>OY735231.1:1922336-2089836 GCA_963457665.1 Thysanoteuthis rhombus
TATTTTTCTCTATGTCAACAGATTTCCTTTCCTTGTAACTATCCACAACAGAGAATCATATCTTTCTATCAACTTCCGCCCCCACCTCATTCTTGTTGTTGTTGTTGTTGTTGTTCTTCTTCTTCTTCTTCTTCTTCTTCTTTTTCTTCTCATCATCATCATCATCATCTTGATATAATTGCTGCCAGTCGAAATAGCTGAGTTGATTCAAAAAGGGAAAACACAATCCAACCCTCTGTGTTTCTTACTCTCATCTCCGCGTAAAAGGATGTATCGCAGTTGCCCAATTCCTCTTGATTGCATCCTGTATATCATGAGAAATGTGAGTAATGAAATCAGTCAGTATTTCTGAGCCAAATAATGGTTGGTTATGGATTCTTGTAGCATTATTTATTTTTGATAGAATAATGTCTCAAGGACGTTATTTAAAAATAAGATCAAAAAGTCAATATATAAACGAGAAAGAAATCCAAGAAATGATTGAATTGTTGTTTTAATGTCATGAAATTGGCAGAAAATCGAAAACTGTGTTGTTTCAAGTTTCAATAACTATTCCAGTCGATAAATTTGTGCTTACTTAAAGTGGATGATTTGATATAATAATCATAACCATAATTTAAATAAAACCAAAACGTTCAATATGAAATACCAACAGAGAAAAAAATCAAGAATAGAAAATAGAAAAAAAACACTGCCATAGACCATTAGCTTAAGATTGGGGACACCAACGTATTCGCCACGAGATTCTTCAAAATAAGCTAACGATGATAAATTGCATTAAATTGAATCTGATACCGATAAATTGCAAACTTATATACGAGATACAAGACAGCGTTTTCATTCAACGTAAATGATTTTCAGAACATCATTTAGATATTCTGATTATGATGGATATCTCCCGTGACATATTGCATTGATTATACCCAAAATGA
Source organism: Thysanoteuthis rhombus (assembly GCA_963457665.1). Classification (NCBI taxonomy): domain Eukaryota; kingdom Metazoa; phylum Mollusca; class Cephalopoda; order Oegopsida; family Thysanoteuthidae; genus Thysanoteuthis; species Thysanoteuthis major. Next base: position 1,923,269 of record OY735231.1, read on the forward strand.
TTGATCTGATTGGTATAATCTCCAAATAGTCTACCCGACTATGAAGTATCGCTCAGCAAGAAATCTCTTCAATGATACTCTGCAAACCACTTAGGACACGTTTGAAGATTTACGGTACCTATTTCGTATATTGCATGATTACTTTATCCATCCATTCATTGCGTTTGGTTTGCATCTGTACCTTTGAAATAAATAAAACAAAAAACGTAATACCCAAGAAGAGTTTTTTTTCCATCTTCAATATCATAATCAAGAATCAAAAAGACGCTGATTTTGAGCTTTCTTCATTTAAGCTAAACCAACAGCTGTCACAATTCAACCGAATACGATATTTTTGAATGATATTAAAATTGACCACCCCAAATAGCAACTTACCACGTATAATTTGATATCATTGTTACGTTAGATTACCTTTCTTCAAGTGTTTATTTTATTTACCTGGTCTAGGCCAAATGATACACTAACCGTGTATTAACGGGAAGTCATTTCAAATAGTGTTTAAAAGGAACATCGGAGACCAGCTGATAATAACTTTATACATACAAAATTTCAAATGAAATAGATTCGAACATCCTAAAATTCTCCGTCCACCAGAGTGCTCTATTCTTATGGAATAGCATTGCATAAGCTTACAATGAATAGGTTACCTCACTCAAAGAGTGCTCAACCCTGAATATATATATATATATATATATATATATATATATATATATATATATATGAAGAAGAAACACTGATGCTTAGGTATAAATTAATGTTTATTTTGTATTCATTTCCTAACTTCTTTGCTATTACAGCATCTCCGGGGTTATTTTTGGTGAAAAAATTCATCTTGTTTTCAACTTTCTCGTTGGCATTTTTTTTTTCAAAACCATGTCGTTAAGGGCAATTGATACGCTAGAGATAAATGTTAAACATCAAAATAAATAGTGAAAATGAAAACATAGCGATACGACTGTTAGAAATTATGAATTTAAAAACTTACTAGATATTATACAAATATGATTGTAAGATAAGCATCCGTTTACATGATTAGTATACTTTTTACATACCGAATATATTGTCCCAGAAGTTGGGGATTTTGACTTAATTCATAATATTGGAGTAATATTATTATGTAAATGATTTTATTTAATGTTTAAGCTATTCTGCTAAAATGTTTGTAGACATAAGACCCATTTATCCTCATGATATTCGAGAGTAGCTGCTTTCTTCGATAAGATTCCTTCTATATTATGTATGATTGTAAATTTTACTTCAATGTCAAAGTTTGCTAGTTCAAAGTGTTATTCGGTTAGATGTATAAAATTAATTAATCCTTAGTTATAGGAACACTCTGATTTACCTATGTATTGTTTAAAACACTATATACATTCTAAGTGAATAATGTTTTTACATACAATTAGACCAATGGTAGATTTTGTAATATTTTTAGTTTTGGAACTGGTCAATGTGAGAGTTAATGTTACTTGTTTGCAGCATGGTCTTTTTTCCTGTTACACAGTTCTCAAAATTGAACTGTTTTGATGATCTTTTTGTGTATAACTTTGTTATTAGATAGTTTATTGATGCCTATTATTTCTTTGACATTTTCAATGTCTGTGGTAAGCAACCATTCCTGCTTATAGAAATATATCTTCAAATTTTGGTTTCAGTTTGAGGATGCCCTAGCGTTAACTTATCATCCGTGTCAATAGAGGTAGTGTGCTATTAGATGCAGTTACGAAAGGGGTACGTTTTGATTTTCCTCGTGTTGTTGATTTCAAGGTATCTTCCCTTTGAATCGCATTAGCTTCGCCCTATCACGTCTGTCTGTAGCCTCCATCTACAAATAGTCGGTTCTTATTGTCAATTTGTTCGTTGTATTTTGCATCAATTGAACGGATCATTCAAGTCTAAGTGCTTGTGAATAAGAAAGGTTTTCTTTGGGGTGTTTGGGGTGAGAGAATTCGCAGTTGAGGTAGATGTGGGTGTCAATTGGTACGTGTAAAATGCTGTTTGTAATTTTCTATCTTCGTCAATGTGTGTTAATGAGTCTAAAAGAGTTAGGGTTGGGGTTAAGTATGCTTGTGTATTCTGGGAAGCAAGTAAAAGCGAGCCAAATTGATACTTACAGGTTTTAGTGTTTGTCGTTTTTGGCATATTGGTTAACATGCCTTTCATTTAAAGAGTAAGTAATACCTTTTGAAAGACTTGAGAAGGGTTAATAGGGAGTTACGTGTATAATTCTGAGTCATTCAGGTGTTTGCTGGCTTCTTATAGATACTCTTCAATATATCAAATGACTGTTGTACTACATAGATTATCATTATATCATCTCTATCAGTGAATTCTTTCAGGTCTTTTCGTTGACTATCGGTGATATTGTCTTATGGTAGGTATCTTTTCTTATCTTTCGTGATGTCTTCTCTGTCAGCTATCCCAAAGGTTTGCATTGTAGCGTTCGTGCTATCTTGTTTGTTTTTTCTGTGAGTTTTGTATTGTTGATATGTATTTTGATATTTGGAAACGTGTTTTTCCTATTTTTTTTTCTAATAAGATGATTCGAAGCCTTGTTCCAGCTTGTCTCTTATCTGATGTAGTTAACACACACTCACACACACACACACACTCACACACACACACACATACACACACATATATGTATATATATATATATATATATATATATATATATATATATATATATATATAAGAATATCATAACATAGCCTCATTAAAAATGAAGACACCCTTTTTAATAAACATGGCTGTGCGACTTCAAAGCAAATTAACATTTTAAAAAATCACTGACGATCTGAAATACTGGGGATATCGTAATTATGAAAAAAAAAAAACTAAAAAATACCCCATGAACTGTGAAAAATGTGTACATTCTTATATATATATATATATATATATATATATATATATATATATATATATATATATTTCAAATTGTACCCTGTTATATAGCAACTTACTTGAAATGACATCCAGTCGATACAAGGTTAATACATCACTCAATTTTGACAACGTGAATAGAATAAACAATAGAAAAATGGGGCTGCATCAAGAATTGAACCTGTCACTGATTCCTGCAGCAGCTGCATTTTTTAAAAATTTCTAATCCTATTTACGTTGTTGAAATCGAGTGATATAATAACTGTGTAACAACAGAAGCTCATTTTTAAGAGTTTTTATATAATATGGCGCAATTTAGAATTCATTTCGTTCGGATCACATGTATTCCTTATATATATATATATATATATATATATATATATATATATATATATATATATATATATATACATATTCGTAACTTTTTAAGCCCGACAGCAATGACTTTTTGACTGGGCTATCCCTTGTTAAATAATGATAAATCCTTGGACTACGAACTGGGATTTTTCTTCCTTATCTCTTTTTGAACTGATCAAAATTCGAGGACAGAAACATCGTTCAACCCCCAACTTGAGTCACATCCAGAGAAATTGGTAATCATTCCTGACAGACTATTAGCCCAAAGATACATCTCTCCAAGTCTCCCACCAAAATTCTGTCCAAATATACGCGAAGCAAAGAGAGACGCCTGTCAGTGTTGATATTCTGCAAATCTCTAGATTCGCTTGTTTTCTGTGATTTGGTCTGAACACAAATGGATCTAACATTGATCTTAACACACAATGGGTCATTCCGTTTCAGTACTAAATTAAAAATATAAAGAATATGAAGTTGTAGTCCATAGTTTATAGACCGAAGTCGTACACTCCAGGAACATGTCCAACCATCGACCCAACCTACGATTACAAGGCTTAACATACCATCATCACCGTCTTATAAATGAATTTTAGGTGATTGCGTCTTTGCTTTCAGCTATCATGGCTTACAAAAGTTATATTCATTGCGACTCCCTACTTTTGGATAGCTGGGGAAACCTTTGCAAGATATTTGACAAGTTGCTATAAATTGCCTTTCAATCTGAATCTGTTTTTCTTTTCGTTAATTTTTTTTCTTTCATTTTCGGCGATCCCATTGAATATTTGCTCCATTTCCATTTTTGAAATCTTCCATTATTTTTTGTATTTTCCAAGTTTTGTTTTACAAATTCTTCAGTTTTTATTTATTGATCTTATTTCCGCCTTTTTTGTTTCCTCTTTTTTTTCTCCTTATCTTACTTTATTAGAAACTGTCAACCAAAACTGTCATCGAAACTTTCAACAAAGGTTTCTTCAGTTTTTGAGTTGATCATGCTGGCTTACTGCCCTACTATGTATGTATATATTGTGTGTACAAGATGTACCAATCGAGTTAAGAAGTCGAACATTTTAACATTTACTCAGCATTATGTAAATAAGAAAAATCTTTTCCCTTCTGATCTCTGTGTAAATTTTAATGAGGTTCGATTTGCAATGCAAGCTTAGACTTAATTGATCCTTTAGTTCGTGTCCGACCGCTTCCATGGTTGTTTGGACAATTTTAGCGATCACTGTCCAACAAAAAGTGAGAGAAGTAACTCATCTATTGATCAACCTTCTTTCCCAATTTTCAATTGATCATCCCTAACACTTCATGCTGCCAAAAGACGTTGGTCAAGTGACAGTTTCTATTGAATGACCAACCGACCCTATTTATTTATCAATGTATTCATTTATTTTACTTGTTGAACCTGTGGAAACCACCAAACCGCAATAGTTTCTCTTGAGAGCTCAACATCAATGCTTTGTAATTGAATTCATTACATCCAGTCAAACTCCAGTCCAGTTGTAGTTGACTCTGCACCCCCTAAAAGCAACAACCTGCACCACATTTAATTTCTTAAGAGTTACTATGGCATAATCTATGATTTGATATTATGTAATAATTGGAAGGTCAATTAACCAACAAACAAGAAATTTCCTTATAAGCTTCAAATCTTTTTCGATATATACAATATAAAAATGCAGAAATATTTCTTCAGTCGGAACAGAGGTTGGAAAAGAGTTTCACCTTGCAGTAGCCACATTTGTTATGGTAACTCTTTCTGATCTGGAATAACACAAAAACCAATTATTATCAACTTATAAATATTTCCAAGTGAATTAACCTTTCAAACGATTGTTGAGAGTAACATTTCTTAACAGACTGAAAGGCTACAATCCATGGCAGTCAGCTTCATGAAAATAAAATTCATTATTTCACAGATCCCAAAGCTACGTTCTTTCCTTTTTCATGGAAAGAGAAAGTTTGAACTGACGATTGAACCTTTTTAAAACGTTCTGATCAGAATTGGATGGAAGTTTTTTCTTGACTTTTACTTGCTCTAAAATTAATTCTATCCAATCGCCCAGTGGTCCTAGGATAAAGCAATTTTTATGAAGGTTTATTCACTTGATTCTACAGTCGTTGAAGTTTGCATATGAATGTTGTGGCTGACCTGATTGCTCATCAATTTTCTAATTTCCTTTCCCTTTGCTCATGATAATTATAATATTTTGGATCGGGGAACTTTGTGTACAGGGCTCACCTTTGAGCAGGGTAACCAGTGGATCGATCATTCGTATCTAACATTGTTCACACACGCGCACACACATTTATACATACATACATACATATACACACACACACACACACACACACATATATATATATATATATATTGAGAGAGAGAGGGAGAGAGAGAGTGAGGGGGAGGGAGAGGTGCACGGAGAAAAAATACGTCACATCAACCATAAAATGAATCACCTATCATACAAGAATACAAAGAAGCACTTCTTTTTCGCAAAAATGATATTTCAAAATTTTTTAAAAAAATTTCGATCTTTTTTTAGATGCCAATAATCTTCATAAGATATGCCTCAAACTGCACTTTTGGAAGCCCTTGTTTACAATAGTTCATCTGTCGACGAAAAGAAAATAATTGTCAACCTTTTTATTTATTTTGCCTGCTTTAATGATGCAGAGGCGTTTGAGCAAGTGCATGTGAGTATGTCTCTGCTACTTCTGCCACTATTTCATTTGAAAAAGCAATACTCGAACGTAATTTTTTTAATTTTTTTTCCAGAAAAAAGAACTTTTTTAAAAAACCCAGACAGTCATCTGCAAGGCTCTACACCAAATGGTATGTCCGGTAGCACTGACACAAGAATAAAATGGTAAACAAAAACAAAAATTCAATTAAATAAAATTTCCCAAAATCAGAAAAGCATTTTTAGGAATACTGATACGAAACTGCAGGGTTCCAGGTCAGTGTGGTGTGTCTGGTAGCGCTGACACAGTATTTTCAAGTCTGAAAAATCAATTTTCTGATCAAAATGTTGTATTCAGTAGCGCTAACACACGGAAAAAGGAAGAATACCTATTCATCTGTTTGGTTGGCAATTGTGATTTAGAAAATGATATCTATCTATACAACAAGAGCATCGCAGATTTTTAGAGTAAACATATCGGAGTTAATCAGAACATCGACTAATTACATACTAAACCATCTAAAAGACTTATAGATATAAAGCTAGCTAGCTAAGTAGATAAATAGATAGATAGATAGATAGATAGATAGATAGATAGATAGATAGATAGATAGATAGATCTGAATAATCTGAACAATCTTGGATAAATAGTTGGATCTGGACAGACAGGCTGTTGGGACAGATATAAAAAATAGGAGTAAGTTTTACTTGAATCTATCCCTATGATTAGTTATATCCCCTCTTGGTTTTCTGATCGTGTTTCAAAATGGCTACCGCTCCAGCAGCAGATTTAGTATTTTAGCGTCAGTAGTAGTATTTTAGGGTTAACGCTTTCGACTTTACAGCTGGAGCGTTGGCTATTTTGTATCTGGAATGGTTGCAATTTAGAATCTAAATTTCTTGCCGTTAGAAACCTTTCTAGACGAAACTGGCTTTTCAAAAGTCTTGCTTCCCAGAGAAAATTATCTTTCCATTTCATGAAGCCTTAATGGACTGGAAAATTCAATATCTGTCTACAGCGTGAACCTAAAATCAATCTGTTTTGATCGTCACATTGGAAATATTAGTATTTGGACTCTATTTTCTTGTTGATTTGCCATAAACTTCCAAACCACGGTGGCAAGATATTATTATGAGGTTGCAAAAGAAAGTTTATGTCATGGAGGAGGTTTCTATCTCTAAACTGAAAGCACGTCTTTATGTCTGAATTCTTTTAAGTGAGGAATCATTGTTATACATAGATCAATAGGAACTGTTGGATGTGCTTTTGGCATAGTCGGCGAACAATGGAATCAGCGAACTGAGTTCAAACTCCGGTCAGGGCTGGTTATGTTCACTTCACTCTAATAACTTGCAAAAGGCATGAATCTGTGCGTTCCTTTGCTATTGGTAGGTCAGCTTGGGCTCTTTAGCTTTGGGGAGGCAACCAATCTTGAAGGATGACAACTTTGATACCAAAACCAAGGACTGGAGTTCACTCAAAGAGGTAAAACGCCAAACCGGACGTTCTTCAAAGAGTTCCTGCAGTCACATCGATTGACGTATCGCTCTAGATTTCCTCTGGACCATATCAGCTGGATTGGAAGGGCGTTTCTGAAAGTTGGGCATCCCATGATCCCAATATGCTTCGCACAACATGTACCCCGTGGATGTAGAGCGCCCCACAGTCTGTACAGACTGAACATGGGCCGTCATTTGAACTACTTCCCTCATCTTGATGATTTTTCAATGCAACATTTTGGCCATTGTACTCTACGGATTTCCTCAAGTGTATGTCTTGATCGAGATCATTGTTGGAATGTAGGGATGTTACCCCCATTTGATCTATAGGAAGGCGGGTTGTATCCATTCTGCCGTCTTTGTCCGGCTAGCGTCTTGTATTACATAAAGAGCTTAATACAAGAACCTACTCGGACATTGACAGCAAAATAAGGACTGTCTATGCCAGCAGAACAAATAGGGGTTGGCATGCCTTTATGAACATTGTTAAATCTAATTCCAAATATTGAGGTAGATCAAGGATGATTAGATAATTGAATTCGAACGAGCTGCCATGTATAAAAAAAACGAGCACCATGACTCAAGGTTATTACAATATAATTGTACAACAATGTTGGAAACCTCTATCAGTGTTATCAGAACTATAATCATACGAGTCCCTACATTCCAACGATGTTCAAAAAGATCTGTGTACAAGAAGAGATCTAAGCGAAAAGCCTTTGACTCAAATCGTTTTTGCCACCTTAGATTTAAATGTCAGCTTTTCTATTGTAATAAAGGTAGCGTCTTTTTTTTTTTTGCTCTGGGTTCGTTGATAATTTAATTCTTAACTTTGAAAAACGGCTTCTCTTGAAGATGCATGCGTCGATTCAATAAGCAACAGGCGAGTGTCTATAAGATCTGATAAAATTATCTATTGAGAGAAACCCAGTTGTTATGAGTGAGCAGAATGGAGAATAATTTTCTCTGGTTGTTATGAATGATTATCAATTCCACACGTGAATATTTATAATGAAATTACATTTTAACGTTTTCCAATTTTCGAAAAATTATAAAGCCTTTTTTAAAAAAATATGCACAAAGATTAATTCTTTATTTTACTGATGTATACAAAAGCAAGAACATGGAGTAAGATGTATAGATAGACTGAACACCTGTAGTGTCGAAATTTGAAGTCATGTAAAAAATCCCACCGAAAGATAAATATAGTTAGAATTAATTCTATATATAACATTGCTAGTGATTTCCACTGGAAAACAACTGGATAAAGCATGAAAACCTACAGAATTTAGATGGTATTTTCTCTGGAAGCATCTACAATATCGTCCAAGAAACGTTTAAAAACACCCAGATTCTAGAAAGTCTAGATGGTATGGATAAACACGTAGAAATAAGCTCCCCCCGATAGAAAAAAACAGTGCCGCTTTCCATGAAAAAAAGCTAGATAGTGTATCTAGTGTATCTAAATATCTAGATGGATCAGTATTCCCCGAGGATATTTCCTCTTGTAACATCGACTATATAGTAGAAGAAACATTTAGAAAATCTACACTAAAAAATCTGGATGACATTAGAAACATGCGTCTAAGGCTCCAAAGGATCAATAAATTTCCCAAAATTTTAAAAAAAAAGTCTTTTAGAAGGGTCTAGCGTAGTACTGACGCCAATTTTCAAGTCTATAGCCACACGGTATTGGCAGGGAGGCTTAAACACACAAAAATACATGAAAAAGGATAGAATACTGTGTTTCTTTAGGTGGCTACGGTTATACAACGTAAAGAAGAAAACTTACAAAAAAGTATCGTCAAAATATGAAGTCATGCAAACTGATTCCATCAGAGAAAAAATGTGGTCAGAATTAATTCTATTTCAGATATCAATGGTGTTTTCATCCAAACTTCTGCCAAAAAAAGCATCCAGAGACTTTTAAATTCTGGAGATTCGAAACTATGGAAAATATATATGCTATTGATAAACCTAACAGAATAAAACCCCACAAAGGTGAGAAAAAAAAAAGAAAAAAAGGGGGGGTCTTTTCCCCCAAATCCTTTCAAAATGGGTCAGAAGGGGCGCTGATTCCTATTTTCAAGTCTGTATAGAAAATGCTATGGCTAGGAGCATAACGAGACACGAATGCACGCATATATAAAAAGGTATAGAAAATTTTGCCACCTTTGGAAGCTACAGAATTTTTTTTTTTTTAACTTCCGAAAAGGCGTTGTCTTAATTTGAAGTCACGTAAAATAAATTCCATCGTAGGAAAAGTATAATCTGAATTAATTCTATTTGTGACATCGCAGACGTTTTCCACTGGAAAATATCTGTGATAGAGTAAAAAGATCATGATATTAATAATTTACACCCGTCAAAATAAAGCCCCCATAAGGTCAAAAGAAACCTTTTACGTGTTCAGTGAAATACTGATGACAACATTCAAGCCTGTGATCAGAACGGTCTGAGCACTGAAAGAAAAGCACCTATGAAAAGGGATAGAACCCTCCACTACCTTTGATGGCCACAGTTTTCCTGAAGATGATTACCGCAATATTGGTCGTGTTTCCAAAGCACAGAACAGAAATGTCAATTTGGTGTGGAATATTCTTGTTGTTTTCGTTACGGTAGTGAAACTGAGTTAACTCTACGTTTTGGCAGGAACTCGACGATAGATAGATATGAACAGACACGGAGAGATAAATAGATTACATGAGTCTGTTTATATCATCAAATTTTACACAACAAATGGGAATTGGCACATGCAAGGAATTCCATTCCTGTGAATGTGAATGTGGAATTCCTGGTTGAATAATTAAATGCAAAGACAAATTGAAGAACCGTGAAGGTTCCTTCATGTCGGAAAACTGCCATTAAAGACTTGAAATTGCGATTTCTTCAGGTGAACAGATGTTTTAGTGATTTCCTCGAGTTTGATCCAAATCTTTTTGTGATCCTTACTGCTTCTGATTGACACCTGAGGTCATTTTCAGTCATTTCTAGCCAATGTTCATAGTTGTTAGCCTCAATATTGCACCAATGTAACTGTAATTTGGCATACAGGCAGATTCGTCCACGGCCAAAGTATTTAGAAATGTGATTTTGACCTCAGGTTAATTTGAGGTATTATCTAGTAAATATTTCAAATGGTTGACTACAATACTGCACCTGGGATGCAAAAAAACTTTGCATGGGAGTATATTTTTACACGGCTGAGATTTCAATCCATGTGTCGTTAACACTATGGGTCATTGTTCGTCACGACGTTATATCTGGAAATTGCAGCAAGGTACCAGGACGATCTCTCAAGCGTGCTTTTATGGAACTTCCCCACGCTTTTCCCATGGACAACTCTATATTAGTTGTTATAGGGTTCGATCCTCAATCAACCTTTTCATACTGGCACGCACACTTCATAAAGTGTTGATTTCGGTGTATACACCTGATATATATATATATATATATATATATATATATATATATATATATATATATACATATATATATATATATATATATATATATATATATATATATAGACGTATTCAACAACCGTGTTTGTGTGCGTGTGCGTTTGTTTGTGTTTTTCAGAGCCCCTGGTCATATTGCCTGCCCGCAGACACGAGAATTGGCATCAGTTCTCCACTACACCTTTTTAAAAAAATTTTTTTTTTCGATTTTTTGAAAGAAGAAGTTTTTTAGATCTTCCCAAGGTCTCATTTCAACGGGTATCTTTTTTTATTGAAAACAACTAGATTCTCGAGAATCTGGATATTTCTAGACGTTTTTTCATTCTACTTTAAATGTTTTCCAATGGGAAACGCCAGGGATTTCATAAATAGATTTTATTCTGACCTTTTTTTCTTCTACATGACTTCAAACTTTTACGATATACATATATATATATATGAGTGTGTTTGTGTGTGTGTGTGTGTGTGTATGTGTATGTATGTGTGTGTGCATGTGCATAACAAATATTATATGGAATAATTTTGTTTCATACAAAAAGGTTAAAACACCCAACCCCCCAGCCATATAAAAGCTTGGGAGTCCATTGAAGCAGTGCCTACCTCTGCTAATAGCTGAAACCGCCAGTTGTCTATTTCTTTCTCTGCTTCAAACTCAAATAGATGACGATATAATCGGCTTTTGGGAAATTTGTTTGCGTAACCTTGAACCTGAGAGGAACGCATTTTCCCCCGTATCAGAAATTTTGCTCTTCACTGAGTCACATTGCAGCCATTTTGAATATGCAGTGGCTTAATTTATCTAATTCCCATGAGCTTCTGGAGATGATAGTCATAACTTCACAGGAAATACACGTATAAGCCAAAACAATATCACCACTTACCCAATAGGATGTTGATCTTCTTTGTGCCTGAAGAATAGTTCTTGTCCAATCAACAATGTCTGAATGATGTCTAAAGATTTTCTCTTGGATCTGGTGCCAGAATGTTTACAGCAGGTCATTCAGCTGCTGCAAGTCACGAGGAAGATGTTCCGAGCGGTTGGTCATGTCTCCAATTCTGACACGGCACTTTTGGCGATGGACATTTGTTGGCACAAGTACTTTTTATCCCGGCCACTCCCTGTCATCTACTGTCATTCCTGACACTTCTTAATACAACTTATTGTGAAACATAAACAAACACCTTGGTATACGTTGTCACCTCTTAATATCACTAATTCTCAGACATAAACAAGCTTCCTGCCATTCCCTGCCAAACGTTCCATCAATATTTGAGAACTTTGAGTGTTAGGGATGTGACAGAGAGAGTCTTTTCATCGAAATATGGGGGAGAGATAGTTTTTGTATCTTAGTATCTCGTTAATGTGTGTCAGGGATTGACATCGTTAAAAGGACCGCCGACATACGACCATACAGCATCATACGCAACAAGCATCAATGTGATGTAATGCAGTCTTGCCGTATATCTGTGTCATAATATTTTGGCTCATGAGTGGATATACTATTTCTGAGATACCCTTTCTATCAATTTCGTGAAGATATCTAAAAAAAAAACGAATTGGTCATATTTGATATCCACATATTCCGCAGCATGAGGCCTAAACGTATAAAAAATGTTCCAGCTCCAACATTTTTTCGGAGGGTCAGGGACTCAATGTTATTTCTGACTCACATAAAATGAAAGGCAAGCTCATGAAGAGAGGATGTTTGCATGGAAATTGAATTTTGTACAAATGTCATAAGAGAATAATTTCTTCCAAATGGAAATCCAAGTGAGAAAATGGAAATCTTAGTGAGAAATATAGATGCAAGAGGTTTGTCTTGAGGGTATCTAGGAAATTTGAAAATCTCAACCGTACTGCGCTTGCTGGAACAGGAACCTTCCCGTGCAATGAGATACCATTCAGTGAACTTGTGCACTGTTTTACTGTCGCCATTCACAATGGATGAGCCTCCCCATTCTTCACGTTTTATGCAGGGTTTGGTTTTGTTTTTTGCAAAACTTTGCATCAACCACATCCCCCACCTGCCGAGTCAAGTAATGGTATCGTAGAAATTCTGTCCCCTGCCCCCCAAAACATGTCTGGATATTCAGCAATGGGCACTGTGACATGAGCTTCGTCTTTTGGTGGCACGCCGTGTCAAGGGTTATCAATTAGAAAAAAAAAGAAAAAAAAAGGCGACCAATGGATTAATTACTTCTCTCGTCTTTTATTTTGCAGTGAATACTAAAAATCTCTGAGTTTTTTAAAAAAAGTTGAAAACACAAGCAGACATAAACTAAGGGATCAATCCAGCATAACCTTACATTTCAAACTGATACCCCACTGAAAAATATTCCAGGGGAAAAAGTTTTTTTCTAGACATAAGGAATAAACATTCAGATTTATAGCCCTCTAGTTACATAAATATAGCCTTGTACTTACGTAGCCAGTGAGATATTTGGTTGATGACGACTGGCACCAACCGAGGAGAAGACTTTGCTGACTGTTTTGAAAAGTGCAATACTTTGAAGAGAACTAAGGCGCAATCGCCCAAACTAGATTCTGAAAAAAATGGACGCATTACATGATGATACATTGAATGAAACCTCAATACCTCTGCATACAACAATTAACAATTTCCTTCCCCTTTCGTTTATCGACTCAAAACTTCTCTCCTCTCTTCCCCTTCTCTTGCAAGTGATCTTTTATGCACATGTTATCAATTTCATTAAAATATCACGCATCAAGGGAAGATTTTCAGAATCAAATTAAAGAAAATAAGACGTTCAGTATATGCAGACAAACAATGACAATTTATCTTGAGGGGTTGGATTCATTAGATCAGTCCCTAAACTAAGAAATACCATCATCATCTACAACAATAATAATTTTGGTTCATTAAACGTTATACTATCAATAAATAATAGCCTAAAGTCAATCGTTAAAAAAAGAATACAATGATTTACGGGTTGGATTTTATGGGCCACATTGGAACTCCAGATTTTCAGTATGGTGTTTATGGTGTCATGTTTCTAGCCCACGCCCAAAGTGGACCTACTCAGAGGGCTAAAAGGCTCAAACTGTCCTGTCATTTATCCACCGATGTGGGGGGGGGGGTGATGCATGCCTTTTCAGGGGAAATGGTGCGTTAACAGCCACGATTTAAATTCGAATTCGGTTTGCCAATTCCATTTTTCGTTCAGCTTACCACCATGCCACTCAGCATATTCTTCAGAAACCAAGTCAAGCAAGAATGTTCAGATTCAAATAATACAAGACAGGTCTGGTTAGTCACTCAATAGAAACTTGTGTGGCCAACATCTTTTAGTAGCATGCCACAGGGGGCTGGTCAATGAAAAAATTGCAAAGAGGGTTGTCAATTGATAAGTGACATCTCTTGCATTTTGTTGGGCAGTGATTCCTGAAAAAAACTCTGAATTTTCTAGACAAGCAACAGTGAATGTTACCAGACACACAAAAAGAGATCAATTAAGCATAAACCCACACAGCAAATTGAACCCCTTATCTAAAACCTATTTTCAAAAAACAGAAAGAACTTTTTTTTGTAAACATAAGGATTAAATATTTAAAATTCCAGTCCTCTCTATCGATTGGTTCCGTTTGTAAGCATGATATAGCCAGCCTGCCAACTTTTCAGCCAGCCTGCCAGCCAGCCTGCCAACCTGTCAGCCAGCCTGTCAGCCTGTCAGCCAGCCTGCCAGCCAGCCAACTGGACCAATTAGAAAAACTAAGGAAACCTATGTCGATAGTGTTGGCGAAGATGTTCAGTCTGTAAACTAGATGACGAAGATACATCTGAAAAGGCAGGGTTCATTAGATCAACCTTTTAACTGAGAGATGGCATCAACAATGTTGTTTTCTATTCAATGAACGTTGAACTATCGCTAATTAATGGCCTCAAGTCAATCGTTCTAACTACTGAGCTTTTTCCTGATGGCATTAATGGTAAACAGAACTTTGTGTCCAGGTCTTGGAATTAAAAGGAAAAACAATTATTGACAACAAGAATAAAAACAAGAAGATTGAAGACTGTGGAATCGATCAATTTGAAATCAGTTTGATTTGATTATGGGACTGAGGAAATGAGGAGACGCCATGAAAACGAAATCAGACGAAATGAAATCCAATCAGATTGAGAGGAAAAAATTGATA
Organism: Thysanoteuthis rhombus; assembly: GCA_963457665.1. NCBI lineage: Eukaryota > Metazoa > Mollusca > Cephalopoda > Oegopsida > Thysanoteuthidae > Thysanoteuthis > Thysanoteuthis major. The sequence continues at coordinate 1,938,313 of OY735231.1, forward strand.
GAGTTATAGAGGGGAAAGAATATACGGCTAAAAGAGAGGGAGAATGAGGAGGAGGAGGAGGAGGAGAGAAAAGCAAAATATAGAAGAGAGACCAATATAGGGGAAGATGGAGAGAGAGAGAGGGAGAAAGCATGAAAGAAGGGAGCGGATGAAGAAAAAGGAGCCAATAATAAGAGAGAGAGAGAGAGAGAGAGAGAGAGATAGGGAGAGAGAGAGAGAGAAAGGGTGAGGAAAAAGAAATGGAATAAAGATTACCATTGAATAAAAAAAAAAGATATGATAAGAGGGATAGGATTGGGGAAAAAAGGGAAAGAGAGAATATGAAATGGGAATAAGGGAGAAAAAAAGAGGGAACAAGAGAAAGCAATAAGAAAGTAAAAGAAAGAATGGGAGAGAGAGAATACAATAAGAAGAGGAGCGACAGTATAGAAAGACAGAACAAAAGAAAGAAAGAAAGAAAGAAAGAAAGAAAGAAAGGAAGAAAGAAAGAGAGAAAGATATAGAATAAGTAAAGAGAGAGAGAGAGAGAAAGAGTGAGAAGGAGATTAAACAGGGAAAGAGCAGGAAAGAAAGGGAGGGAATAAGGGACAGGAAAGACAGAACAAGGGAAATACAGGTAACAGAATGGGAGAAAGAAAGGGAGAAAAAGCAGGAAACAAAGAGAGATAATACAGTAATAAGAGGAAATCGAGGAGAAAAAAACAAGAGAGAGAGAGAGGAGGTTGAATACGAAAGAGACTATTATATAGAAACTGAGAGAAGGAAAGAAAGATAAAATGAGAGCGACAGAGAAAATAAGAGATGAGGAGAGGAGGCGAATAAAGTAACAAAAAGACATTTAATACAAAATCAAAAGTCTCCTATCGATTTAAGATTATCTACGCGAAACAAATTGAAAGACAATTGATTGGAAAATGACATGACGCTGTTATTCAAATGTTTGATGAGTGAATGTTCGTATTGATGGATGATAAATTGATATTTCTACATGCAACAGCCTGCTCAGCAGCAACGAGAAAAAAAAAGCCTTAACCATTTGGCTACCGAATACCGTCTTCATAATCATCATTGGTTGTTAAGCTCCGGTTGTAGAATATAGATCTTACCCAGGATTCGCCACATATTGCCATTGCTTTCAGGGGGTTCACTCCTTGGATTTTAATTAGAATTGTTCGTTTCCTAGACTGGTTGCCAACCATTGTTTTTAAAATGGTTTTATTTCCATACAAATGAACCAATAGGTACAACAAAATATCAAATAAATATGATATATACACAAACTAGCTGAATACCGTTTTTTGCTGATATATATATATATATATATATATATATATATATATATATATATATATGTATGTATATATATATATATATATATATATATATATATATATATACATATATTGAATGGAAAGTAATAGTTCAGTTTTTTGCATCGTAGTTACATTATAGATAAAGCTTACATAACTTTCCGAAGAGCTTCTATCTCCATTGTTAAAACGTGATAGAAGCTTCAGAAGGGCTGAAAACGACCCTCTGTTGGCCAAAGCTGAACAGCTTTCAGATGATATAGCTGGACGCTTAGAAGTGTTGTGCTCCAGTTCCACTACCACGACCATGCTGAAGGCTTCCAAAGAAGAAAAAAATATTTGGAGATAAACATGCCTCTACGGCATACCTCCCTATTCGTTTTGGAACCTATGATCCATGGACGGCCACCCATCCAAGTACCTGACCAGATTTGACGTTGCTTAAACTTCGGTGATCCGACAAGAACCGCTATATACAACGCTATTTGGCCGAAACTAAACACAGTTAGCTTATCAGTAAATATATTTACTCCTAACATACGTTTTTCACTGATTTCGAATATATATTAAACGTCCAAGGTGCAAACATATGGTTTATTGCAAATTATATCATAACAGAAATATTTTCCTGCTATTCACGAACTTTAACATATACTCTATTAGTTGCTCGAGGAACGTCTATGCGACACTCGATTTCACGTCATGTGTTCTTCAAAATCTCTTCAGTCATCGCCTCTAAAGCAATTGTTATCCTAGCCGTCAGAAGCAATCGCTATTCTTGCCTTCAAAGATTTCATATCAAGAACTGGGGAGCCAAACACTTTGTTCTGGATGTGACCCAATGGGAAAGGGTAATGTCTGGTGAATATATTAGAAAAACTTCATGCTCAACTAATATACTCAGATATCTTTGTAATGTTCTGAACTCGAGCTCCTATCTAAATAATATATATATATATATATATATATATATATATATAGATAGATAGATAGATAGATAGATAGATATAGTGTGTGTGTGCATGCGAGGTGATTATGTGTGTGTAATGGTAATAGTTGATTTTCTAACGTAAGTGTATATATGCTTTTACGTGTATTTTTATTATATATATATACATATATATATATATATATATATATATATATATATATATATATATATATATATATATATATATCAGTGAAAAGGCAATGTGGATTTGATAGAACATTATAATTATAAAGACATTCCCGTAGGAATTTATTATTGCTCTGCGCCGATTTAACTCGATCCAAGGTCATTCGTTAAAATCGGCGCCGAGCAATAATAAGTTCACATGAAAATGACTTTATAATTATCGCATGGCTGCTTTTCAGTTTGTTGCGTTAGCTTCCATGCTTTCCACCCGTAAGTCATAGATGGTATTACGCATTGAAAGTATATTGCACACCTTAAGCAGATTACGAAAGTGTTGCATTCAACAGGAAGAGGAATAGTTAGGATAAAAACTTGAGACATAAAAAAAAATCATTATGGATCAGAAAGAAACATTGAGTGAAAAGGATATGCAAATAATTAGGCAACACAACAGATTGGTGCCCAAAAGACTATAAACAAAGTAGGAAGAGACCGGGCTCAAAATGAAGGGAGAATATAGAAATTTTTGCCGGCAAGTACTTGCAGAGGTAATTGCAATCGCAGTCGTTATGGAAGAAAATTGGAAAAGACTCTGTGCAGCTGTGGCTGATGTTTATTATATATATAAATATATAGATATATCTATATTCGAATGGCATGTTTAAAGGTAATCAATAACTCATTGAAAGACGAGATACGTATGTGGTTCAGTTCACTAATATTTATTCATATAATCATCCTAATAAACTTTTAAATTCATATCAACTCAATCACAAACCGCCCTTTTCTATTGATCAAATGATGATTGCATTACAGACATGTTATCAGGGATGCTCTCTTTCTTTTTAAATTAAATTTTCTGATGGGCAATCATTTTCATTTCTGTGTGTGTGTGTGTGTGTGTGTGTGTGTGTGTGTGTGTGTGTGTGTGTGAATCTGCACCACGAACGTAGACGAATCTAGGCGCCAAGTGAAGTAATTGGATCACTTATTTTAAGTAACTTATTTTGGCCTCATGAGCATCCTGGAAATTCGCAGAATTACTTAAATGAAAATGTTATTGAATCGATCTGCATATGTGTTTTTGGAAGAAACTTGGCTTTCAATATTGCAAAATTCAATTGTTTGTACGTACATAGTTCTCTTGTGATAGATTCTGCAGATCCAGTGTTTAATTACGAGGCCATTGTCGTTCACTCGAAAGGAGTGGTCCTCAAATTTTCTTTGTATGATGTTACACATTAAAGAATATATTTGAAGTACGCAACACATTACTTATTTACTTCATTAAGATATAAATATACATTGGTTTATATTAGGCTGAGATTAGGGTATGGAGCTTTGAGGTAATGTTCAATGATAAGATCCTGGGAAAGTCCACAGGATTAGTCAAAGTGGAATACATTTACTTAGTTCAGACAATAGAACTAGATAGATGAAGAAAGATAACTCATAACGATTAGCTGCAAAGAATTTAGTATGAATAAAGACTTACTGAAAACCAATATGCTTAAAATGTAAGGCATGATACTAGCTATGACATGCGGGTATAAAGCCTGGAAAACAAGCTCAGAATAACACATATGAAAAGAGCAATATTAGGATTGAGTGCAGAAGAAGAATATCAGCGTGGATACAATAGCGGACCTGGTTGAAAGATATCGTACACGTAATGGCAGACAACTGATGGACATCACTACTCACATCATGGATCCCAAGAGATCAAATGCAGAACCAGAGCTGGTGGAATATGAAATAGCGAGACGAACTGGACAGGTTCAGAAAATATTGGCTCCACGACGCTCACGATAGAAACTTGGAGGGGAAAATCCTGGGGAAGGTCTATTCCCAACAACGGACGATAAAAGACTGAAAATGATGATAATGATGGATCAACCAACAAAAATGAAGAGGGGGCAGTAGATGAAGCAAAAGGCTAACCAATTGGTGCACGTGGGATAGTAAACGCAGTAGGAAACAACAGACATAACATGTGGAGATGATAGGGTAAAATTTGGCGGTAGATCATGACAGAGATTAGTGCAATCTTGCTTGTTATGGAAGGTAATTAGCCAGCACAGGATTCATAGGCAAATAATGATGTCGGTAATAACTGAGGACAGTTCAAAAAGAAATCGAACCTTTAAAACAGCGAACCAATGAGATTCTTTCTTGTGTTCCTCATTGTTACTTTGAGTAACAGTGACTTTGATTTTTTTGTAAATAAAAATAAAGTGGTATCATTTCATATTACATGCTCTAGAATGAACGTGTGTGTAGAGCATTTGGTGATTTTTAATTATTGTCTTTTTAAGTCAATCGACAACGATCATATTAAGAAACTGCATTCTGTGATCTGTTACCTGGCTATCCGTGGAGTTTTTAGAGAGAGAGAGCAATCTGTAAAAATCAGGCGATAGTTCTACAGATCACAAAATGCAGTTTTTTCAAATTAATCATCATCCGTTAACTTGGAGAGTGAAAACTCAAAATGCACACATTCGTTCTGACACGTGTAGCCCAAAAGTAAACGAACGAGGCATGATGAAGTTTTTTTTTTTCCTACGAAAGATCAAAGTTCGCTTCTACACAACATAACAGTCGTTAGAACGCTTTAATGTTGCATTTAAATACGAGAAAATACAATCGAGGATCTCAGAACACGTCCAGAAGCCCGACGTTAGAGAAAGAGAGATGGGTTATGTGCCCTTTCTGAGCTTTCTTCTAACCGGAGAGTTTAATTGGCCCAACTGTTTGTAGCGCTCCGATTGAAGCATGGATTTTTATTTCATCTGAGCCTCGTCCCTTTAATATAATATAATAAAATACAATATCCAATATATGCCTTTCCTTCAATCTGCCACTGGAAATGTTCGGATCACACAAAATCTATTGATGAAACAATTCTATTGGCAACTCTGTGTTGGAAGTGAGTCAGACATGATAGGCGTACTGGAGATGTTCAAGGTTCACCATTGATGTGTGCGTATTTACAAAGATTCACAGAGCATACTTGGGAGTTGCCAAACGTTTCAAGATTCAAATGTTTTAATGATCGGATATATATTAAGTCAAGCAACTCGTTCATTATGAGCAAAATAGCAATGCACTTCCAACTCTGGAATGGAGCATTCTAGTGGATGGGATTTGTGAAGTGAATACATCTTACTTTCGGTCTTACTGACCGTTCAATTTTGCGTAGGACAGGGGTAAAATGCCAGCCTCTGGGTCTGAAGCGAAGGTTTTCATCCTACATCGTGGTACTAGATGGGATAATGGATAGTCTATAGCGACATTGAAGGGTTGTAATACAACGAAGCAGGTATATCTCAATTATGAATTATAATATATAATACTTAATTCTAATCTAGTGTCTCTTGCTAGAGTCTTTCGAAAAGACAATAGTTCCAAATAATAGAAACAAATTCTTAGATATCATTCACACTGAAGCAGAGAAAACTTCTAGCTCATTAATTGAAATAGCACATCATTTATATTTGTTTGTATCTGCTAACATGGATGTGGCTGTCATGTAGTCTCTCTTCAGTGCCCGAGGGTCTTGATGGGATATGTCCGTCAATCCAATCAAACAACCGTAGCTGTGAAAGATGGCGAAGGGTTCAATCCCTTTTCATATTTGCATGTGTGTGTTTGTGTGTTTCAGTGTTTCTAGCCATACTTGGAAACTAGCATCAGTACTCCAGTAGAGCAATTCTAAAAACGTTTTGTTTTATTTTCAGCGTAAAAAGCTTTTTTTTTAACCTATTGGGGCTTCAATAATTATATCAATATTATCCAAGAAGTAAAATTTTCTAAGTGACTTAACTTCGTTTTCGCCGTTTTCGGGTTTGAAAAAGCCAGTGATAGATAGAATTTGTTGTTAATATTCATCACATGATGGAATTTTTTACACGATTTTATATTTTGACGCCAGGGTTGTTCAATTATTGACTGTGATGGCAAGTTTATTTCTTGTTTGCCCTTTGGCAAACTCGACCGCAGGAAAAATTGATCGATTTTTTTCCTTTCTCCCTTCTGTCGCCATTACTTAACTTTTTATGTTGCATAGTTTGGGGCAAGCTTAGAGAAATATGTATAAGAAACCATCATTGAAAACTCACTGAAACTGTTGAAATAGCTTTCAAGTCGGCCCAGATGGCTTGTTGTACATGTATCATGCACACAGGCCACGCAAATAGAGATAGAGGGCTGAAAACTTGAATATTACTTTACTATGCCTAAAAAAGAACTTTCTAGTTTTTTTTAAAAACTCTACTTTTTTTTATTCACACTGAATAAGATTCTAGTAATTTAGTCTGCTAAGTAATCTTATGCTCAAATGATCCTTTGATCATGTCCAGCAGTGTTAATTCTTGTTTATTGGAACTTCGAAGTTCTTTGTGATTATGTTCGAAAGCAAGAGAAGTAATTCATTCATTCATGACCACTTTTACATCTTTTAATTTATGAACCCAATAAAGAATGCTGCCAAAAGACATTGGCCGCATAACAATTTTTATTGAGTGTCTAATCAGGCTTTTTTTTTCATTCTTATGATTTGTCCTGAGTCGACAAATTATTTTTACAATGACCAGTCCTTGAAATCTGTCTCATCGGGCAACAGCTTCCGATTGCACTAAAACAGAAGGTCGTAGATGTCCCTGACGCTTTTTCATACTGACTGTGGGGCTTAATATCTTCCTTTGCCAACACGTACACGAATGAACCTCCCTCGACTTAGTGTAAAATTTTCCCCTTATGGGATGGAGAAAGGGGCGATAATTTTCATTTAACATTTCTTTCATTTTGTTTCGAAATTTTCTGCTTCCAGTTTTGTGTTTCTTTAAAACAGTTTGTCTTTCTGATGTTCCTTCCTCTTGGCTTCAAACTGAAAAACACATCACCGCCTTTTGCAGTTGAGGGTCAGGCTCTAAGTATTTATTTTTGTCTTAAAAGCATCCATATATTCGCCAAAGCGAATCCAAAACGCTATCTTTTATACATATTTTCCAATTTTCAGGCGTCATTTCTAACTGGTTCACTGGATCTCGCCATTTCTCTTTTCTGTCTCGTGGACCTCTGATATTTTCATTTTCATTGGGTTTCATGTCCGAATTCTCTCTTGACCATCGACCAGAACAAATGAGATGGCCCTCCACCATCGATTCTCATCATCTTCGTAATTTCATCTTTTTTTTTTCTTTGTCTTTGCTTCGTAGATTCAATTTGGTGTTTTCAGTTTGCGATTTTATTTTCAAAACAGGTCTGGTTAGTCAGTCAATGAGAGATTTCACGTGACTAACGTCGTCTCGAAGTATGTTTCGTTACAGAAGATCAGTTTTTACAACATTGGAACAGTCGATGATCAATCGGTAGGTTACTTCTCTCGAATTTTGTTGGACAATGATCACAAAAAAAAAACAAATTCTCAAAAAACAAAACCAGCACAAATTTCTACTGGACGCAAAATAAGAGACAATTCATCATGAACTTATATCGTAAATTGAGTCCATTATTAAAAACTCATTTAGGGGCATATTATTTTTCAACATAATGAGTCAATGTTTACATTTTCAGCCCCGTTGTTCAATTGATGCTGTCTTTGTCTCTCTCTCTCTCTCTCTCTCTCTCTCTCTCTCTCTCTCTCTCTCTTTCCCTCTTTATATATATATATATATATATATATATATATATATATATATATATATATATATATAAAACCAGTCATGCAGCCTGGCATAATTCAGTGGAAATCTGAATATATATATATATATATATATATATATAATGTGTACTTTAGAGAGTGAGACAGACTCGGGAGTGAAGTTTTTGGTGGTAAGGTTTATTAATCCTTATATGTCTATAGTCCATACATGTTTCGGGATTTCTCCCATCATCAGTGGTGAATGTTGTGTGAGTGTGGATTAAAATGTACCATGTGGAACCAGAGTCCACTGCCAGGGGCTATGCATTGTGGGTAAGTTTTGTTGTCAGGGCTACTAGATGCCTCCTGCTGAATGTAAGAATGACCAGCAGGTATTGGGATTTTGGTAAAGCAGCAGCAGTTTGCCTTGGGGAGGGCAGAGTGTGTCAAGGTAGGGGGTAGTGTTGTAGAGGTGGATTTTCTGGTATGTTTGGGGTAGTGTAGGAGGGGTGGTGGGGTTATGGAGCTACATAGGTATCAACCTTAAAAGTTACTGAAAATGTTTTGGGTATGAGTTGAACAAGGGTTATAACAGGCTAAGGTGAAGTTTTTCCTATGGGTCTAGGTGACTTTGAAGCTTCCATTATTGAATGTTTCTAAGATGTGGGTGTGAGGATATTAACGGTAGGAGTTGTGTGTATTAGTGTTCTGTGTGGTGAGGGTTGTTCAGTTTAGTATTTTGATGGTGTGTAGTAGTGTTTTAGTAAGTTTTCTAAACTGCTTACTAGTGTTGGAATCAGGTTTTCTAACTCCCCTTCCATATTTAGTGGTAGGGGGCTTTCCTCATTTTTTGGTAGAGTGTGTGTGTGAGTTGATGTAGGGGTTACCTGCTGGTCAGGGTGTTTGCTTGGGTCTTCAGGATGCTTTCCAAGGGTCAATGTGATGGGTTGAGGGAGGATGCTACTCTTAGGGCTTTCCTCTTGCAGGGTATGAGGGGTAGTAGGTCTGAGGCCCTTATGGAGTCTAGTTTTCTTGTTTCTATTATCTGTATGCTGGTTTTTGTAGTTGTGTTTGTTCATATAGCTGTGTCTGTTCACAATATTGGTGTCAGTAATATTAGTATTTGTGTAGGTGTTTCTGTTATGTTTGTTCATATGTGTGTGTCTGTTATAGGTGTTAGTATTGTTAGTGCTAGTGTAGGTGTTTTTGTTTTGTTTGTTCGTATGCGTGTGTCTATTTCTATCGTTGTTCGTGTGGGTATGGATGATGTTTTTGTCAGTATTGGTGATTCTTGTTGGGTAGCCTGTGTCTGTGTGTCTAGTGTTAAATCTGTGTTTGGTGGGGGAATTGGTTTTTTTTGGGTATGTAGGTGGTAGGTTGGGGGTAGGTAACAGAGGCCTGGTGGCTCTTTTGGTGGGTTGTATCTTAATTTCTCTCATATTCTGTGGAATCGCAGATCTGTGTGTGATATTGTGTCTAAGTTTGTTGTATTTTTTAGTTTTGGTGAGGTTAAGTTGTTTTTTTCTTCCTCCTATGTTGATGTTGATTGCTTCCTGTATTTCATTGTATTCATCTGTGTATGTGTGTTGCTGTAATTTTTGTTCCAATTCGCTGATATCTGTTAGAGTGTCTTTGATGGTTTTTTGGCAGAATTGGATGGTGTCATCTAAAAGATCCATAGAAAGTGTGTGGATCTTGTTGTTCCATAGATTAAGGAAATCTGCATCCTGGTTCCCTATGGAGGGGTGTAGGGAGATCCTGAAATTCACGGGAGTGAGGTTATTGTCCTTACAGGACTTTAGGAAGTCTAGATGTGACTCAAAGCGGGTAATTTTTTCTCTTCTTCGGTAGAGTCTCACCGACCATGTTGTGATGTTGTCTGAAGAGGTTGGTTCCATTGTGGTGTTAGGGTGGTTGTCCTTGTCAGAAGTGATAGTTGTTGTAGGAATGTGTTCCTTCTCCATGTCTCAGTAAGGTATGTATAATGTGTACTTTAGAGAGTGAGACAGACTCGGGAGTGAAGTTTTTGGTGGTAAGGTTTATTAATCCTTATATGTCTATAGTCCATACATGTTATATATATATATATATATATATATATATATATATATATATATATATATATATATTCGGTGGTATTCAATTTCCAGAAACTGTCAACAAAGACCATCAACAGAGTCAACATAAGTTTCTTCAGATTTCAACAGAATTCAACCAGACTGCGTGGATAGTTTTATATATATATATATATATATATATATATATATATATATATATATATATATATATATATATATATATATTCGGTGGTATTCAATTTCCAGAAACTGTCAACAAAGACCATCAACAGAGTCAACATAAGTTTCTTCAGATTTCAACAGAATTCAACCAGACTGCGTGGATAGTTTTATATATATATATATATATATATATATATATATATATATATATATATATATATATATATATATATATATATATATAAAACTATCCACGCAGTCTGGTTGAATTCTGTTGAAATCTGAAGAAACTTATGTTGACTCTGTTGATGGTCTTTGTTGACAGTTTCTGGAAATTGAATACCACCGTTTTGAAGATATGAAATGATTGTCAAATTCCTTTTGGCAAAGTAACATTCGTTGTTTGTCAGCTCCAGAATCTAACCGATAAATTCTTCTGTACATTTCAAAGGTCAGATAATCCTGTTACATATCTTAAAGATGGGATTATTGATTTCCATTGCAAAGAGGATATTCCTGAGAGTAAAAGTAGTTGGGCTGATTGCAATACAATTATCATAGGGTCAGCACAGATCGAATCATTGTCTTCATTTGCGGATCTATTCTAGCAAGTTTCTTACAACCCACTTGATGTTAGAAACGCTGCACGCATTCAATTATGAAGACAACTTTATTTCCATACAAACTTCAAACGTTTTACTGAGTCGCCCACTCGATGTTAAAAGCGGCAAACAAAGAAAATAGCTGTACGATTTACCATTCAAAGCAATAACGATATATTGTATGTATTTACCTTTGTTTTCCTTTCAAAGCCTTGGTATTTCAAGGCTAATAGGGGTCGTCTCTTACTGTCTGCAGCAGTAACTGTACATATCTGCATCCAAGAAGATCCATGATTGTGAGCAGGAGGAACCAAATGGGATTTCTTTTCAAAAGGGAGGGTCCAACTGTGAAAAAACTTTAGTGCATCGGGGGCATCCAAATGAAAGAAAAAAAATTCAGCAATAGGGGAAGGGAGACCTCTTTGACCTGTCCCAGGATCCACGCCTGATATGTTATCATTCATTCTATCGATTCTGTTATTTTTGATTTGCTTAGAGTTTTTTTTAAAATTGTCTTGTCTTAGTTTTGTCTTACTTTTAATCAATTTGATCGCCGTATTTTTATTTTTATTTTCATCGCGTACTTCGAAATTGGTCGCCGTATTTTCTAATTTTGCCGCTGTTCTTTTTGATTTAAGTGCTGTACTTGATAATTTGGTCAGCATATACATTAATATATAATGGTAGGTCGCGCATAACAGCTGTACCAAGGGAGACACAGGACTGGTAATCACAACATTCACTCTACCTTACGTCTAGAACCCTCTCCCTCCTGCACTGGAAGCAGTTCGTTTTATAACAATAACCAGCTGATAACTTTAGCCAGATGATATAGGATTGAGAAATAATTACATGAATTGTAATAAATCCATTGTTATGTTATTAAATTCATTGTCATCTGCAATTTTTCATCGACATTCACAGAGTTTGTTTTTCTGACGATCGATCGAACTCTTTCTTGATTGTGTTGTTAACACGAAGTTCCTCCCGATCTATTCTACGGCCTTCTTCTGGTCCATAATCCGAATGTGATTGTGGTAAGATTCAGGTAATGTCGATTTCTTCCTTTTCCCTCGTTAGACTTGGATTTCGATACCTTGTCCCTTGAGTAAAGGAATCTGCATTGGGTTGGACCCTGCATTAGTCTTGTATACACCCACTCAACATGTTGATATGGACTATCTCCTTAATTCCCCTCAGCATCCAACAGTTTTCCCAATTCTACAGTGTAGCCTTACATACATTGGAATATTCTGTCTACTACCATCATTGAAAAATTCTTTTTATCACCATTGTTCAATTTTCAAGTGATTTTGATGGCTTGCTTAGCTTTATATATATGTTCGTGTCACTCAAAAACCTCACCAAGGGAATAAAAGAGGTGAAAATTTAAACAGTTGCTTCCTATGGCTAACAAAAAACGTTTAGTGATCCAATGAAACTTAATCATTGATAAGATGTTTTTCCAATTTTTCAACTGATCACCCCCAACATGGCGAGCAACCAAAAGACGATAGTCACGTGACGGTTCCTATCGAATGACTAAGCAGACCAACAGTAATACTTCATTTTCGAATGTATCAGCTTCTTGGCATAAACATTTATTGTTTGTTCCATTCGAAATTACAAACTTTCTCAAACCATAAATGTCTGAGTCAATGAAATGGAATTTTGAACATTTATGCATCTTGGAAATACCGAAAATAGGTTTTCTGTCGTGAATCGACAATTCAAAAATAAACTTTTCTAAAGTAATTTATTACGTCCACACAATTGGCTGACAGAATTTTATGGCCAAAAATAAATAAGTTAGTCTGAAGATCTGGTGAATTAGCCAGACAAGCTGATCTCTGAGCAGCTATTCATGGATAGATATATAGATAGACCGAGAGATATGAACAGGCTGGGATAGATAGATAGATAGATAGATAGACCGAGAGATATGAACAGATAGAAAAGAAGAAAGTAATATAGAAAGATATGAACAGCTGAGGTAGATAAGAACAGACTGAGATAGAAAGTTATAAACAGAGTGGAATAGAGAGATAGATAGATGTGAAAGTTTGTACGAAGATTTTGTAAATTTGCAGGGATCAGGACAGCTTCCACCAGGACAATATCTTCAGATATCATATGAATATAAGTTGGTTGGATGATTATGTAGCACCAATTTCGACAATGCAGCCGATGAGCTTGCCATAAATTCCACCATTCATACTTTGATGGTTTTGTGAATCTCGACCCCCTCTGTCTATATATATATATATATATATATATATATATATATATATATACACTGATCACCCGATATTCTGAAATTGATGGATGTAACCTCCTTATGCCACATCTACATGCTATACGTGCAATATATATATATATATATATATATATATATATATATATATATATAAAACCTATTTCTGTTTTATCGATATGCATTAACGATATTTCCCCGGAGTATTCCCTAATCCATAGACATACACAAGTTAATATTTACTCCACATAAGTTGGTTATACTTTTCTCCTCATCCAAAGTTTTATTGGGATTATATACCAATGATTCCAGACGCCATAAGTCACGGAAGAGACCCTTCTTGTACTTTTGTCGACAATGTGTAATCTTCATAAATCTTGCTGCTCCAACGTCAGGTTTAAAATCGAAGCTGCATCGTGCGCGAACGTTTCTCGAAATAAATCATCGACTTTGTGGAAACCAAGCAAAGATGCCTCGGAACAGATCGTGGGATTCGATAGTTGCAGTTAAACACGGCAGCTTTGAAATATTTCCAGACGACCCATCTATATACATATCTATGATATTTTTCGGTTTTTATCTATTTTTGTATGTTAGGTTTTCTTTAATGACGTGAATGAGAGACTAAGTAGTTAGATAAGAACGAGAAAGTTGGAAGGGAGGGCCCAGAAAAAAAGTAGGTGGGTTAATTAGAGGATATGAAGAGAAAGGGCAGTGAAAAAGTAGGTTGTTTGAAAAGGGGACGAAGTATGAAAGCATAAAATAAGTTGGGAATGTCCTTGCACGTGAAACTATTCCATCTTTGAATTATATTCAGATAAGAATAAGTCTGAATAGTCATTTGATAGAAACCGTCACCCGACCAACGTCTTTTGACAGCATACCGTGTTGAGGGTGATCATTTGAAACATTGGAAGGAGTGATCAATACTTACTTAATTTGCCCTTTGTTGGATAGTAATAACTAAAAACCTATTGGGGGGATTTCAACAAAAAAAAGCTTCTCTGATGACATAATAAGGAGTGATTTTCGAAAGTTTCAGCCGTCTAGCTCGATTCGTTCTAGTAGTACGTGGGATAAAAGCATAGTCAGCTAGCCAGCTGGACTAACTTAACTACTGATAGAAATCTATGCTGATAGTTCCAGTGGACAGTATCTTACATAGACTGACAACAAATACGTAGGTTTGCTGATGTGTTTATAATATTCACTGCCGTTATTGGAGAAGTTGAATGAATAAGAGAGAAGAAATGATTAAGGAAAAGAGCAAGGGAATAAAAGATGGGGAAATAAAAGGAGAGCAGGAAAAGAAAAAGAGAGATGAAGAAAACAAAAGAGGAACACTTAACGAAGAAAAAAGAAAACAGGTAGAAAATAACAAAGAAGAATGAATGAATGGATTAGAGAAAAAAGTATCAATTAGCAAAATGCCCGTTGTTTTATTAACGGTAAACCTAGGGATGGACATCTAGAGTTCTACAGAATCTGGAGATAAAACAAAATAATGGGAATTGCTAGAAGCAGCCATCCTACGACTCCACCAATCACAAACATTCGAAAACGGGTTCAATTTCAATCATTTTATTTCCTCTTCTTTCTTTACTGAATGGCCGTGTACAGCTGTTTCCTTCAACGAATATCATTTTGCATTGTCCTATCTTTGACCTCTGCCTCTCTCTCTCTCTCTCTCTCTCTCTCTCTCTCTCTCTCTCTCTCTCTCTCTCCTCGTCCTCTTCAGGGTCTTTGTATTGTGATTCCAGTCATAGAAACCCGCTTTTACCCTCATCCCTTCTAACGTAATTAGAAACTGTCAACGTAGTTTTTTTTTCTTTCCTTTCAGTTTTCAAGTTGGTCTTGCTGGTTTGCTGGTTTGGTACGTTTCATGCATACAGACCTTACCAATGAAACTAAAAGACTGAATTTTATAACATTTACTCCATATTTTGTCTATATTTTGTTTTTGTATTTTTATCCCCTTGAATAGGTCTTTATAAGGATGTTCAATCTGCAATGTTTGTATATTAAATTGGCTCTTTCATTTATGTCCGGTAGCATTCTTACTTATCTTTTAAAAGGTACCCAAAAAGATCTTCAGTCTTTTTCAAATTTTTAATTGATCACTCCTTACACAGCATGCTGCTAAATAAAATGGACACATGACGATGTCTATTGAGGGACCAACGGAACGACATGCTACTCATGTGGGGAATTGTTTATTGAGCTTTTAGAGTCTGTGGTCGAAACAGGAAAGTTCGAATCGTCTGAAAAATACGAATTCATGAAAACTGATATGTTCGCTGGATTTAGATCTTCAGAGCCAATGGGCTTCTCTTACACAGGAATCAAAACATGTGACAAAATAAATATTATTTATAGCAACTTTCAAAGTGGTCAAACTTGCATCGAATTGGAAATATCAACAATAAATATATAAATAAAGGCACAAGTTGAAAAGCGTGGTCCCTAAGTTGGAGCGTGCCCACCGACAGAGCAAACAGTATTGTTTTATTTTTGTTACCCTTGCCACAATTATTATCGACCCAGAATACAACCAGTAATTCTCCTAATTTATTTGAAACAATTGAGAGTGTTATAATAGAAGCAATTCCCAAATGAATTTCCTGCAGTTATAATTGTTTTATGCCTTATTAAAGAAACAATATCGTAAATAACTGTATTTTTGTTTAGAGGCGATAGCCCCCTGAAAAAGCCATACTGCGTCAACCCCGGTCATTTCAACATTATTTTTCTTAATTGCGACGAACGAAAGGACGGATACGTTGTTTATTATAGTGCAGATTGGAATAAGGCGAATTTCAAGAAGATAAATCAAGAAAAACGCTGAGATTTCATCGAAAATAAGGAGAGGAAATCGAAATCTTAACCGGGAAAATGTGGAACATCAGAATCTAATCAACTGGAGCATCGAGTGTTTTCCTCATCCCCAAACACACTCTGTCCCACGACAAGGGACGTATATTCACGTACTTAGTTCAGGTATACACATGTACAAGCAAATATACTCATTTATGAAAATACTTTCGGTCTGCTCAAACCAGACGATTTCAAGATCAGCCCGAGCGCATACGTCTAAACGTCGGATACACACTGTGTAACAGCATTAGTGTGTACATGAAAGTATGGTCTGAGGTGAGTGCAGTTTTGTTGATGACAGCATATGACTATGTACTGCATTAATATATATATATATATATATATATATATATATATGTATGTATACATACACACATACACATATATATATATATATATATATATATATATATATATATAGAGAGAGAGAGAGAGAGAGAGAGAGAGAGAAAGACAGAGACAGAAACCTATGAAAGTATTTTTCTAGCTGTTTACGTATTGTTCTAGGCTGTTTATAGATATATGGTAGCAAACATTAATGTCATCATGTATGTATTACGGAGAGATCGCATTGGATACATCGGTTCTCATACGATCACCGACGTTAAGCCAAGATCAGCCTGATCATTAGCTAGATGGGTGACCGTTTAGGAATATCAGGTGCCGTAAGCTAAGTCATAACAAAAACTTGAGGGTTGTCAAACCAAGGATAGGAATAACCCCCATCCATAGCCGAGAGGATAGTACCGATATGGAAGAGGAGTTTTTGGGTTGCCTCCGCTTCTAACTACGGTTGACCATTTCATCATATACATATTTATAGATACGTAATTCTGTAATCAGATATATTAACACACAAAATCTGACAAAACAAATAAAAATATCACTAATCAAGAGAAACTAGGCTTATATACAATCCTCAGATGAAACATTATTCAAATATATATATATATATATATATATATATATATAGATAGATAGATAGATAGATAGATATGTGTGTGTGTATGTGTGTAAAAATTTCATGTTATATGATATAATTTATACATGTATCATAGGTGAGGGGGTAATTTTGATCAACACCACTGGGGAGCCATGTTGATAAAACTGTTTTGCTTTTCAATCCCCGAAACAGTTACATAGTAAAGATGACCCAAGTACGAAAATTTCACAAATAGTACCATGATAACAAATCCGTGTAAAACATAAAAAATACACCGAAGAAAAATTACATAAATCACATCAACAGATATTGGATTATAAGAGACGGAAATGACAATTTTTTCCTATCCATATATCTTTGATTTTTAAAGCTGTAAACCTTTCTAAACTATATATCATGGCTTTATGATAGTGATCGTTGTCCATGGACGTCGATGATGATGATGATACTGATGACCGACGTTCATTCTAAAAATGGCGCGTTTATTTTCCGCTCACCGACGTCTCCTTCGAGGGGAGTGAAGTGGTGGAAGAATTTGCCAGCGGGAAAAATCAACGATCAATGGCCCAACGACGCCATATTGTGGCATCGATAGCCCACCCACACTGACCTCCTGACCGTCACCCATAAGACCCAGCCAGTAACTGAGCATCGTACGTGATAAAGGGTCCCAAGGGGATCGTTGGGGGTTGTAGACTATGGACGTCTGGCTGCTTTGGATCGTAAGGCCCCGAACTGCGAGTGGGGTGAGATTTCAGCTTCGTGCTAGAAAAATTATTTTGGTGTTGTCAGAAAGTTATTGAGGTTGAGTGGGGGTTGTGTGATCAATGGTTATGGAGTTATGTGATCGGGTTGAGTAAATATGAAAAAGAGAATTGAAAATTGACTTTCTGTTGTTTTATCGAGGATCTTTGGAGAACAGAACCAATTTATGCGGACACTGGAGATGGCTTCTTAGGTTGATGTATAAAGAGATCGATGGATAGATAAATAGATAGATACGGATAGAGATAGTGAGATGGATTGATAGATAGATATAGAGTGAAATAGAGAGATGGATCGATAAATAGATATGTACAAACTGAGATAGATATGAATATATATATATATATATATATATATATATATAAAAGCTGGTAGATTGATAGATAGATAGAGAAAGACAAATAGAGATAGACGGATGAATAAACTGATATATATACATTTAATAATATATATATAGAGAGAGAGAGACAGAGAGACACTGAGAGAGACACAGAGAGAAAGAGAGAGAGAGAGTGAGGGAGAGATAGATAGATAGATGGATAGATATATGAATAAATCAAGATAGATAGATGGATGAAGATGGATGGATAGAACTGAACAGATAAATTGATAGTTAGTAATGGACATAAACATAGCGGCTTTTTATTAGAGACTCAGTGAAAGCAAGAAATAGACGTCTCATAAATTTGTCAAAATAATAAAATGGGGGCAATATTTGGTTCACTTGTTTTTTTGGCACATGTCTACTGGAAATAACGTTTCTGCGGAATCTATTGAAAGAATAAAGATATATTTAGAGAGAAAAGTAATAAATGATGTTTAAAATAGCGATAACATCAACAATGTGGGCACATGGTGTGTCTTGGTAAGCGTTATATATACATTATATATCGTCAAACTTCTGGAGTTTGGAGTAGACTTTTTTTGTTGCCTTAAAAATAAGGACAAGAAAACGATGGCTGCCACGGGGGAAAAATACAATCTGAACTGAACGATCTCAGCCACCAAGTCGAATTGTTAAAAGACTGGATTTCTCCCAATCATAAAGGGGAGTGTGTGTGCTAAATTTCATGTTTCTACTACGGACAGTTAAGCATGAGAAGAGTAAAAAGGAATAAAAATTATGGAAAAAAAGATTAAAGATTTAACGAATTCCACTTAAACTAATCTGTTTAGCGACGCCAGATAATTCAATCGAGCGTCCATGGCTTTCCATTTTCTTCCTCTTTTTCCTTCTCTCTTTCTCTCTTTCTTTTGTTGATTGATGAAAGAGAAGAAACACGGATCTCTCTCTGTTCCCTTCTTCCTCTCTCCATCACGTTAAACTTTTCACTTTTGACCGGACGTCTGAATCAGTCATTGCTATTAGGCTACTCAATAGATTCTGCACCAAATTTACAGGAATGACCCCCCCCCTGTTCGTCTAACATGACCAGATGATTGGTAGTCTGATCTCTTACCGACCAAGCTAACTTGACAAGATTTAGATATACATAGAAATTTACGTAAGAAATACGCAAGGGATTATTTCATTCTAATATATACCTACACTTATGAAATTAACATTCCCCTACCGTGATTTGAAATCACGACCAAGGGATTGTAAGGCAGCTCTTTTACTAATTGAGCCTAAGTGACGATTCTTACATATCTATAAAAATTCATCTCACAGATAGCCAAGGGCCTGTTTCATTTAATAAGTAAATTCATTTGCACTAAAGTTATAAAATTATAAATAAAAAAGATATTTTTGTTAATTATACATGCAATACAAATGTTGCAATAATCATCTTCAGTAGGGATAGAAGTAGGAGTGGAGCTTGACCCTGATGCAGCCAGGCTTGTATATATTATATAGACATCCACCAAACTCCCATCAATGTCGTTCCATTCATATTCGTTTCCTTATAACGTTCGAAAAAAGTCATAGATTCACGATAATATGAAATAATGTGGGTGAAATTGATTGAAATAAAAAGCATTTTTTCTGACTCGACGTAACTTAGTCGCAAAATTCCTAAATGTACCGAAGGAGTATATATTCATTTACTCACTGATGAAGAGTTCGCAGCCTGAGTTCAGTTGCGATAAAAAGCAACAACAAACAATAAAGGTAGATAGTTGCAAAAATAATAGTTATGATTTATGATATATCTACTTAAATGAATCATACTAAAACTGAACGTAACACCCATTCATAGGGTTGTTTAAAATAAAATTGGTTCTACTTTACATTGCTTCTGTGAAAAATCGTGCTTTTCAGGAACATAACAAGGGCGTTAATGGTGGAGTTGATGAATAATTACGCAGGGAAACATTTGAACGGCATAAACAGAAATGCACATGCGCACACACATATCCATCTATCTATCCATCTATCTATCTATCTATCTATCTATCTATCTATCTATCTATCTATCTATCTATCTACACGGAGAGACTAGACTAATTTCCTGTAAGTAGTCTATACAAACCACCAAGACCAGTGATGGATTATCCGCCACTAGCTCCTCTGGGGCCTCGAGTCTAGCTATAGTAAACCCATCTTCTTGACTATGTCTCGCGGCCCCACCCTTCGTTCAGTAGAATAAAGTCACGTTGAATAACTTACACTGCTGTACTGTGCATAAATTTCTAAATGCTGCAATACAGAGGCCTGAAAGAATTACTTGTTGATAATTATTTGGGGGGCCACAATAGAAAACAATATAACATTTATAATATTCTAAATGAAAAAAAACTTATTGCGTCACATGAATGAATCTCCGTAGCTTGTAGGTGTACCAAAATTAATTATCTAAAAAAATATCTATAACTATTGAAAAACTTAGATATTTCATCTAAAATAAATGTTCAAAAAATGATCCAAGAAATGCCAGCTCAAGATTTTGGGCACTGCTGTTACCCCTACGCAGAATCTCATAACTTAAAAAATCGGGATCGAAAGGGTTAAATCTCCTGCTACTGTCTTCATGCTGGCAAAAAAAAAAAAACAACAAATCATCAAGTTGGACAATGTTTAGAACTAGTCAGTCTTTTTACGAATTACCAGAAATAATATAATTCATTATGCATTAATAACCACGGTAACCGTTAACTAGTGTCAGCTCGTTTCATTTTCTTGTTTTTTGATTTATATAATCTCAGTCTTTTAGACAGATACTGCCCAACAAAAGGTCAAGAAAGAAAAAAACTTATTCATTTATCGCCTCTTTTCCTATTCTTTCAAGTGATTGCTCCCAACACAAAAGACATTGGTCATGTGACGGTTTCCATTGAGTGACTAACCAGACTTTTAATAGTATATTTTTTAATCCCCCAAATCCCAATCAGATGAACGTCTTAGAAGTGTTTGGGGGTCCGAATTCTTTGGTCCTTGATTTCCGATTTAAAACAAAAGAAAATAAAAATATGACTGTTTTCTGTTCTTATGTTATCATCGGACGAATAAGACGCTCCACATTGTCCCTTTGACATGGAATAGTAAGTTTCGATATGTCAAACAATTGGCTTGAATAACGCATCTGCCTCAGTTATTTGTCTATTTGATTCTGTCTCATTATATCATTCTCTGCAAGAGTGACATCAGTAGTTCAAGAACTCAAAGGTTTCTCTTTGGAATGGATGAATATCAGAATAGATGGCCACAATGTCAGATCCAGGGTTTTGGTTAAGGGGGTCCAAAAAGTTGATACTTTACAAATGAATACGTGAAAAGAATTGGGAACAAGGCACACGTGATCTCGCCTTTTTAATACTAGGTTTAACCAAAGCGTAAATTAGAAAAAAAAATATGAATCAAAGAAATTTACCACAGAACCAAAAATGTTTTGAAAAGCTCTTGAGAATAAGATGGAACATATCTAAGTCATATCAGTTAAAAACAAAATAATATATATTTTGCTTCGAAAGTTCATTTTTTACTTGGGATTATTTAAGTTATTTAACTGATATAACTTCCATAAGTAAATGATGAAAAAATGTTTATGCTTTGTTCAACCAAGCAACACTCTGGATCTTCCCACGCTGCATCTGCGCCGGGATGATGATGATGATGATGATGATAATAATAATAATAATAATAATAATAATAATAATAATAATAATAATAATAATAATAATAATAATAATAATAATAATCTGCCTTAGTGTCTCTCTATCATAGGCAACGCAGAGCTAATGTTTTCTAAACTTGACTAGTTTGTCATGCAGTCTTTTTGTCGCCCACCGTTTCGCATATGATCTCTGCAGATGGTTGTAATTTCTAGCAGTGGTCTAGAGTTCATTAGCAGCCCATTGCCTGACTCAAGTCCTCTCTCTCATATTCGGTGCTGTCTTGTGATCTCAACATGTGATTTTATTTCTATTATTATTCAGACTATCCCCATCTTGGTTATTTTCCATACAACGCTTCTGCCGGTATCATCTGGTATCATCTGGCAGGTATGGAAGAAGTAACGAACTGAACCCTTTATCCAACCGATGGGGGTAAATAGACCACACTCTCTCTTAGAAGTAGTAGTATTTTCGAATTATTATTGTCTCACGCTGGGATTAGAGTACAACAGCCGAAACGTTGTATGAAAAACAACCAAGATGAGGATAGTCCGAATGATAATAATACAAATGATGATAATACCTCATCTCAAAAATTCAGAGAATCACCATGCGATGTTGAGCAAGATTTTATTCCTGTGTACGTTGTATGGTTTTCAGTTTGAGGGTCAATCTTTTGGTTAGGTTCAATGGGAGGGTTTTTCCTTCGAAAAAAGAGTAGTCTATTTTAGATCGATTATTTATTGTAAATTCATGCACAATGTAAATAATATGCCAGTGTTGACTCATGCAGTCCGCAATGATCTCAGTACAAACGTCGATTTGTCATCGCCTGTTTTCTATTCAAGGTAAAACGTTGAGAAATATTTCAGTGAATAAAGGTGAAATATTTTCCATTGATTGTATCTCAAACAATCAACGTAAGGACATCCTCCAACAATTCAACAGCCCATAATCATTTTAGGTGATTTGATAGATTTCATTAAATTGGATCAAAATTCATCAATTTATATATTTGGTCTTTCACACACACACACACGCACACACAAACACACACACACACACACACACATATATATATATAGTCTAGAAAGCTTTATACAAAATATATTTAAAATAAATTTCAAAAATGTATACCATATATATTTATATTTATCCAGAGAGAGAGAGAGAGAGAGAGAGAGAGAGAGAGAGAGAAAGGGGTGAGAGGAAAGTACGATCTGATTCATAAGGATGAGTGAAGATTTTTTTATATTTTTGACGTTTATTTCGGCCTTTGCACACATATACGCTCACTGTATATATATATATATATCTATATATATATATATATATATATATATATATGTGTGTGTGTGTGTGTGTGTGTGTGTGTGTGAATCGATGTACAAGTGTTGATATTTCTTAATGCAAAAGGATACAAATATATATCATGGGTCAGTGTATAAACGCACTTATGTCAAGATTTATACACAGAAAAACAAAGAAAAAGAATGATTGGATGGGAAGATTATATTCATCCAGATAAGTAAAGATTTATCTATTTTATCGGATATTTATTTGATATTTGGCATTTCTTTGGCGCTCCAACTTTGGTCTCAGCTCTAAGAAAAGAAACTTGAATTTTCGGGTTTGTCAGAAGATATAAATTAACTTTGGACGATTGGCACAAATATTCCAATCCCTCTCTGTGCCTCAGGGCAGACATTACCCAACACACATAAACACACACACACACACACACACACACACACACATATATATATATATATATATATATATATATATATATATATATATACGCACACTCACACATATATATATTATATACTGCAAGATTTTCCATACAATTGCATGTCCGTATGTGTGTGTGCTTGCGTGTTTGTGTGTGTTTGTGTGTGTGTGTGAATGGGAGAGAGAGAGAGAGAGAGTGTGTATGCGTTTGTTGGTTAGTTATTAGGTTGGCTGGATGGATGGAGCTTTTGAAGTTGTCCAAAATACGAAGTATTGAAAAACTGGAGTGGGGAGTGGGCAGGGTCAAAGCTAAAATGGTGTTGAGCGGACACAAGAAATTGCCAAAAATGAGAAATTCATTCGGAACCAAAGGAGGTTCTTCTCTTGAGAGATGACAAAAACTTTTTGAGATGCACGTTTGCAAGAAAATGACCACATCAGTTTGGGTCGGAAAACTATATATATATATATATATATATATATATATATATATATATATATATTCTAGAAAGATTTGCAGCTTTAGATACTAAATGTATAGAGAGAAATTTTCCCGAAACTCATGTCATTTCAGTCAATTATTTCCCAACATCTGTCAATAGGATTTATTTTTTTCTCTTTCGTGTTTCTCTTTTATATTCTTTACAGAATTCGGTACTATGGTACAAGGTATGAATTCTTCTTGATGGGGTTATCAGTTGATAAACGAATGTTTACCTTGTAAAGATTCTGGGAATTTAAAAACAAAACAGTTATAATAACATGGTTCTCCAGCACTGTTGATCAAACACACACACACACACACACACATATATATATTTATACGTATAAAATTGATAGACAAAATGGAAACACGAAAAATTGGGAAAAAGATCATATTTATTTCCCTTACTTGTTTCGAAAGACTGTTTTTTCTCGTTTTCAAGCGTCAAATTTTACGAATAATGTTTGGAGAGGAGGATGTGGGATGATTCACAGTCGTCATTGTTTTAAATTGCTTATCTTTTACTGACAAAATAGGAGAAAATGTGTTCGTGTCAAAGTTCAAATCATTTGTGTATGGGAAGTGAAAATGATATGGGGTTTGGGGTGTATTTGCAGTTGAATCTCTTGACTGTGTTATTGTATGTGTGTACGTAGAGTATGTTTGTGTACGTTGTTGAGGGGGAAGTGTGTCTTCATTTGTATTTACAGTATGAATACGAGTGTGGGTAGTCCAAGATTTTAGTGTTTGTAGGATATTTTCATTTGAAGATATGTCGGTTACATATCTTGGATCTTGAACAAGCCTGCGTTTATTGGATAGTGTGTGTATTTAGTGCTGTATGAGGCAAGATTGTTTTGTATTGATACCATACCAGCAATATGTTTAAATATATAGATGAAAGTGGAACGTTGATTTGTAGTATCCTTCAAGTATATTTATGAATCTCTAGAACAAGTCTTCAAGGATTTCATCGTGGCCTGGTATCTCGGTACTTGAAATTTTCTCCTCTTTAATTCATGGGTATTTCTATCTCCTGTCTGTCTTTAATACGCTGCCTTTTGTTAAACTCTTTCTGATTGAAGTTGACTTTGTTTCCCCATTTAACAAGAACAAGAATAACAAGTGCAATCTTCACCAAATGAGGGATTAAACTCTTTACTGTTTGACTATCACATCACCTTAATCCAGGCCTATATATACAAATAACTCTAGGTTGGCAAACTTTCGATAGAGTCATCTTAAACTTCAAGAAAATTTCAATAATACAAGAACAGGGTTTACGACCAATGTACACTCCAGATAGTCACCCATGGAGTTGAAACATGGAACCTAACCAAAAGATTGACCCTCAAGCTGAAAACCATGCAATGTACTCAAGAGAAAACAACGCTCCACATCACCATGAGAGATCATGAGAATACACACAGTATATTACAGAAAGGATAAGCGTCAGAGATATAGAATCCTTTAGAAAAAACTCAAATGACCACAATGTTTCAAGAACAACCGGTGGATATGCTTTGGGAAGGTCTATACCCAACAACGGACGCTAAAAGACTGCTGCTACAGTTGTTGTTGTTGTTGTTGTTGTTCATGATGATGATGATGATGATGATTCAGCCTAACCAACTTGGAAACTGAAGAAAGATATATTGATAGTTTTGGTTAACAGTTTCTAAGAAATTCCCCCTCCTCGTAGCAACAAAACTTTGGTAATCTTTGTTTTGACGGGGGAACCAGACGGTAGCTGTTTTGAATGGTTAAAAGTTGGTAGATTTATCAATGACTGGCTTGAAGACGGAATCTGTTGAGCAATTACTTGGGATTGTTCGTTTTATTGATGAATTTTTTATCAAGATACCAAAAAAAAAAATTTATTGTGCTCTTCATGAGCAAACTTTGGGTTCAGACCAATGTTGTCTTCCTACACCATGTCTGTTATTTCTTGGGAATGTGCAGAAATTTGCGACCAATTCTTCGCTTAGAAGAACAGGAATGAAATTAATGGAATAAGTGTGAATTTTAAAAAATTTCAAAAAAGCAAACCTGAAATTTAGACAATCGATGCACTAGTTCTTCTCTTGTATTAGGATACGGCAATGTTATAGATGTCGACTTTCTTTTGAAAAACATATCAAACCAGTACAAATACCGACATTCTGTAGGTGTGTATCAAAAGTGTAGAAAATGTATTAAATGTAATTAACTGATAAAACATAACTTTAATCTTCAACATATAACTTGATAAAGTAAAGAATATGACTGAATTTATTTAAGATATCGATTATTTTATAACTATAAATCAAATAAAAATTTAATTTACTCTATTAAAAAGCATTGTCTATGTAGCTATTTCTGACATCTAGACGCGACTAAAAGCAGATTTGGGACAAAAACATCTAAATTAACAAGTCTGAGCTTGGTACGTTTCTAACATTTCAATATGTCTCCCAGTGATAGCAACTGATGCTAGAGATGCTAGCACATCTAAAAAATCACCCCATCCAAGGTTACAAAAAGTTTTTGTTTCTTGTCGTTTTTTTTCTTCCCCTGTTTAGCCTCTCAGACATTTGACAATGTGAATGGAAGCAATGAATGAATGTTCAGGTGTTGAACAATTCTTCAAGGTTCTTTTGTATCCAAAAAAAGGCCAGAAATAAGGAATGGCAAACAGTCAAAACTGGAAGAATGGGTTAATTCTTTAGAGTTGCCAACCCTGTAAACCGAAAAACAGGCCTGCTTAGTCACTCAATAGACATTGTCGAGTAACCAACGTCTTTTGACAGCATGTTGTGTGGGGATGATCAATAAAAATGGAATGAGGTGTGACATAAGAATGGGTCACTTGTCTCTTCTTTCGTTCAATCATCAGTTCGAATTTTAAAAAAAACAAGAAGGCACCAGATTGTGATCAATCTGACATAAACTTACATTGCATAATAACTCTCCCTCCCTAAAATCTATTGATTGGGGAAATTTTCTAGAAACGTGTAAACATGTTTTAGATATGATATGGGGTGAATGTTGAAAATGCTCAACTCCATGGGCGTAGCCTGTCCACCTGATACATACATACATATATACATACATACATACACACACACATACATACATACATATATATATATATATATATACAAACATACATACATATATACCTGCATACATACACACATACATACATGCATACATTCATTCATACATACATACACACATACATACATACATTCATACATACATGCATACATACATACATTCATATGCACACATACATACATACATACACACATACATACATACATGCATGCATACATACATACACACATACATGCATACATACACACACATACATACATACACACATACATGCATACACACATACATACATACATACACACATACATACATACATACATACATGCATGCATGCATGCATACACACATACATACACATATACGCACATACATACATGCATACATACATACATACATACCCACGTACATACATACATACATACAAATCCCACCATACATACATACATACATACATACATACATACATACATAGCCAGTCAGCCTATCCAACTTGGGACCCTATTTTCTCCGTTTTTCTGATAGTTTTGGCTGATTGTTTCTAAGACCTTCGTTGTGTAAAAGGTCTTCCTGTCACAAAATCACTGCCCCACGTCTAATGTTCTTTTCAACTTTCAGAAGTCAGACGGGGTGGGGGTGAACAGTAGGCCAGGGGTCAAGATTAAATTTCCATCCAACTTTCAGTTCTCCGTGTGCTCAGAAAACCCTCCGTTGTGCAAATGCTTTACGTAGCACCCTGAATGTTTGAAACGAAAAATTAGTAACTCGATATCACAGATCATAATTGAACAACCATACCATCGTAATTTGAAATCGTGTAAAGAAATGTGATCAGAATAATCTATATTCATGACATCAATGATGTTTTTGACTGGACAAGATCGAAAGAAAATCTAGACATATCTAGATTTTAAGGAAACTAAATGTTATTAATAAACCCTTCAAAAATAGCTTTTTTCAAAACATTTTTTTTTAAGTTTTAGAAAGTGTCTATTGGGATACAGAAGCCAATTTTTAAAGACAAAACGGTATAACCAGGAGGGCTGCAACACAGAAACAAACACACAAAGGCATACACATTTCTTTTAAAGATAGAACATTTTGCCATTTCTTAAGGCTACAGTCATTCAATGTACAAATGGCAAACTAGTTAAAAAGAACATTTTGCAAAATGATTATTTCCAGTAATTGTATGATATACTAACATACATATCAATTGACGACCTCCGTTCTGTCGAATGGAACGTCCTCTGTGGGTTGCTTGCCTGGATGAAGTGGATAGAGATCCTGGGATATCCAGTGACCTACACCTCTTTGCCTGGTTGGTGTAGTCTAGGGAAAAGCGAAGAGCAACACGTCTGGATAGACGTCATCTAGAGAGACAAATCTGCTCAACTATTTTTACCCATAGCTTGTGGTTGAAGTGATGGATTCATGCATTTCACGAAGGCATTAGTTTAAGCATAAGAAAAACCCTGATCAGATTCCGACTTATGTCTGAGCCGGTATCGACTATACCAATCGTATGTATTATTTTTAAGTATATAAATTTATTATCTTTTAGGACAAGCCGCACAATTGGACCAATCTTGTGAGAATTGAAAAGTATGTAATCATCGCTTCTCTGATTCATTTATCATAGCCAAGGCGTCGTTTATTCGGACCAAGCAGCAATGAATGAGAAAAAAAAACAAGCTTGTTTTGAGCACAACGGATCAAGTTCTTTGATGGATCGGATCGGAATTCACTGAATAAGAAGAATATCAATCAATCAAGAGTTACTTTTTAATCAAACCCAAAATTTGAACGATTTCTTTTTAGTCTCACACTTACACTGAATTCAATTGAAATTCGTTGAGAACTGTTGAAGTGTGTGGACAAAGTTGAATGAATGAAAAAATGAGAAAGATATCTCTCAATTGAAAAAGTTGATCCGTCCCAACGTTTAGGTATTTCTTTCTCACTCTACGGTCGACCCTTTCCTAAAAATATCTTTGAAATTAATTTAGAACTTTTGGAGATATATTGGTGATATTTAGCTACGATTCAGGGAGTTTACTGCAAAAATTATTGGATCTACCCGAAAATTTAAACCTTTCACTGAAATTCATTTAGAACTTTTATAGATATTGTATGGACAAGTACAACTCCCGTTACAGAGGCTTATTCTTTTTTTTATTGAAAAGCCTTACTAAAGTCCATTCGGATAATACTTGTCAATATGCAGATATCTTATATCATGCTAAAGGACGAAACGTATTAAAATAGAATTCTATCCTTGCAACTGACGTAGTAAATCAAAATTTAATTCAGCTCTTATGACGTTATAAAAATGCTTTAAAAATAATCTACCCTTATAAGAGTCATACATGAAAATTAATGTTTAATTGTTCAATTGGTTGTATTGTTATCTGTTTTCTCCAATTCTTGTTATAACCTAAAAGATATTGGTCCATGCGAAATAGATTAACATAGCAAATAAATACGATTATTAGTTTTAATAAAATCAAATACGTTGTCATGACATAACAATGAATGATGAGTTACAGAATTGTTAGACGTTTGACTCGGAAAGAAAAGAAAAAGATGTTTCCATATATTTCATACCTGCCGTCTTTTTTGACGGCACGGGTAAGCTGTTGCTAGAATTAAAAAAAACAAAACAAGACAAATAAGTTTCTTTTTGGCACTCACGCTTGCGTATAACGCTTGACTGGGATGAAGTAACGTCGATTGTTGAAAAAGATATCACTAACTTCTCTGATGGCCGGTAACAAAAAGACAGGAATTCAGTCCTTTTATTCTTGGGTGTGTTTCTCCCGGGCATAGAGCCACTAAATGCAAAGAAAAGCCTGAAGCACAGCACGAAACTGCGTCCACCTGCAACAGATCGACACAAAAGATACCATGGAAGTATGTGTGGCTTAGACCATTACCTGTGTCTTTCTTGGGGCTAATTGGCAAATTCGTAAGAGACGGGATGAAAAGGGAATAAACGGAAAACAAGTCTGGTAAGTCACTCGACTGAAACCTTCACGTGAACTACGTCTTTTGGCAGCATTTTGTTTTATGGGTGATCAACTGACAATCGGTAAAAAAGGTGATCCAGAGATGAATTATGTCTTTCGCCGTTTGTTGGACATTGGTTACTGAAGAATTATGAATTTTCAAAACAGCTAATGTGAATTCTGCTTGAGTCAAACGATGGGATCAATTTAGCATAAACTTTTATTGCAAATTGAACCCTGCCAATTAAAAATCTATTTGGACGAGAGACTTTCAAAAACAAACTAAGACATAGTAAGGGGGGATTTTTTTCTCTATTTTTTAGCCCTTTAGTTTCATTGTCACGGCCTGTACGCATGAGAGATGCCAAGCCGGTCAGCCGAGCTAAAATGAAGAAACCTACGTGGACAGTTCGGGTGGCAGTCTACGTTGACGGTTTTCAATGAGAGAAGAAGAAACCAGTAAGGAAAGAAAAGAAATTTGGAAGAAATTTTGTTGAATGGTTTATGCGTCTGAAAATATAAGAGGGAAGAGTCTATAAGTTTTACCTACCAAGATATCTATATTCTCACTTCGCTTGTTTGCACCTGCCTTTGAATGTTATGATTTCAGTTAAGACATAAGGGAAAACTTTAACAGTTTGATAAGAATCTAGAGAGAGAGAGAAAGAGAAAGAGAGATAAAGAGAATGAGCAAAGAGGGAAGGGGGAGAGAGAGGAAAATTAGGTTGTATAATAAGAGAGAAGAAAGAGAAAGGGCCGAAAAGAAACTTAAGAAGTTTACTGAGGAGTGAGGAAGATACTATTCGGCTTCTTCACATATGCTTTTATATCTTATGTTTTCTGTGATAGATGAAAAGAAATGTTTGATAGTTTGAGGAGAGGGCAGGAAGAGAGAAACAGAGAAGAAAAGTTTGGTAGCTTAATCAAAGGATAGTAAGGGAGAGGGGAGAAAATTGACCTAGGTAGTTTGATACAATGGTAAGAAGAGAGGAGACTGAAAAGTTATGTAGTTTAATAAGAGGATGCGGGGGGAGATGGTAGAAAATAACTTTATTTAGTTCAATAATAGGGAAGAAAGAGAAAAAGGGTAAAGAGACTTAGAAACATTGATTAGAGGGTAGGAAGGGGAAGGACCAAAAAGAAAGTTAGGATGCTTGTTGAATATGTACGGATATACTTCTATAGCATTTCTATTGTAACCGACTGAAAAAAATATGGACGGACGAGCTAAACAAATAGAGAAAAATACTGGCTCCATGACGCCCTCGATAGAAAAGTCTGTCAAATCTTGGGGAATATTTATGTCCAACAACGGACAGTAAAAGGCTGCTGCTGATGATGATAAAACATTGAAGCGAAAAGGAGATTGGAAGAGATGAGTGAGAAATCCGTAGATATAGGCAAAAGTTTTAAAAAGAGTTGAGACATGAAATAAGGAACAATCTTAGTTATTCTCGACCCTGCAATTTCTACAGGTCAGCTAGTATTATATTATTTGTCTATAGGAATCCGTGAATATAACGTGTGGCTGAGACCATTACATGTGTTTTTCTCGGGGCTTGCAATTTCCGATGAGAGGAAATGAAAGGAAACATCCGTGTATAGGTCTGGTTAGTCGGACAATAGAAACGAATATCTTCTGGCAGCATGTCAGAGTTGATGAATTTTCAAAAAGTGGTGATCAATAGATAAGTTACGTCTTGCTTTTTGTTAGGAAGTGATCACTAAAAAAGCTGAATTTCCAAAGAATATCTGTGAATGCTGCTCAACACAAAATAAGGGACTCATCATCATCAGTCTTTTAGCGTCCGTCGTTGGACATAGACATTCCCCAGGATTTGCCACACTTCTCTATCATGGGCGTCACGGAGCCAGTACTTCCTAAACTTGTCTAGCTCGTCTCTCTATCTAACATTTTGCCGGCCTCGGTTGCGCATGTGGTCTCGGGGAATCCACGTTGTGAGTCGTGATGTCCATCGATTGTCTGCCTTTCTTGCAATATGGCCAGCCCACCGCTATTTAAGATTTTTTGTGGATTCTATGATGTCCCTGACTCTTGTCTTTTCTCGGATGTACTGTGCTGTTTTGTGGTCTCTCCATGTGAGGCCCAGCATTATTCTAGTATAGCATAATCTCAAATTGCAAATTAAGCATATTTAGAGGAGAATGTTTATTAAATAAAAAAATTAATTTGACATAAGGGGTTAATGAATGAATTTTCATCCCTCTAGATCCATGGGCACAGCTTGTGCACGTGATGCATACATACAGACAGACATGAATAGTCAGCCAGCCAAACTATCTAAAAAACTGAGGGCAAATAATGTTGATAGTTTTGTTTGACGGTTTCTGATAAGCAAAAGGGAAATCAACAAAGAAAGGGAAGGGTTGTGTTTAATAGTTTTTTTTCCTGTCAAAGCATAAAGGATTGTGTACATAATTTGTATATGGAAAGGTATGTGTTTGAGTGTGTGTTTTAGATATGCCATTTTTACCCGTGAGAGAAATCATTGATATATTGGTATTTGTCTGAGATGATTTCTCTAAAAAGGAAACTATATATATATATATATATATATATATATATATATATATATATATATATATATATATATGCGTATTTGTGAGAAACACATAGTGTCCAATATTTTAAAGAAAGACCAATAAGGTAAACAATAATAAAACAGAGCCAATTCATAACTTCATCCTAGAAGTTGCGCTCTACAACTTGGCCAAATGTTTCAACACAATAACGTACTCTCTCTCTCTCTCTCTCTCTCTCTCTCTCTCTCTCTCTCTCTATATATATATATATATATATATATATATATATATATATATATCATTGATATATTCCATAAAGAAATTTATTAAAAGCTGCCACACAGTAGGACCAATATCATAGGACCCGATTCATTGATGATGAATGTGCCGTTTATTTCGACCAAGCTGCAGATGTACCAAATTAATACTTTCTGAGATAGAATTTTATCGTATGACTAAAATGTATTTTTTGTCCGAGAAAAAACTGTTTTAAATATTTTAGCTTGTGTTGCAAGTTAAATGCGAAATGACCGAAATCATAAAAATATGCCAGAATTAAATATTTACTTAGTTACCTAACTTGCAATAGTCACTGCTTCAAACAAATGTTATACATATTTTTTCGTCGAAACTCTTTTCTTATCTCGTTCAGTAAACCTGGCAAACCGCTTAATGGGTCCAAAATTGGTCGTCTCAATGCACTCCTATAAACCTGAGTTAGTGAGAATTCTTCACATTCCTTTACTTTGAAACCTAATTGTTTAATACTTCAAAGCATTTAATACTTTAATTGAATGTTTAGGGCTTATCAATTTCATCTGAGTTTTTTTTTCAATTAACTGAACTCCTTTCATCTCAATCTTAGGAATAAAATTAACGATAGCAGAAGATTAACATGGATACGGGAGAGGACCTGGGTAAAGGATGTCGAATATGGAATTAGGCAACAAAAATGGAAATAACCTGAGCACATAGCAAGAAGGCACGATAGATGGAGCACACGGCTAACCGTTTGGTTCCCGTGGGACAATAAATGCAGTAGAAAAAGACGAGACACAGAGTGGAGATATGAAATAGCAGGGTTTCCTTGAGAAATATGGCAAAGATTAGTGAAATCACGCTCGTCATGGAAGTTGGAAAAGGACTTACGATACGAAACGGCTGGTGATAATCATAGGCAAACGGTGCTAATTTTTCGTTATTCATACATTTTAGTATTGTTTGTTATGCTACTCGGTTAACGACGGTGCTAAACAAAATATAGTCCCCTCTCTAATACCTTTTAAATTATCACATAGGCATACATGCTACCAGGAAAAGGCTGTATAGAATGAGTGAACTGAATCGAGTGAAGTTGAAGGAAATAAATTGGAAAACTTTTAATTACAATTTTTTTCACCTTTCTTACTAATTAATGAGAATTCTTATCTGGATTTTGTCAGACGGATTTTTCTATTCATTCTCGGTGGTTTAGTCGGACTAATTTCCTCGTCTTTGTTCTTTATTTTTTACAGTGTCTCGACTGTGTACCCTCTAACCTTCATTGGATGTCCGTTCTGCCCTGAAATGTTGAATCAGGTTAGGGAGGAGCAAGAACTACCCTCCTGGAATGTAGCGACAGGAGACAGTTGAGGGACGAATCAAATCGATCATGGTACCCCAATGGAGGGGCACCCAAATTCTCCACCAACTGTATCCCTCCAAACAATAAACAATAACAAATCTCACCGTACATGTCAGGAAATCTATAGCTACTTCTTTGTATTTGAAAGGACTGCATACCGAATAGGTTCATGGGCACCAAGATTTTGAAAAGTCTACCTACGCACGTTCACTAATGCCTTTTGGGGCCGTAAGGGCCGCCACCCTGGGTTGAAAACAGCTGTATCAAATGCTGGAGAGAGAGGTACTAGAAAACGAGACCTCCAGATTCTCAAATCTCCTACTACGCCCCTGTATCCCTCACATACTCATCACACCTGGTGCCTGCATCTCTGTTTGGGTGTGGTCTCACACTGAGTTATTGGCTGTCCTTGTAATCGTCTGCCAAAGTCTCCTGGCTCTAAATCAGCAGTTCAAAACTTTCTCCATGAGATTTACCCTTTCGACAAATTCACTTATCCAGGTTTACTTTTTCCCAAACGATCGTTTAAGAGTTTACACGGTTAAACGGACTAACAATCGACAAATACGTTTACTAACTTTGTTTCAGACAATTTGACTCTTCTTTCCATCTTTGATTTCGTCACGAAACGATATGACAAAGATTAGACAATGGAAAACTTTATCGATAATCTTTAATTAATTAATAAAATCTGAGAGCTCCAAGTATGATGACTGCTGAACAAACAATCATTAAAAAAACTATTTTGATACCTTTTTATTTGGAAAGAATTAGCTTGCACCCAAAGTGATGGTTGAGCCTTTTTCGCAGACAAGCTCCTTAATGTCAATGGAAGTAATAAAGAGCATGCAACTCAGGTCAGACTCCACATGAAGTCAGTTTAGTGCTTTAAAACTGATTGTTTGCAAAGCTGAAAAGTCGGACACACATCGGTCCGTTCGATGAAATGGAATTAGGATTTTCGAATTTACCCCTTGAAACCAAGAAATTTAGCCCATGGGGTAAATTTAGCCCAAGTACTGCGCTAATTGATGAGTCATTCAAACAAAAGTTTCTTGCGTCTGTTTTCCTATGATCAAATATATCGAAGAGAAAAATCAACCGTGAGTGGATATAGGTAGAGGGGAGATTGGGTTCGGAATTAATCTCATTGGTTACTTCTTAATTGAGAAATCATTGTCTTTATTCCAATGAATAAGTAAGTAATGCCTCAGATAAAACTACCACACAGTATCTCAAAGAGAAGTGAGAAAGGAGGGAGTAATTAAACTTGGGGGCAGAACAGGGAATTTGATTTTAGATTGAGAGATTTCTTCTTTCGAATGTTCATATCTATTCACTAATTATGGTTCCTACAGTATCTTCAAAATGTCTCGATAACATTATTCAAAAGAGTGGGATTCAAGAATTCTTTTACGATTTCGATGATTTTTTCATGTATCAAGGGTCAAAAATTGTGATGAATCAAAACTTGCACATTAACTTCGCGTATATCATAGCTATATACGGACTGATTTTTATTGAGGTTTTACATAGTGTATTTTAATGGTAGTGACATGTGCTTTCTGAATACTTTTTACTTAGATTCTCTCTTACGATACTACACACGATAAAGAGTTTATTGAGCAATGAGCAATCGGAAGAAATGATGTGGCTGATCAAGGATATGACCTGTGATTTGCTTGTCTGCAGTAAAGGCAAAAAGTAGCAGAGACGAGAAAAATAGCTCTGTTGCAATTTAACGTCTTGTCTATTTCTCCTTCCCACAACTACGGGCTTCCGTGGTTTATGAATGATTTCAGGGATACGACACGTTAGATGCAAGGTACAAGGCGAGGAAAACGGAGGGACTACACGAAAGTTGGCTTGGGTTCGAGAGAAAGTGGACGAACGATTGCTGGCTCGCCTCTCGGCGTACTTTGTAGACCACAGGCTTTGAACAGCCTTTTTGGGAAAGGTCCCCCCCTGATTAAGCTATAGATAACATACGCTGCGTGCGTAAGAACTCAACCTCAATCAAGCCATGAAATTTAATAAATCTCGACCACAAATACCACTTGCAGATAATCGTTTCATCTAAAAAAGATATTTGCGAATCAGCAAAAACGCCTATCATTTTCGGGAAGACCAGTCTTTCCGGTTATATCTTTGAAACAATGCAGATTGTTCTCCAGCAACAGTCACCACTTGACTTTGGTGGTCAGCGAAACCGTCCATCATTCCATAAGGGCCTGACATCGCTGACCACCCTGGATGTATGCAGTGCACACCCACATCTTTCAATATCCTCCTTTGATTTATTTTCACATGTACAGTGTGGTGCAAAAAACATGAAAGGGTTCGAAGTTTCATTTTTTTCATTTGAATCATTTTAACAAATGGAATATATAAACAAGGGGGGTTTAATTGACTCATGCATGGAAAACTTTTTCTTCCAAATGCCGATCATTTCCAACTTCACAATTTTTTATTTCTATGAGATTATGCATAGCATTTCGAAGGATAGGTCGTTGGCCAATTGTCTCTCCCTCTTAGCTCTTAGAGAGTACTTTGCTTGTTAATATAGACCTAATCCTTCAAATAACCCGAAATCTTTTGAAAGTTTGTAAGTGATCTTCTTGTTCGTAGGAGATTACCTTTAGAGCTTAACTCAAATAGTGATGTATGCACAGCCAAATAACAGGAATATGTTATTTGGGTTCACATTATTGACTGATGGTAAAATTCTATTACTTTGGTTCGCAGTTCAACTGTGTACTTTTCTATGGTGAATTCCCGCATGTCCCTTAGAATATTCGAAAAAAAAAAGAACAAACTTTATTAAAACAGGAAAAATGATAATTGTTTGAAAATCCCTTTGCAACTTTCGCACAACCCTGTAATTACTTTACTATGCCCCACCCATCTTGTGTCTCTTTCTACCCTACCAAGAGGATTTTAGCATGGATGCATTTCGGCAGAACCAGCTTTATATTTTCTTTATCGACTTTATCTTTGGTTCGGTTTTATCTGCTGTGCATAGTGAGAGATCAAGGATAAAAACATGTTTTATCGCCATACTTCAGTGAATTTGTTCTAGTTGGTTAGTGGTTGAATCAATGTGAATCAACGCTGAAGGAACTGGAAGGAAACATCCCTATAATTTAATTGCGGTCTTTCCGACGGGAACCAGATATCATGGATATACCTGAACCCGAAACACACTCATATCTGATATATATATATATTCTCAATTTGTAAAGAAACAAAAAAATAAAAACAAATGAAAACATATTTTATCTGTAGTAGAGTAGTAGATATTTAATCCCAATGCTCAATATCTAACCCAGTAAACAGGGCTATTGATATGAAAGAAAATAATACCTGGTGAATATAAGCATTTCGTGCCTCTTCCACTTGTCAGCAATTGGTCGTATCTTGTTCCCGGTTGATTCTGAAAATGACTGGACCATCCACTTCTAATAAACATATTCTTCCATTATCCAATCAGGTTTGACAGTTTTACTTATAAAATCAGTTATAGGTGCACAAGTAATATGGCCAAATCAATCAGTAATCACAATAAAAACAATCTTAAATGATAATTATAATACGAATCAATTGTCAACGACAAAATGCATTTGCAAAATCAAAGAAGAATGCCATTAATACAAAAGATGCTGTGGAAAAACATCATATATATAAAATGTGTCTTCTAAGGAATATCCGAATACAAAGAAATTTATATCGACGCTTCAATGATAGAGGATAGAATTCCATAACAGAAAATTGTTCCAACAACGAAAACTGAGGTATAGAACAGCCTCATCCAGATATGTTTGATCCTTGTAGGATAAAAATTTGAACTTGATTGTTAGATTAAATGTTCTACGCAACTCAAGGTCACCTAACAGCTTCAATAGTAAATGTGGGATCTGGAAGGAAAATTTAGAATATTAAGTAAGAAATTAAACGCTTCGAAATATGTAGCTGTAGCTCTTCAGGTATAATTATATCCTGATAAGATATCATAAAGAAAATCCACCAATATTTATATGTATGAACTTATGCACCACTGTTCAAACACAAATAACAAAGGCATACATTGAAAAAAATTACAAAATTAAGAAAATCTCTCAGACAAAAGGATATATACATACAATGAACATTATTTCGATTTGGAAAATTTTCTCCAGGATAAGAATGTCATTAGATACTATTATTTGAAAAGGTAACAGTATTTATAGCAATGGCATGGACCAGGGAATTATACTGGAATAAATGGAATTCTATCTTCTATTAATTACTAAACAATAATGGAATCTACAAATACAAATTTCAATCAATACCCCGAGGAATGAAAATGGCAATAACATGTACATCGGAATAATACTTAAAATAAATGAAATTCTAACTTCAATTAGTTATTAAACGATAATGGAATGTACTAATACAAATTTCAATCAATACCCCAGAGAAATGCTATCATTTTTTTAAAATCCTGATCGAAAATGTTACAGGAATAATATCAATAACATGAATATTTGCCAGTGATTTCGAA
Organism: Thysanoteuthis rhombus; assembly: GCA_963457665.1. Lineage (NCBI taxonomy): Eukaryota > Metazoa > Mollusca > Cephalopoda > Oegopsida > Thysanoteuthidae > Thysanoteuthis > Thysanoteuthis major. The sequence goes on from OY735231.1 coordinate 1,977,148, forward strand.
TAGATGGGATTGTATAAACTACTAACAACCATAGCATATAACTGGATAGTATTACTAAAAAAAGAACATAAAAAATTGATAGCTCTGATGAACGATAAATTCTGATAAAAGATAGGATGGCCATAATCATTGGGAAATAAATTGAAATTTATTCAACCGATAAAAAGCTGCATTATATGGTTATTATAATTGATTATATATTGGAAAACCTGATTTGGCGAGTAAAAATAACGAAAAAGTTCCAAGAAAATTTTAATTTCAGCTTTTAACCCTGGAAACAAATAACCGAACCTAGATTACCACAAGAAAAGGTCTAATTGGAAGTAAATAAGGAAAGACTCATAATAAAATTACGACCAAAATACTTGAGAAATTGCTTTAAAATTAGTGGTTCTACGCTGATCCCTCGAATCAAAGTTATATGAGGAGTTATTTTAAATGTCTCGATATCCTTAACTGAACATCTCAATTATTACAAACTTTTCGCGCCGTAATACAAAGACTAGTGTTCTGATAAGGATAGTTTAATTAGATATATTAGATACGTTATTGCATCCCAACAGAAAAAATCTATCCTTAACTTGAACATATACAATTAAAGGGATCTGCTTTGACTTAAACAGTAAAATTAGACCAATTTACAAACAAATAGAAGTTGATCAAAATCTCCACCATCTCTTAGAGAATACTAAGACCAGTTATGTAAATATAGAGGAGGATAGAAAAATGGATTTGTCATAAGGTTATTCATATCTCTATATAAACAACATGTTAAATGTAGAACCCGATCCGACCAATAGAACTCAAGGGAACGGTACAGTCCATAATAAACAACTCGCCAGAGGGTCCCACTTATATATTCCATATACAGTAAAATCAACTTTATTATTCAGTTTTAGATAGCCATAATTTAATTAAGTTGTATTAACAATATAAATCTAGTAAATAGACGAAGCAAAAAGATATGAATAATGCTGAAAATAAATAGTTGTGTCTTAGAATCGTAAAAAAATCATATAAATTCTGTGGAAATACAAATAAAACTTAGTGTTAGATACAACTAAATCAAAATAAATCTTAGAAAGAGCTCTCACTCAAAGAATCCGTGGCTCATTAAAATTTCTTCTATCTTGGTGCTATCTCCCAAGGCCACTTTTACTGAACGTTTTGAACCCCAACTTCGATTGCTTTCTTAATTATGAAGAGATGAAATAGGGTATTAAAATACGGAGAAACTCACTGGGATGAACAAGTAATATACAAAGTGAAAAGAAGGTAGTATTATCGGAATAGTTCCTTTGATTTTTCCTAAAGTATAAGAGATCGTTTTTATGCATACTTAGTAGTAATGGTTAAAACAGTTAAACCTTAGGAAACCATCAAACCTGATTGGATAATTATAAGATATGTAATTCAGAAGCAAATGGGTTAGTTATTTCCCGAATTCACAGGGGAAAATATACGACCGGTGGCTGACGAGTGCAAGAAGCACAAAATATTCATATTCGCCGGGTACATAAGTTGTAATTTCTATTTTTTTTACATTTATATTTATGTATACCTGTGTGTGTAGGCTAGCTGAACTACCCGTCTAAGGAATAAAAAAAGTTTCACTTCACTTATGACCCCTTAAGGAGTAGGAATCCTTCTTTTGACCAATTAAAGAGGGGGTTAATCCCACTTAACTTTTGATCCTTTCTCTTAATGAGTGTGGAAGCTGAGCTTGTTTTGGCTGCACCCATGTTTACGTTGTTTCTATGGCAAGACAGACAAACAGATCTAAACATACACAGACACACCTATATATACATACATATATGTGTGTCTGTGTGTGCGTCGACACTTGTATATATATATATATATATATATATATATATATATATATATATATAAATATATATATATATATATATATATATATATATATATATATATATATATATATACTCAGTACATGCGGTACAGATCAGGCTAGCAGTATAAGATAATATAATAATATATCAATAATATAAAGCCACTTCTGAGATATATTGAATTTATTTCATAGAGTGCTTGATACATACAACTTTTTACTCTTGAAGTTAAGTTGTTATAGAGTAGAGCTGGAAATAAATAGCAGAATTTGGATTCGCTACACAAACTAGGGCAGAAACATGAGCTAGTTTGTGTAGCGAATCCACATTCTACTATTATATATATATATATATATATATATATATATATATATATATATGTATGTGTGTGTGTGAATGCTTGTATATATATATATATATATATATATATACATATATATATATATATATATATATATATATATATATATATATATATATAATATCTTTCTTCAACACCTGTTTAACGCTGCTCTGGATGAATTGAGATGAGATGATGGAGAGTGATTGTGGCAAAATTCTTTTCATATCAACTTGGGTCACGGTGAATTCACCCCTTGATCGATAAATGTTCTCCCAGTTTTGGCTGTAATTGTTCCTTTCTCTGACATGCATTGAAATATATAGTTGTAGTCTGATGAATAGATTAAATGAAAATGATCGTTAGTTTTGAAACACGAGAGGAAATCAAATCGACATTGGGATGCCATTCATTCATCCCATATTACTCGCAATTGGGCCTGTCAGAGGCTTCAGGTGTGGTTGAGGGAGTGGATTGGCTTTTGTTTGCATTATAATGCATAGCGTAGAGATTGGTGTCCCTTTAAAAGGATCGATAGATCTGCCATGAGAAGCTCTCTACATGACCCAAAACAACTCATGGTACTTGGTATACTGAACGGTTACCCATCTAAATACCGACCGAATCGTTTAACTTCAATACGTCCAAAACAATTGAATTGTAACGTTTGAATGTCCGTTAAAAAAAAACTTTTCGTCTTTCAAGTGGAAGGATTTCTCATAAGGCCAATGAAGCATAAAAAAGGTTTCTCCGGGTGAGAGTGTTTCAGGTGAGAGAAAAGTTAAATGGTAAATAGGAGGTTGCCTATGCAGCAAAACTCTTCTCTCCTCACACTGATGTTGTTCACAGAGTTGCCAAAAATAAGCCAGAAGAGGATATATTCCAAGCATCATCCCAGTCTCTCAACCAAAACAGACCAGGAATTGTTTTGAATTCGCCAATCAAGCGAGTCAGTACTTGCAGCTTTAAGACTCACACGATTTCCAAATTTGACACAATTACACTGATTGTTTTGGGTAAGTCACTGATATTAAACTTGGATTATTTCTCCCTTCAGAGCAGATCTGGTATACCTGGTTGTCCATTGAAACGCCAATCACCGACATACTTTTTCCTCCAGTTTTGTCGCAGGAGTTGTAAGAACAAGACTGATGACAACGTCCAGTTGCCTCAAGCTCCAGGCTTTCCCATTTAGAATTATCTTTCTACTAGACCAGTTGCCTACCAAGAGTAGAGATCTCAGTCTGTCCTACAAATTTACCAATAGGTGGGATGGATCCATGTTCTTTAAAAGAGCACTATTGTAAATGATCGTAGACAGCATTGGCTGTTGTATAAATTCGGCTCGCCGATTGCATTGTCAGAGCTGCTAACCCGTACACCACTTGCACAACCCAGGGGTGGAGCCAATCCCCGGAAACATTCACAGATCAGATTTCAAGAGTCGCTGAGCACATGCAGGGGCATTTCTTGGTGGGAGGGGTCAAATGATTAGACCGGAAGAGAAAACAAGTCAGCTTAGTCACTCGATTTGAACCGATGTCATTCCGTAGCTTGCTGTGTTGGTGGTGATCAATTAACATTTGGGAAAGAGTTTATCCATGAATGTTATTTCTTTCGCTTATTACTGTAAACTGAAAAGTCTGAATTTTCAACAAAAAAACACGAAAATAAAACAAGTATATATCATTTAGCTCAATCTAGCATAGACTTATAATGGATTGAACCCTTCTTCCCACAGAAAATCTATTGTGGGAGTCAATATTGAAAATCAAAATCCTTTTTGTAGTCATTATGAGGAGTAAATTTCAAAATTCTCAGTCATTGGGCTCCATTGGTGTGCCCTGTACGCATGATACATACATACATACATACATACATACATACATACATAGCCACTCATCAACCCAACCAAACCAACTTGAAAACTGAAGAAGCTTATGTTGATAGTTTTGGTGACAATTTTGGTTAACAGTTTTATACAGTTGACGGAAACAAGTATAACGAACTAAACAAAAACAAAAAAAGACTTAGCAAGAACAGGATAATACAATAAAACGCGTTGAATGTAAAACGTGGAATGGGATGAAAAACGGGATTAGTCTTTGAGAAAGATCCATTGCTGATGGTAACTGGATTTCTCAGAGAAGATCAGAAACAGAGACGAGATTCGATTATAGAAAAACAAACGACCATTAAAAAAAAAGCGATGATAGGTCTGGTTAGTCACTCAATAGAAATCGTCGAGTGAACCACGTCTTTTGGCAGAATACTATGTTGGCTGATCAATTAAAATATTTGGAAAAGTCCTGATCAATGGATTAGTTACTTCTTCCGCCTTTTGTAGGGTAGTGAGCATAAGAAAGAAATTCCGAATTTTTGATAAAACAAACGCGAATTCTGGTTGACGCAAACTAAGGGATCAGTTAGACGTGAACTTATACGGTGAATTGAACCTTCCATTAAAAACTCTGTTTAGGGTAGGAATTCAAAAGAGAAAAATATTTTTGGACATAATGAAAAATGAATGTCGAAATTTTCAGCCTTCAAGCACTATTGATGCACCCTAAATGCGTGGTACATACGTATGTAACCATTCCGCCAATCGGGCCTACTTGAAAACTAAAAGAAACCTACTTTGATAGTTTTTGTGACAGCTTTAGCTGTTGGTTTCTAACGAAGTAAGAGTGTTTGTAATATACTTCAGCTCGGCTCAGCTCTAAAGTTGAACGTTATTTGTAACTACAACAACATCTGTAAATCATTTATGGATCAAGCATGTTTGCCTATTGTAATAATGAAACACTAACTGTATGTGTAGAAATTTCTACAGGTGTTGACACTTAAGGTATCTTCGATACACTGGCATATATGATTTCTATTATTTATGAAAAAAAGGTCATTAATTTCAAATAACAATAATTAAGTTTAAGTGCTTGACAATAATTGCAGAAGAGAAGAAACAAAGAAATGAAAAAAAAAAACAAATAAAAAATCGAAATTCCAATGTGTCGTGAACAATAGTGAAAATCTGTACATTTGATAATATGCTATTGCATTAGAACAATAGGCTGAGTTGTATTGTGCAACTCATATAATGAAATTGAATATATATATATATATATATATATATATATATATATATATATATATATATATATATATATATATATATAAAGAAAACAGGGATGAACAAGAAATCAAAGAAATGATTAAACAAGGTAAAGGAGAAAAGAAAAGGAAAAGTTACATGAATAGAATGAGAGGAATGTTATACACGGTAGGACCCAAAAAACTTTCCTAAATACGGATTTATGATAAATCAAATCATTCACTGGAGTAAGTCCAAAACGAGGCAGTGTTTGTGTAGTGAATCTTTTATTTCATCGTATTTCAAGTTCTAACTCAATTTGATGAGTGATGTTGAATACATCGAGCACTTTATGAAATGAACCCATCACATCTCGGATAATGCATTACATTATATCATATCATACCCTTGATTTGCATCGTATATATATATATATATATATATATAAATAAATTAAAATGAGTCAATCCGATTCATTATTCTGAGTGTTTGTATGTAGGGACATGCAAGCACTCAGAATAATGGATATAATTCACAAAGGTGGATTAAAACTTATAAATTTTACTTCATAAGAGAAACGGTTCCAATTTGTTATTTCTACATTTAAATTTGATGACAGGCATATCTTGTGCTTATATGAACAAACAAAAAGTAATTCAAAATACGTGCTGCCCAAAAAAACGTTGATAAGTGAGAATTTAAATAGCTTTTTATATAAATGCTCGGTTGTGAAGCTTTGATCACAAACTTCTATGGATAGACTGAAGATTTCTACGATACACACAGGCTCATAGATAAAAAAGCGTTTGTCTCGTGGCCAGCCAGGTTGTCATGAGTTCACTCCCTTGATCGAAAAAACCATACGCACTAGTTCATTTGAAAAGGCAGACAAGCGGTATCACAAGTACGAATTAACCTGGAATAATCAAGTGATATGAAATGTCACCTTGGATGAACAAAGTAACGATAACAATCCACAGCTTTGAACTAGATGATGGCTTTGCTTCGAAAAAGATACCATTCACAACATAAACCTGATTAAAGCTAAAAAGTATAAAAACGATGAGACTGTTTCAACCTAAATGCAGAAATTAGTCTGAGTAATCATCGTATAATAACAATGTGAATCCATCATTTCACTAATTTACACCATACAATGGACTAAAGAGTTCGCATGATCATCCTGATACCGTGGAATAACTAGAAATCAGAAAAAGATACCGAAGTTAAAACGATAACTTATCACACTAGATTGACGAGCGCAAACTCGATTTCCTAGAAGAAGAAAATCGAATCCTAACCAGTGCAGAATCTAATCAAAAGATTGACCCTTAAACTCTGTAACGTGCAGACGAGAGAATCATACTCAAACTCACATGGAGGAATCACAAGACAGGACAGTATATTAGAGAAAAAACAGTCCGAGATATCATAGAGGTCATTTGGAAACTCAAATTGCAATGGCCTGGACATGTTGCAGGAATGAGATCATATGCAAAATTGTGGCCTACAAATAGTAAGATGGTGTGACGAGGGAGGAGAGACAAATTCAGAAAGTAATGTTTCCGAGACGCCCATGATAAAGAGGTATTGCTAAACTTTGGGAAGGTCTATGTTCAACGGCGGACGCTAAAAGGTGGTTATGATGATGCAAAGATAGAGCAGAACGTAGCAAAAAGGGGAGATAATGACGAGTTAGGTGCAATTGTCATTTCTGATTGGTGCTCTCTGTGAGTAGATTATTTCTGTTTTCAATCGAAATTGAACCAAATAGTCTACATAAAAGTACATTGATTCCGTCCAATTATTAAAGCAGACCATTCTGTGATGCCAGCCTTTACGGGGAAGAAACAAATTTGGGGCTTTTCTTCAATACCTCTGCAAACGATTTCTTTTTTGGTGTATCTGAGGGTCTATATGTATCCACTCATGTCTGTCTTTCTGTCGGTCCAGGCGATATCTCAAGGAATTTAAACGACATTTTGTAGTGGGGTGAAACATGGCTGAAAAACAATTGAATTTTGGATCGGGTACAGGATTTTTCTCCGATTGATATATTTACCAATGCTTGTTCATACATCATCTCCATAAGTTTTCGATTGATTTCGATATAAAGATGGGCTATTGGAAGAATCGGATAAGCTTGCTTTCAAGTAAAGAATATATTTCTCATATATTGAGACAAAATTTATAAGACGACCTCCCTCGTTTAGAAGCTGAATATGAACTCATTTTTATTCAGTTTTCAATTGGTGTATTGCGTTGACTTAGTTATGCGCTCTCTGATATGCTTCCTCGTTCCACACATATTTTTGACTGTTATAACGTTTTGCTGATGCTATCCACCAGAAGAAAGATTAGGAACTCCAGTCTTCAAATTGATCCTAGATACGGAAATCCTCGTGTATTGTCTATCAAATTGTTGATGTTTGAGTCTGTTAACTGTTCATACTGAGGAAATGACTTTTGGATAAGAAAGATTTTCATGTTATAAATTTTCCAACTTTTCATTGGTTCTCAGAGACCAAGAAAAAAAATGGTGGACCATTATAAAACCCTCTTAGCTGAAGATTGAAAACCAAATACATATCTCGTGTTTCCCACCACATAGGGTACCCTTAAAAAACTCATAGGAAAAGTCCCAGTGTCTTATACCCTGATGATGTCAAGGAATACTAATTTCCACTTCTTTCATGTACCCATATTAGAAACCCTCATCTACAACCGTCAAGAAAAATCTCAATGTAGGTTTCTTCAGTATTTAAGTTGGCCTGTCAATTCGTCCAGCTAGCTTGCCAGATGGTCATACATGTGGGTATGTATGTATGCATCGCGTGTACAGGCCATACCAATGGAGCTAAACGGTCCAAATATTACAGTTTTACTCCTTATGACCAGAAAAAAAATTGTTTCTCTAAATTTCCCATAAACCTTTTCGAGGGGTTCAATTTACAATGTGCGTTCCTCCTGAATTGGGTCCTTAGTTTGTGTCCTCCTGCGTTCATACTTTTCTAGGGATCCAACGAAAGGTGAGAAAAAGTTATTGATTCATCCATCGTTATTTCTACGATCTTTTAATTGATCACCCTCATCACGATATTCTGCCAAAAAATATTGATCACATGACGGTTTTTATTGAGTTAATAACCTGACCTGTTAATATATTCTTGATTGCCATCAACAATTTGTTTGTATATGTATTATGAATCTATTTCATTGCAATTTCCTTCCTTCTTCAAATTTCACCTTAATTTTAGATTTTTTTTCTACGATGGTTTGAAGATGTATTGGTATATACTGTCTATCCGTCTGCCCAAGGGTCAGTCTCTCCATTTGTTTCTCCATATAACATCTCTTAAGGTTGACAATAAATTCCAATCAAATGTTGTTTAATTGTGGGTACTGGGCTGTAGGGGGGGTGATTAAATTTCGGGAACATCTCTCATTTACCTGCCTTGCATCGTAGCAATGTATCCACCCAATATCCTAGACAGTTGTCAATGAATTCCAATGACCTTTTGTGAAAGGGTAGGCAATGAGCCATTGAAAATTAGTGGGCTGATCCAAGACTTTTTTTTACTTACCTCCCCTGCGTCGTAACTAATGATGAACTGATTTTCATTCAGATTTTAGTAAGAATGGCATTAGCAGAGGTATATGCACTCTAGAGTGCTCTCTAGTATCAATATGTTGGACTTTTCTACCAGAAAAGGAAATAAATCTACTCCATTAATCAAATCTAAGAGGCTTTTAAGAAATTGTTTCGGTCGGTTGGTCCTTATGTATGTGACATTATTCATGATTGAAGACCTTTTCCTAAAAGTTCAAGAAGGAACAAAAACTTACTGTATTTGGAGAGAATGGATTTAAAACACTCTACTCTGAAATGACTTGATGTTTTTAGACTTGAGCAGTCACATGACATATTGTAATATTGCTGCATCATTGGTTGCTTGGAAGTATTCGTAATTTAGAAGACAGCCACGAAAATAAGAGAGAGAGAAGGAAAGAGAGAAGCAGGTCGTGTAACTAAAACATGCTTGCTGCCGGAAGTATATAGATACCTGTTGATGAAATATAAACCCATGTTATAGTGATGCCGTGAATTGTTGCAAATCACCCACCCTTTATGTATCAAGAACTGTCTCCCTCCGGGGAACATCTCAGAAGAGGTGTTGTAGGCGTGAATTGCAAATATTAAACGAAATTTTACATATCAACGCTCCGTGACTAGACCGGATACTCAATAGAAAAAAACAAAAAACAACTCCTTCTATTATTTCACTTCCTGTAAGTTGATCCCTATCTTACGCACAAATCCATGCATCATTTAACTCGATTCATCAACCAAAAGAAATCTCTCTACAACTGACTTCTTCTGCAACTATATTGACCGAGATTTCTTGGTACTTTCTTTCTCGTACAATTTGACCGACCTCATCTCCACGACAGACACCAACCAACTCTTCCACACGCTTTCTGGCCGCTGCTGTGACAAACTCTTCTCTGCTGTTACTCATCGGCCATCCAAAGATGCCAATACTAATGAAGAGCGTCAGGCTACCCAACTCACCGACCCCAACCCTGTTTCTCTTCGGAACAAATTTCGTCCGGCAAACAGGTGCATTTTACATGTCATTTTCTTAAACTATTTATCTTGACGCCGAATATATTCTCGTGCTTGTAATAAATTACTACATGATGATTTGGAATTTTATCAAACGAATTGTGGTTCATTATATACTAATGCTTTAGGTGAACGCATGAATCTCAAACACATTGAGTCTGACATGGTATTATTATTCAGTATATGAAAATAGTATTATACAGTCTGGCAGCAATATTTCGTCATTCTTGTAAAGTTATCAATCATTCCACCCTGAACAATGGCAACTACGAAACCCACAGAAACTAATAGCAATTAAATGATATACGTATTTACTTGACTCTCCACGAGCGCTAAATATGACACACGATCGAATTTAATCTTAAGAACCTCCTGCATACGTGTTGGTGGTTCCACAAGTTTAAATGCCATCAACAGAAGAAATGATTGCAATAAGATTATCTAAATGTCATCTTGATGTATATTTGTATATGTTTTCATCTGTTTCGACACGTTTCGTTATTTTTCTTTTTTTTGCTTTTTACCAAAATCGCTTCTAACGACACTGTCTCTTTTTGAGAACCTTCATGATTTCCAAATAATGTTAGACGAACTGAATAAAGAAGGCAAAAAAGTTGTCTCACATGAACTTTAGTAAAACAGATGTTGAGGACAAAAACACAACGATTAAAATCAAAAATGCAAAGCTAAAGAAAGTCGACCATTACACCTAACTAAAACAAAGAATCTCCATGAAATCCTCAAAAGAAGAAGGAATTATCGAAGAAGCACTCTAGGTTGGCAAGCTTTCGGTAGAGTTCAACCATCAAGAATAAGACCATCTCGTTAGTCCCCAAAAGATGGATATACAACCACTGCATCCTCCCGTTAAATACCTATGGAGCTAAAACATGGACTCTCAAACGGAAAGCAATGCAACCTAAATGGAAGTGAGTCATGCTCAATATCACATAGACAGATCGCAAGACAGCACAGTATATGAGAGAAAAAACAGGCAAGAGACATCCGAGATATCAGTAAAGCTAAATGACAAAGGACTGGCTAAACTACAAGAATGTTAGATAGTCAGTGGATATCACGACTCACAAGATGTCTCAGAGATCATATGCGAAAAAACATTGCCGGCAGAAAATAAGATTGGGTGGCACACTAGACTAATCCAGAATGTACTGGCTCTGTGATGCATAGGACAGAAAGGTCTGGCAAATCTTGTGGAAGGTCTATGTCCAACGATAGACGCTCCAAAATGATGATGATGATGATGATGATGATGATGATTTTCATTCTGTAAACACATTATACACGAAGTTTAAATGAAGGAGGTTCAAACAAGACTGGATCTGGAATTTCACACTGATGCCATAATAACAACATTCTAGAAACAAACTTTTGATACTTTTGCCACCAATTCATCATTTATCGAACATTAACTGCAGAGTTCTGAATGCGAGATGTAAGTGCTGATCTTGTTGTTAGTCGGGCAAATCGTAGAAAACCTCTGTAACTCATTACATTGTCATGAACTCTAAACTTTGTTGTTTTCAGACGAATAAGCATCGTGATTATGCTTTGCAGGATTGAGTTTGAGAATAAACCAAACAATCAGTTCTATAAAGCACTTCAGTACGACTGATTGGTTTTTCTTTTACTTTAATCTTCAAGTTAAAAGTGAGAACTTATCATTCGTATCGATTGTCCGTACAGCGTTTTGAGAATGTTCACAAACGCAAAAAAGAGCTGGAACTGCAAATTGCCGATTGAAATTCCTGATTTATGATCAGTTTATATTACAAAGCCTGCAGCGAGCAGATGGAAATACCGAACGAACATTTTTCAAGCTGTACTTTGCAGTACCGAAATATATTAGAAACCGTTAACCAGAATTTTCAACCAAACCGTCAATATACGCTCCTTCAGTTTTCAAGTGGGTCTGGCTGGCTGACTACGTATTATGTATCGCGCGTACAGGCCTTACCTATTGAGTTGGAGGGCTGGAAATTTGAATTTTTAATCTTTACTATCGACAAAATCATCCACCTAAAGAGGTTTTGAAGGGGGGGGGGCAATTTGCAATGTAAGTTTACGGTAAATTGGCGTTTTAGTTTGTGTTTGGCAACATTCAAGCAAGTTTTTCTTTTTGAGAATTCTAGCTTTTTATCATAATCATTGTCAAACAAAAAGTCAGATTGATCATCCATTTATCTAATTTTTCAATCAATCACCTAAATGTTGCAGGTTGCCAAAAAAAAGGTTGGTAACATGTTTTTTTTTCTATCAACTGACTGACTATATCGGATGATCAAACGGTTGAAACCTTTAATGAAATTGAAAGTTATGTACTTGATAATACATTAATGATATTTACTATGCTCAACTTTTGGGATACGGGAATAATGACGTTGAATCCAGTGAGGATCAATCTCACAAATCAGTCATGTAATGTTATGTGAAACCAGCTGCTCAACCATTGCACCATGAAAATGCACTCTTTGGAAATGTAATTATATCTGCAAAACCATCTCAATGTAAAAGTGCCTCGCCGTACTGATATAAATTATCCTGCGTTTGAGAGCCTCTTCCAAATGAAAGATCACGTACTTGTGAAAACATTTATCACAGAGAAATCATTTGGAAAAATACCGAAAAAATCAATGAAGGATCTTTCCTTTCTTCGATTAACTATTTAGACTGGTTATTCACAACAAACCAATCGGAAAGCGTCTACAAAAAATGTAAATAGCTGTAAAAAAAATTTAGCGAAAATACAGAGACTTCTGCTTTTTTTCTTCTTTTATGTCTCTCCTTCGCTTTTTTTTCTGTTATTGTTGTTTCTCTCTTTGTTATTCTTCTTCTTACATAGTCCGACCCAATATCGAAATTGCTGCCAGTGAGAGGGAACAGTGTTATTATCGATTAATACAAGAAGCTTGCTTGCTTTCAAAACCAAACGAATCAAGGTAGGAAGGAAGGCAACACTTTATGCAAACTAGCAAATTTAAAATCAATCTAACCAATGCATTCATTGATACAACAATAGCAGGGAGGGGGCTGATAGCATAGAGAGCCGTCAACCCAACGTCAGATCCTTTTATACTGAAGCTTTCAGTCTAAAAGATCCACTTGACCAAGAGTTGCTAAGGGTCGGTGGATGCTAGCACTTTTATCAATCAATGAATCGAGACATAAATAATCTAAAGGGAACATTTAAAAATGACGCCTCGTTCGTATGAAATCTGACTGACATGTATGCAACTTCGGAACGAACAGGAAGATTTGTCAGACGGACTTCTACAAAGTTAAAACTTATCATCGTAAGGAAGGAGCTCGGCTATTATTATTATTATTATAATTATTATTATTATTATTATTATTATTATTATTATTATTATTCCAGTTGCCTTGTGGACACCACAGGAGTGAATCGAGTCTCCTCATGTCTTCAGCCCTCCTCTTCACACACTCATAGTCCACAGCAGTGCTGTTGTTAACAGTTTCATATCAGTTTCCCCGATGGTTATCGCAAGAGGCTGTGGTAGTAAGTTTCTTTATGTCCCTCATATATTCCTCGCCTGTCACTCAAGCACTGTGTTTCGTACTGCATCCATTTTCTATTTAGTCCTCAGCAGCTGGGGTTGTAGATCTTATATTTCTAGAAGTTTCCTCAATAATAGCGCAGTTCCCAGTAGTGCTGTGGTCTGTATATTCTCATACCTTCCTTTTAGCCCCAATCCCTCCTCTTACCAATCATTCTCATCATTATACCTAAATCAATCCACTAATGTATTAAAGCGATTCACTTATATTTGGAAAATTAAAAATATTACCAAATAGATAAGGGATGAGGTCACGTCAAATCTCTACTACTGATAACATGTAACCAAGTACAATCTTTCACATGTGACTTGGAGAGGAGATGGGCACAACCAAGTATCATCCCTAACAGCATGTAATGGGTCCATGCAGCAAGGTGAGACCCGACACCCCAATGCCATAGTCCCCCCTCCATTTGCTTACGACTAATTGTTAACAATAGGAAGTATTTTGATTTATTGAGTGATCCAGTTTGTGCTTCGAAGGGTTTTGCCACCCCAAAATGGATATTTATTGCACTTAACCTAATTACATTTACATATACAAGAATGTACAAAGTAGTGCATAGTTGAGATTAGGGAAGGTAAGATTCGATACAAGCTGTTGTGCTTAGAAAGATTGAGATGGACACATTGGGAAGAGCAAGTGATTACAATTTTATATATACATACACACACACACACACACACACACACACACATATATTCAGTGATGAAGGAAACTGCAAAGTTTGACAGATATACAGATATGAACAGAATTAGATGTATGTAGAGAGAGAGAGATGAGTAAATTGAGATAATCATATATAGAGAGATAGAGGAATAGATCAACAGGGGTAGTTAGTTGTCTTGCTCTCCTGTATATATATATATATATATATATATATATATATATATATATATATATATATATATATGTATGTGTGTGTGTGTGTGTGTGTGTGTATAAACAGATTGAGATCCATAGATTGATGGATACGAACATATACATATACATATATATATACAGGGAGAGAGAGAGAGAGAGAGAGAGAGGGAGACAGAAAAACGTATATACATATATATATATAATATATATATATATATATATATATATATATATATATATATATATTGAGAGTTTAAGGTTAAAACTCCGGTTGAGAGAGGCTATGGTCATTTTGCACTGATGCTCTCTCGGAATCTATTCTCCTTCGTCCATAGCAGGGCACAGTAAACATGGTTGGAAACGCGTCGAGACCACGGAAACCCCTGATTCCACACTAATCAGTTGAAGAGGGATTTACTGTCTAACCTGACACACCCATGCTCCCCAAACATCTGCATTGTGTTACAGGAAAGGTAGGGAATCATATGATCGTGTGCTTGTAAAATTTGCCTATCCGTATAGTGGTCTGATTTGTCATGTCTATGTAGTACTTTTGCCTTGGCAGGATTTATGTTGAGTGATGTAGCCTAACACCCTTTCAATCAAATTATTTGCATAATGCTGTTCTAGGACAGCTTGATCGATGAATAGAGACATCAATCAAAAGCAACATAGATCATCAATGACAAAAATGTCTTTTCATTCAAATACAGAAACAAGCCAAACCCAGAGGCCAAGACGTGGAAAACACAAGAGTTAAGACTACGGGGTTTCTTCTCATAAATATGATGGAATCCATTACTTAATTTGCTTCAAGCATCAGAACCGAATACGTATATATATATATATATATATATATATATATATATATATATATATATATATATATATATATATAAACGCGTGTGTATATGTGCTTAAGTAGATCTTAATTCAAAGAAAAGTTATCAAATGAATGAATATTTTTCAGTGTTTCCCTATAGATTATACTTTCTGTTCCACTGGAAAAAATGTTCAGATGAATTCATCTATCTATCTATCTATCTATCTATCTATCTATCTATATATATATATATATATATATATATATATATATATATATATATATATATATATATATATAAAGATAGTACAGAGGGAAAGACATTCACGATCATGTGAAGGCAACTGGTTTAGTGTGGGCGTGATAACTTTTTCCTCCGAAGGAAAATTGTGGTGACTGTAAAACCCGGGTACAACAACTGACCAGCATCTGTAACAACTCCTACGAATGAATAATCGAATAATTGCATTTTCATTACATCCATCAATAAATTGCTTCTGTAGATATTCAAAAAAGACATTTGTTTTCTTTGAACCTCAGGTTTGCGATATATATATATATATGTGTGTATGTGTGTGTGTGTGTGTGTCTGTATGTGTGTGTGTGTGTATAAGATTATTCATGTATCATTCAACTTTAGATACATCCTTTTGTCTACCTATTTACGACAATCGACCGAGTAGGTTTCTATGTATCTATGGATTCATCCGTCAATCAGAAAGAAAGACTTTATCTTTTATCATTATTAGATGGAGTATAGTAAACTATTATTATCAATCTATGATTACTAGTTTCATTTTTCATCCTAATTGTTTTAGTGGGTTCTTTTTCCTATCACAACTTAAATCACTATCGACTGCGGTTCGATGGGTAACAAGTTAAAATCAAAAATAAAGAAAAAGCCATGATTGAGACCTGAACTTTCGTCCCTCTTGTCGAAGGGAAGCTTAGTTGAATGCACCAGCTGCTTTGCTATCTAAGCCACAAAACTTTAGAGGCTTACAGAACCTCGAATCTAACTTTCACATTCACTCAGTATCTCAATCTTTACAGTGACACATTCTTTTTTCTGGGAGGCGGTCTGCAGGAGTAGAGGCAGTAGTAATAGATCAGGATGTGATAAAAAAACAACTAAAAAACAGATAGATAACAGCAACAGTAATTTTGAAATAGTATAAAGAAACCTGTGTCACCATTTACTAACAATTTTCCAGTTTATGCGTTTATATTTCTGCTTTCTGATTTCATTTTAAAGATTCTTTTTTAATATAAACCTTCCAAAGTATCAGACAGTTTTCTTTTTCTTCCGTTTCTTTTGTTTTGGGATTTTTGGTTCTTAGAGTCACGGTTTCAAAAGATTTTGAACCTGTCCAAATAATCTCACGATCTTACTTTTTTCCAACCATAATTCCATCTTGTAAATCTAATTCAATTCGTTTCTATAGTACAGCGGATGAGTTCTCATATGACCATTGACAAGGTATAATTTTCAAGATGGCTTTCGTAAGCTTTGCCAAATCCTTGAAAATGTCATTGGCTGCCAACTTGGACAACAATTTGAAAAATTATACCTTTCCTGTGGTCAGACTGTGGCAAAATTCTGATATGTTATCAGGCACCCATGGCACTTCAAGAAACCGTTGGAAGAATAGCCTAGAGTGAATATTAAATGAGTAATGGCATTTCAACGATTTGGTGGCCATTTTGGGTGCTATATTGACATTGATATCTTTCCAGGGGCCATACAGTAGTGATATCTGGATATATTATCTAACACACTTGACAATACTACGAAACCTGTCAGGGAGGTATAATGAACGAGTAAAAAGCATGTAAAAGATTTGGTGGCCAACTTTGGGGTCATCTTAAAAATTACATCTTTCCAGGGATCTGGCCATGGTATACTTTATGCTTGTTGTTGAAAATATCCACCAAGAAAAAAACTATTAGAAACCCTTTTAAGGAGGGAAAGATGCTTTTTTTTTTTACAAATAAATCTGACTATGTGCTAAATAAGGGGAATAGTTGTAAATAATGCCCAGCTTGAATTCTGGTCAGTAAATAGTTCAACGCATGTTTAAGAGAGTGATACCATTATTTTCATATCTACTGTATCTGTACTTTGAGATATTGGTTGTAACATGATCGACACACTGCCCTGCACTAAATGTATTAGCAAAACCATATCTTTTTAACGTTTAAATTACCTTTACCTAAATGTATGTCATCTAAAAATTATGACCGAATCAATATGATTCTCAAATTAATTGGAAATGTCACCTTAAATGTTTTTATGTACTGTTTGATTGCCAAATTGAATATGTGTGAACATTAGACCCGGTCATCTGGTGGTCATATTGAATTTAACCTATCACGATCAAATTCTTACTTCATTTCACACCTGAAAATTCATCTTATGGTATTTACTTGTTAGAAATTTTATGGGTATTTTTTTCAGAAGTATGTACAATCACCCTCGTTATCCATTGTATCAATATGTAGATGTGTTTGTGTGTTTGTCAGGCTGTCTTTTCATCCCTTGCTTCCTATTCCCCAGTCCGTGTGTTTATTCATTTGATAAAGCCTTTACTTAACCCGAATCCTATTTACGTGCAGAGGTAAACATATATTGATAGTAACTTGAGAACACATAGATTGTGACTGGTAAATCACTGTTCTACCGATTTGCTTGAAGGAACTAAAGACCCAACCTATGAGTTATGACCTACTTGGGCACCTGCTGGAAAGTGATTGATTGTCTAGAAATATATACCCTTATAACTGATACCTTTCCGGATCACTCTCTTTTTACACCGCCGACCCCTTCCACCTCTCTCTCTCTCTCTCTCTTATTTTTCTCTTTCTCTCTCTATGTATATGGTGCTCGTATTTGACAATGGGGAAGTGGAAGATTTGAGAACAAGTGGGTTGCATCTAAAAAATGTATCATCATAAAGATAGGCTTTATGCATTTCTCTAGTGTTGGTGCAGTATTGAGATGGAGGAAAAAGGTTATATTTTTTATTACAGTGATGACATGGAGAAAAGTGATATGTTTTGGCTCTAACGAAAGTATGGATAGATATGAAAGGAGTGTTTTCATTTTTATGGTGGTGTGTGTGTAACTGACTGTGTGTTTTTGACTATATTTGTGTGTGTATGTATGTACTTGAGCATGTACTGAGTGTTTTCTCTCAAAGGGAGTGTGTATTGGTGTGTTACTGTATGCGTGTGTGGCTTGTGTGTACCGGGCAGGCTGTTTGCAGTTGATGCTTAGGTTGTTACTCTCATTGCTAGCTTCTACAACTCTTGATATTTATTGCGTTTTATGATTTTAAAGCAATAAAGCTATAGAATTAGGTGAAAAACGGAATTGAGGCAACGTCATTATCAGAAGTAGTAGTGATATTACCAGCAGCAGCTGTTTTGCTGAATCAGCTAATAAATCTGCACAAAGCAAAAATCTGCTTACCAGAAATTGTGTCTGTGCGTTTGCTATACATAACCTCTTTTTCATTCTCTCACTGCGTACATCCTTTAGCATGACAGAAAACCAAAACTAAACCAACGAACAAACAAAGAAACTGACAACGGCTTTTGTATAATGAGATATTCACCTGCAGTATCGTTTAAACTAATTCCTCATTTGTTCTCCCTGTGTGTATTTGCCTCTGTCTGTAATTCTCCCCCTCTCTTATATATCCCTTCTCCATTTTTCGTTCTCTCTCTCTTTCTCTCTTGTTTCTCTGCTTTTCTCCTTTTCTCCCTTTTCCTCATTCATTACTACTTTTTATTATCCTCTGTCGATTCATCTCATTCTTTTTTTCTGCCTCTTCTTCTCTAATTATAATTCTCCACCCTTTCCTTCATCCTCTCTCTTACGTCTTATCTTTTTTCCTCTTTGTCTCTTTGTCTTGTTCTGTCTGTCCCTTTCCTTTATATATTTCTTCGCCTTCTCTATATCTTCATCATTCTCCCCCTCTCTTTTGTTCCAATAACACAGTTCAACAACAAATTTTCACCGAGCAGGTTTTTGAAGTGTACTTTATGTAGTTATTGATGATGATTCGTAAAACATGATTTGTTTTCCTGCGTCACGTCTAGTTTTTATGATATCTTTCGTCGAAAAAGCATCGAAATATGCAAATGAAATGATAAAACAAAATTGAGACGGAACAACTACTTTCTCTTGAGTTTTTTCTTGACCTACAAAATGTCACTTTCATCAACATATCTTATGAATAGTAATTTTGGATTTGAAGATTCTGACGGATACAAATTTTGTTTTCATTTAATCTCCACCCGTATTGCTCCATCTACAGTTGAAATGATAACAGAACATATCCACAGAGAAAGATGAGACGTGCTAGAGTGAAAATGGTTCAAAATTTGTAATCTGCGTCATCACTGGTCTAAAAGGATTGGATGAGAAAAAAATGTATATTTTGTGGACCAGTGTAATTCACTCTGTTCTTGTCTTTTGATCTTCCTTTACAGAATTGATCCTGCAAGTATCCTAGCTTCCTTTGCTTTCATCTATTGATTTATATCTCATCCTATCAATCGATCAAGTCTTCGATCAACGAGAGGGTATTGAAAAGTTCCCAGCGTGAGGAACGAGTTCAGTTGTTAGCCCGACCGATTTCATAGAATTTGATCGACATTCTCTGACTTAGCTGGAAAGGGTGTTCTTCTATATTGTAAAGTGCCTATTTGCAGGGAATTTGCTCTTATCTTTGAATATGTTACTTGAACATTTTCAGCCCGGTCAGGTGGGGAATTTTTTAGCACCTCTTCGTATGTAGTCAGTCACTTGAACAACCGTAGCCATTACAGATGATAAAGAGTTCCATCCGTTTTTTGTACGTGGGTATGTTTATTTGTGTGTTTCGACGCTCTTTACCGCACGGCTTTGTTTATGGGGTTGAAAATTGGCATCAATTATTAACGCTATGGTTGTTCAATTATCGACTTTGATGGCAAGTGATCAATATGTTTGTATCATCGAGGGTGACGCCAGGTTATACCCTGTGAGTATTTACTATGATCTATTTCCGGCTTGCCAGTCCCGTTGAAACTTCACCAGAGCACCGTAGAGCGTAATTTTCAGATAGACGTTCCTTCTGTTTCAGCCTCTCGAGGCACTGAATGAGGATTGAACTTTTCTAGTTTTGCCATTATATTTTTAGCTTAGAGTGGGAAAAAGTGATGGACTCATGTCTCTAACAATTTCTCCCATCCAAGGTTTGAACTCGGCTCGCCTATTACATTTCCGTGCTGCTACCTGCTAGGCCACTAGCACCACCATTCTCTATATTGTGTCCTGTAATACAATCAAATAATGATGGTTAATCGATCTGTAGCCTGTTCATTATCCAGATGGGTGACCATCTGGGAATACCTGGTGCCTTATGCAGCAAAAAGACGCCCCAAGCTATGCTCTGTCACCGATCAATGGAACATCTAGAGTATTATGCATCTGCCTTCTTTTAACGCACTCGCTTCTCCATGGAAGGCACCTGACATTGTGCTCTCGTAGGAACCACCAAACTCGTATCCAGCGGCAGTTCTACTAATTAACTCTCCATTCCAAATAATTTACGACTGTCTCACCCACCCATGTGTGCATAGTGAGAGATAAGAGAACATAAATGAGTTTCCCAGTTATCTCGTGCTCAAAACTTCCTATCAATTGATTTCAGTCCGTTCTAATTTAAGAGTGTTCGTACCCGTCTATTTCAAACTGTTTGTATCTGGTGATCATCATTTTTTTCTTTGTTTTCATCAGGATATTTTTGGGAAATGTATACGAAATATGAAAGGTTCATCCGGTCCATACACTAACATTCCATCACAAACATTGAGTGACATGTTTTGATTTGTGCAATGTAATGAACACTGTAATATATATATATATATATATATATATATATATATATATATATATATATATATATATATATATATATATTGATGGAAGGGAAGAAAAAGTACTCAGATTTGCAAATGAAAAATTGCAGCTGATGAAATGCTTTAAATACCCTCAAAAAACGAGTCCGGTCCCTTAAAAACACTCAAGCATTAACAGATTTCTTGGGACCTCAAAATAAATTTGTTATAACCCCGATTGATAAAGTGAATGATATAACATTTATATTTTTTTAAATATTGTATTCAAAGAGTATGAGTTAAGTAGGTTTAATAGGGACACCATCATCCACGTATAAAGTATCTACTTGTGATTCTGATAACATTATTTTTACAATTGAATACAGAAATTCTATGGTAAATGTAAATTTGATAGTAATTTAAATCACTTTCGAGTAGTAAATAATTCAATATCATGAATACCCGTAAAAGTCTGTTTCAGTCTACGATTTTCTGTACTCTTTACACAAAGAGTCCTCACGTAGATTTTATTAAAGAATTAAATAAAATAGTAGACTTGACATTTGCAGGAGGAAATAGAAAATGTTTTGGGTTTACCAACTCTAAAGGTTTCTGGTGTAAAACAAAAAATGCAAGACTGTAAAGAATTTCATCAGATAATTGGTTTGATCATAATTATCTATCTGAGAATGGATCCCTATTGAACAAGCTTGTTTTCACATAGACGCAAATATATGCTCATGTCGTCTTTAATTGGAACTATTCTAAAACAAACCTGTTCATTTTTAGGTGTTACCCGTTTTATTGATGACTTACGTCTAATTGATGACGGATTAAAATTCGGAAAATAGTATAGTACTATTAAATCCTTTGTTCTTGAACTGAAATGTGAACATCACTGAATGTTTTTCCATAAACTTTTTGATGAATGAGATTAATTTCCGCTCTTTGTTTTAGGTATGGCATTTAAAACATTCAATATTCTATCTTATATGTTCTATGGAACTATCAACTCAGAATATTTAAAAATAGATTTAACGATTAACATTGAATTATGTAAGTCTTGTTTCAAAAAAATTAAATGACGTGTAGTATAAAATGATATCCATGTATTACGGATAATGATAATACTCCATACAAAAAAAAAAGCTACATGTAGTATAACATAAGCTGTATATTGAAATCATAGCTGGAGAGGAGGTGGTATTTTGTCAACACTGCAACAGTGTCACGTTGATATAACTGTTTTGTTTTTATACCACCGAAACGGCCACATAGTAGACAACTGATAATCCTAACAAAAGAAAATTCACACATAGTACCATGATATCAAAGTATGTGAAAAACATTGAAAAAACACTGAATAAAACTACATCAATTACATTGGTATATATTGGGAAATAAGTGAACAAAGTGACATACACTTTTTAATGTGTTCAGTGTTTAGAGCTGTAAAGCTTTCTAGACTATATATATATATATATATATATATATATATATATATATATACATATATATATCTACAGAATATGTCTACAGAATGATTGTAGATTGCATTGTATTATACTGAACTCTTATTTGAGATGATCTCCCGTAATTACACGGCTAGTATATCACTAGGCTGAGACAACGTAAATAGAATAAACAATTATAGATGATTACTGCAGCAGTCCCGTTTTCTTTGTTTATTTTATTTGCATTGTCTGGGCCAAATGATATATTAACCATGTAATGACAGAAAATAATAATGAATAAGTGTTTCAATGTTATATGGCAATTTATAACTATATATATATATATATATATATATATATATACACACACACACACACACACACACACACACACACATATATATATATATATATATATATATATATATATATATATATATATATATATATATATATATATATATAACAAGGAAAGACCGGGAAATATAGACAGACAGACAGACCTGTCATTCTTCGACCCTTTTTTCTGGTCTCCTCTCTTTGTTCCTCTCTTCCTTGCTATTTTTCTCTTTATGCTTTCTTTCTTGTAACTTCTCTTTTTTTCTTTTCTTCTTTCTCCCTTCCCATCCTCTGTGTGCATATCTTTTTCTTTCTTTTCTTCTTTCTTTCTTTCTTTCTTTTTTCCTCCTTTCTTTCACATCCCCTTGCCAATCTACGTAAGTTCTTTGCAAACTACAGAATCTCGACTCCATTCTAACGTGCGTGTGGCACGCGACATTCAGGAACACACGGATTTACATAAAGCAAAAACGATCAGATATTATTTTTCTCTTTCAATTCCATGACGTTAGTCACGAGATTTAGTTCCAAGTAGAGTCCAAAGAAATATCTATCAGGTTGTTCAGAAGGTTACGACGTTTTCCAAATCATTAATATATTCACATATATATATATATATATATATATATATATATATATATATATATATATATATATATATATATATATATATGTGTGTGTGTGTGTGTGTGTGTGTGTGTGCTAAAAACTACAAATAGTTCAGTTTACGACAAATCGGGTATCTACTCTTATATTGAACTGTGTGATTTTGTTTGTTCGCCTTCTGTTTCCCCGGACTCTTCCACATTGGGGTGAAAATGTTGCTCATAAAAATAACTCCTGTACATACTTTAGAAATTTTTGGGTCGGTAAATATTGTATCGAAAAAATATCAAATTTATCAAAGGAAATTAGTAAATTAGTTATGGTGTCTTGAGAGGTGACAAATCATGAAGCCAAATATATTTTATATCGTCTAAAATGTATGAAAGTTCGTCGGAAAGCATATCCGATTTGTGAGTGGTAGTATTTTAACAAATCAGCATGATCTCGTTTCTTGTAAATCAACACAATCCAATTTATTAGAAACTGTTGATGTTATGAATTAACAATTAATGAAAAACTGTGCAGACTGTTTAGATTGAGATTTTAGTAGGTTTTGGATAATATCTCGACTTATAAGTTACCCGCAAAAATGGGGAATTTACATATTTTGATAGATACTATAGGCATTGAAAAATTCTTTTCCAATAGAAAAATGTGATTTAAAATGGGGGATACATTTTCTGGGGTCGTTGTTGTTTTCATTTTCCTTTCTTAATATCCCAGAGAAAATAAAATGTACAGTAGAAATTTTTGCTGGCGGTGTAGAATTATTAGTTGGGTCAAATGTTACATAGCACAAAAAAAGTTGTCCTTGTGGATTTCTAAGAAGAATTCATAATTGTATGCGCTTAAGTGTAAAGTGTAAAGCCAAGGAATAGGAAATTAGAGTTATATACACGCGTTCATTGGGAAATCAACCAATATAAAAATTATTGGAAGATAGGGACTTGGGTGTTAAATTTATCGGCCGTTCAATTTTGAAAAAATATATCCTTTCAATCGTAGCTAGAGCCACCATAGCTTTGCAGAAATATCTTATAAAGAAATCTACATTGCTAAATAAGCTGGAGAATAAATGGAGTATTAAGAAGCAGATATGATTTCCTTGATATAAAAACATTTAAAATGCTATACAGAACATACATAATACCCCATTTAGAAAGGCAGCGCAAACGTGGTTCCGTAATTGCAAAAAAATTATGAAAGAATTGGAAAACATCCAGAAAAGAGAAACACAATTTGTTCTAGAACTAAGACGCCTCTCCAACAAAAATTGGCTCGGAAAATTGAAGCTAAGAACAGTAAAGAAAGGAAGACAAAAGAAGTCATGATATAAACATTTGAATTACAAAAGGTATCCACAAAATCCCAACTGGAATTTTTTTTAGAATGAATAAAAGAAAAATCATTTGAAGAAAATTGCTTAAACATTTTCCTCACAAAGAATTGTGAACAATTGAAAAAGATTGATGGATCAAGACCCAGGAATAATAGAAACTAAAACAATGAACAGCTTTAAAACTGAATATGACTGTTACACAAACTACAACAAAAAGACTAACAAACTAAGAAAATGCACA
This sequence comes from Thysanoteuthis rhombus, assembly GCA_963457665.1. NCBI lineage: Eukaryota > Metazoa > Mollusca > Cephalopoda > Oegopsida > Thysanoteuthidae > Thysanoteuthis > Thysanoteuthis major. Next base: position 2,002,208 of record OY735231.1, read on the forward strand.
GACAGCGAGATATAAGCGCAAATATCTCTGAAGAAAATTACTTGCATTATATTCTATCTTATCTTATACTATAAATATAAAATAATACGACCATGTTTGGAATATTGTGTACAGGTTTGGATACCATTTTCTAGATATGGTAATCGGAATTCAATTTTGAAATTGGAGATAGGACAGAAAAAATTACCAGGATGGTAAGTGGCATGAGAGATTTAAGTTATAGTGATAGACTACAAAAGTAAGACATGATTACTTTGTTCGAAGGGATGGCGACAAGGGTCTTAATTGACACTTCTAAGATATGAAATAGTTTTACAAATTACGAAAGTCTAATGTTTATTCCATCGCAAAAACGAAGTTGCAAAAAAATTTTGAAATACTAGAGTAGTTTATCATCTTATGTATAAAAAATAGTACATGTATGAATAGTTTTAAGAATTACGAATGCAAGTTTATATCATTTGGGATAAAGAATGACTCAATAGGGCAATGTGTTACGTGTAGAGGTCGAATCAATGGAGCTAGGGGGCTGGAAATTTCGGCATTTACTCCTTATGTATGGGATTACAAGAAGCAGGATTAGTAACATTAATTGATTATCTTTCTCTCCAATTTTTGATTGATCACCCCTCCCAAAACGGCATGCTTCGAAAAGATATTGGTTACGTGACGATGTCTGTTAGTTGGTTAACCAAACTTATTAATCAATCGATCTCTTTATTTTTCATATATTTATTTTAATGCATCCAAGCAACATCTTTTGCCTTGGAGTTATTTGCCTCTGTGGTATCATTCTGTCCCTCATCAATTTAAAATCTATAATCATTTCATTATGTAGCCTCACCAGGTTAACTCCTTCAGGAAATTGAGCCTTTAAGAAAAAAATCAATCTCCAACTTTTTAAAATGAACTACCATAATTTCTTTGTGACGTTTTTTCAACACTGTTCTCTTCCAATGACTTTAAGGGAATTCAGTTGGTCTTAAATCCCGAGGCTTAAAGATCACTGACCTCATGATTTATGACGTTCAACTGTGCTTCAGGTAATTGTTAAGACAGGTAAAGGTGAACAAACGAGGCGCTTCCTTGGGTGCCCTGAGACTATTTCCTGTGAGAAAAAAGTGAAATAATCAATAGACGAGTCTTTGTTTGGCTTGGAGTCGAGGTTACTCAGTTGATTTGATGATATTTCATACTAGCATGTACCGTTGCTTTAGTAAAGGTTGACCAACAGTTGGAAATCTGAAAACTATGCAGTATCTGAGAAAACTTCTAAGAGTTGTACAAAGTGACCATTCCCAGCACTCGACCAAATCTTCCGTTCACAGCTAGGTCCATTCCATATCTTACTTGTAAACTAGTTCGATTCTATTTCACTTCACTTAAAAACTAGTTCAATTGCATCTCATTTCACTCGTTAAAAAAAGTCAATTCCATCTCATCTAACTTGAAAACTTGTTCAATTTTATCTCATTTTACTTATAAAATAAGTCAATTCCATCTCATTTTACTTGTGAAAAAAGTCATTTCCATCTCATTTTACTTATAAAATTAGTCAATTCCATTTCATTTTACTTATAAAATAAGTCAATTCCATCTCATTTTACTTGTGAAAAAAGTCATTTCCATCTCATTTTACTTATAAAATTAGTCAATTCCATTTCATTTTACTTATAAAATAAGTCATTTCCATCTCATTTTACTTAAAAGCTAGTTCAATTTTATCTCATTTCACTTGTAAAATAAGTCATTTCTATTTCATTTTACTCGTAAAATAAATCATTTCCATTTCATTTTACTCATAAAATAAGCCAATTCTATCTCATTTTACTTGAAAACTACTTCGATTCCATCTCATTTTAGTTTCAAAGTAATTAAATTCCATCTCATTTCACTTGAAAACAAGTTCAATTTCAATTCATTTTATTTAAAAACTAGTCCAATTTTATAACATCTAACTTGTAATCAAGTTAAATTCCATTTCATCTTACTTGAAAACTATTTCAATTTCATGTTATTTTCTTTCAAAACCAGTTCAATTCCATCTGATTCTACTTGTAAACAAGTGTAATTTTATCTCATTTCACTTGAAAACCAGCTCAATTCTATTTCCATGGATCTCATTACTACTCACTTCGCCCGTTTGATATGTCATATGAACTTTCTGATGTTAAACATCATTCACTGCAATTCAATTAGTTAAAAAAATGTTTCAGCAGTTTGGAAAAATAAGAGAAAAAAATCAAACTATTTTGCTTTCTACGACTAAATCACCTTTGATACCAGAGTTTTTATACAATCATTGAAGTCAAATGTTGGGCAAAGTCCTTACCTAGACGGCCGCTTGGGGATATCAGATGCCGTCAGCGAGAACGTGAAGTGCGTGAGGCTACTTCAGGTGCAAGTGTATTTTGCATACTGCAAACCATGACCTGGGGAAACCAAATCGTAACTTAGTTCAGGTGAGGAAGACTTTTTCTCACTGAAAGTAATTGCCCCCCAGCCCAAATGCTTTTCATCCCAGTTGCCATGGGTAACTGATGAACATACGGATAATCATAAAACTTACTCACGTCTTACGATGTTGTTTTCATCGACAAGAGCAAATATATATATATATATATATATATATATATATATATATATATATATATATGTGTGTGTGTGTGTGTGTGTGTGTGTGTGTGTGTGTGTGTTTATATTTGTGTGAGTCTCTGTACGTGAGATAGTGGGAAACAAAGATTTTTCTAGTAATTGAATTATCTCATCATGGTGAAAGACAAGAAAACTTACATAAACATTTCAAAATTGGATTTCGTTCCGTGGCAGATAAAGTAAATAATGAATTTTTTTTGTTTACTGGTTAAGTAAGAGGAAAAGAAAAAAAAACACTCGGTTGCCAGGAACTTATGAGATAAAAACAGAAATCAACATTAACTAATAGCAAATCAACTGTTTTATATGAGTTTGTCATCGATACTTGCAAAGATTTAATGAGGTTTTAAAACTGACATTTCTACTGTTGTTTATGGCTCATAAAAGTGAACTGGTGTTCTCATAAAGGGATTGAAATTAAGTATATATATATGTACTTTCTAGCTAATACTTTTTTTCAAATTTAAAAAGGAAATATAAACTCAAGAGGCAGTAACGTTGAATTTATATAATTCCAAGTGCTCACTATCTATATAATACGTAGACATGGCATTATAATAATACTAGAAAAATTAGAGAGGCCATAACAACGTGTCTTGTAAGAGATGCTCTTCTGACGAGCGACTCGAATGAAACACGGTGTTCAAGTCTCTCTCTTCTCTTATTTCTATTGTATTTATATATGCACACACATACATGCACAAACGTACGTACGTACATATATAAACACACATATATATGTACATGACATTATCATTATTAGCCATTATGATTATGTTTAGATAACATACAGCCCAAACAGCGGAAACTAGAAGTCAATATGTTGGGACTGAAAGAGGTTGTTGGAATGACGTCTGATAGATGACAAATACAGTAGGAGAGGACCAGACAAAGGATTGAGAGATGAGACAGAAAAAGTTTGCTGGTAAAATACGGCAGAGATCTGCACAGTCATGGTCGGTAAGGAAGGATCTGGGAAAGCGTCTTTCCCAGCGGTGGACCCAAAACTGCTCTCATCGTTGTTTTGATGATGAAGCAATGAAACCTAGAAAAACAAGGCTGGACGCTACTGGATCGAATTCCACTCTTACTCCTGTTTCGACTGAAAATGATAACTGTCGCCTTTGTATTGTATGTATGAGAAATAAAAATTATAAAATGTATTTTGTACAAATGTATTCATTTATTGAAATTAAATAGACCTTTGCCGTATCTCTCTGGAAAAATTATTGTTAATATCTAGAACTACTCAATTTAGATCAGTCAGTCAGACACCTCCTAGCAATCAGTTGCCCTTTAGTTCAAATTCCAGTGAGGGAATTTGGATTTTATATATCAGTTTACATCCGTACTTGTCATTGTTATGGGAGGAAAACAATGCCAACTTGAGACTTTGTACGGAAGTCTGACAAGAATCTTTTAAACACACAACCCCAAATAGCAGGAATGATGCTCGAATTCTCGGAAAGTAATACGTAATGTTGACTGTAAATGAGAGCCACAAAATTAAACAGAAAAGTGGACACCAGCCAATGTCATCAAGTTGGTTGAACATCATTTGGATCTGACGGTACAGAAATGTTTCAATCTTATTCAATCTCATCCATAACAATCCCAGCCTTACAACTTATAAATTTATCCTAATGCTATTGTAATAAAATATTATTCCTTATTGGTATGAAAACGTCGAAAAAAAGAGAGAAGAACCCATAGATATATATAAATTTAAATATATATATGTATATATATATAGATATATATATATATAGAGAGAGAGAGAGATAGATAGATAAGAACAACATTGTCAAACATAGCCGACAGTATGTTTCAAACTTTGATTTCATCCTAATACTTTTGTATTAACATATTCTTATTGGTATTCAAAATGGATATATATATATATATATATATATATATATACATATATATATATATATATGTATATATATATGTATATATATACATATATATACATATATATATACATATATATATACATATATATATATATATATATATATATATATATATATATGGAGTGAGACATATAGGTAGATAGATAAGAAAAACATTGTCATCCATAGCAATTTATGTCTTCCTACTTGTAGATTGATTCTAATACTTTTGTAATAATACATTCTTCTTTATTGATATCCCATTCTAGTTTAGTTATCTTTTGATGGAGTATTGAAAAGGAAGCTCAGTTTACTTTCACTATTGCTTTGCAAAGGACTGTCTCGTTTGCTTCAGTAATCTGCTATCTCTACGGAAGGCATCTTTTCATGGAGCGTAACACAATGAATGCATCTCTTTCATCTGCCCACTGGACAATAGCCATTTCAATTTCAACCATATTAATACACATTCATCATTAGAATACTTCTCGACAGCAATCTTATGACAATTATGACTATAGAGATGCATAAGTTTGGCAGCTATACGTATCATACACGCTTCACACACGTGATATATATATATATATATATATATATATATATAGAGAGAGAGAGAGAGAGAGAGAGAGATAGAGATCGGGTTCGAGCCGCCCGGCTAATTGAAGTAGGCAGTGCCTACCCTGAATGAAACCGTAAAGGTTGATTATCAAAAAATTAAAAGTAAAAGATTTTCTATCCATAGTAAGTTTCATCTCATTGTAGTAAGTGTATTCAGTAAATCACTTATTGTTTTCAGCTTTGATATAATCATCCCGAGCTTTTTAAACATATATATATATATATATATATATATATATATATATATATATATATATATATATGTATATAATAAACGTAGCAATATAAGAAAAAAAAACAACGTGATGTGGTGGCTGCTTCATTAATTTTTCTGAAGGAAAATAATTCTATTGAGATTGTCCGTTTCTTCGACTCAGGGTTGGCAGAAACTGACGAAATCTGGCGTATCATGTTGACCCGATCCAAGTTGAGCAACTTTGAATTGTTTTTCTCCTCCATTTGACTATATCAATAATAAGAAGGAGTCAGTGCCGATGAATTACTCAAAACTTTTGTTTGGTGATGATCATTGAAAAAGTTTGAATTTTCGAAAATCTACAGTGAATGCTGCTGGACTAATTCAGTTAAAACTTTGATTGTAAATTGAACCACTACTTACCACGATTTTCAGCGAGATTAGCCATGCCAAGCTTCAAGAGACCATCATCGGCCACGTCCTTGCACCAGCGCAAAGCAAATGAGGTGTGTATTTTGAACAGATACTACGCTTGAATTCAAGCCAAAGACCCAAAGAAAGGACATTTGGGTCCTAGTCAAAGCGCACAAAGGCGAAAGTTCTGATCCATACGTAAGTAATCTTCTCATTTTTGGCGGGTACTATGCTGGTGTGAGAGTAGTATTAGCATTTTACGATTTGTAAACATTTATCATTCTTTTCGAAAATGTGTGTGTGTGTATGTGTGTTGATTCTTACATCCACGTGTACATGTGTGTGGGTGTGTCCTTGCGTCCTTCCGTGTGTCATTGTATCTAAGCGTGTGTTCACGTACCCCTGTCTGTCTTTACATGCGTCCATGTATGTCGGTGTGTCTGTGTATGTTGGTGTGTCCGTACATGTGTGTGTTTGCGTACGCACGTGTGTTTGTGTGTGTGCATTTGCGTTCGTGTGTATGTGTGTCAGTGAGTTCGACTGTGTATTTGTGTTAATATGTGAGTGTATGCAACCCGATGGTCTCAAATAAACGTCCATCACAGAGTCCAAATAATTCCTTTTTTTTGCAATTCTTATCCGCGAATCAGACGCCAATCAGTGAAGATGATTACAAATGGCGGACATCAACGAAATAATTGCGTTGATTGGAATGCAATTGTAGCGGTAAGGGCGCGGACAATGGGAAATCGTGACTCCATCTGTGTCCCCACCCTGGCTATGAGTAGAATAGCAGGTTGGATTGGGCTCTCTAGCCTTAGGAAGTCTAGAGGGACCACTCTGATTGCAAACCAAACAATGAAGCCCTTTTAATGCAGTTTTAAACCCAATTTGATGTCCTTGACGGTAGCAACTACAGTCAAGCTGATGCAAAACGTACTGCTCTCCGCTTCTCCCAAGACTACATCAGCAGGGCTGACGAGGGGATTCCAACGACTGGGCTTCTCAAGATCTCCATACACTTCACCCAGGCATGAGCCTAGGAGCGGACACTCAAGTGTCTGTCCATTTTCTTCGACAAATTGGAAGCCGATCCTTTGAATGATTAATAGCAATCCCATCCGATTAATGAGGATTATCTTGGAAGATAATCTGCGACTGGAAGCAGTCAGCTTTGTCAGCTGAAAAATGTCCTCAACCTATAAATTAATTAACCACGTATTTCAAGTGAAATCCGTTCAACACTTCTGGAATAATCTGTCCAATGAATAAATAATGTGTACACAGTAGCTTGATCAATCACGTATATCAACCTTCAGCATGTGATCCCAGTAATCAAGATGGATAAAAATATTGGTCAATCTTCGGTTTGACGTTGCTAGGGAATTGTTGCCATCTTAAAAGGCTAAAAGTGCCAAGTCTTCTTCCAGTCTCTACCCTAATGTTATCTTTGGATTGAGAGCAGCAAATACTAACTTACACTTAAACAAATTAGTGGCTATTACTTTTATAATTGTGTTAATGGATTTCAAATAACTTTTTTGAAAACTCCAGTCTGATTGGGTGGAATTGAACTAATAAGAAAATTTAGTTGGTTAATTTGATATGAGATTAATATTTGATAAATACGTCAAGTGATTTTCAGTGCCTTTGTTTGAGTTTTTGGAGTATGGTTTAAAAAATGACAGACCGCCTACGTATCAACACCAAAAACATCACGATGACCATATCAGAAATCACAATACGCTGAGAGGGAGCAGAGAGATTTGAATAAAAAGGGAGACCTAGCCGATAAAAGAATATTCGAATGGAGCTCCAGTGACAGCTGAAACATGAGATACTCGATACATGCTAAAGAGAGACGGACAAAATACATTGAATGGGATTCACCCTGGCCAATCCTTACATTTACGATTTTTCTCTTCGAGGATGTATGTGCGCGTTTGTTTCTTCTTCAAGTTTGTCATTGAAAGAGTTTGCTACTTTTAATCATCTAGAATGGCTACGCTGAAACCAAAGAAAATCTCGATTTGCTGATTTGAATCAGTTTTTTTGATGTTTATGATGTTTAAAAGATTCAAAAGAGTTTTTTTTTTGGACACTCAAACTCATCCTTCTTATTTTATCTGTTGTTAACACAAGTATCAGCCGATCCATTCTACAATCTTCTTATTAAAAGAGGAGGACCAGATGCGTCAAGTGACAGTGGCAAATAGAATTCGTTTTTGTAGTTCAACAGAGAAACAACAAGGTCGCTATAGATATCAACCGATTGATATATATATATATATATATATATATATATATATATATATATATATATATATATATATATATTGCATGCGTGACTTGAATGAATCTATAGAAAATGGATACTGGGGATCAGGCATATATATAAATAATTCAGTTCTTGAAAATCAATCCCATGACCAACTACAAGAAATTGGAACAGAAGCAAAATATCTGATGGTTTTTGTTCCATGAAGATCCGTGCAGTTCTGACTGTCGCGTGTAACACGCAGTGAAGGATGAACTTTCTGTATTGGCAAGGAAATTGGGAGGAAAAGAGACATACGAAGAAACAAAGAAAGAGGAAAAAGGATGGGGGGAAGAATGAAAGGATGAAATAAAAGAGAGAGAATGGAAGGAAATACTTAGAGAAGGGAGAAGGTAGGAAAAAGAAATAGAAGAAGAGTTTGAAGAAAAAAGTAGTGAGAGAGAAAAGGAGAGGAAAATGAACGAGAGGCAAGGTTGAGAGAAAAGGAAAGAAAGAAGGGTGGGAGGAAGGAAGGAAATGAATTGTAGGAGGAAGGAACGTGGGAAAAAAAAGAAAAAGAAGAAAAGTTCGGTGGAAAGGATGGAACAATGAGTTGGATGGAAGAGAAACAAAAACCAAAACTTCAACGATGCGGTTTCAATCCGGTGCCGCAGTAGCAGGAAGATGTACAATTTTTCTTCAAAGCATGGATGATCATGGCTGTCCACAGCTTTCAACTCTGCCTTACCATGAGATTTGAGTGGAAGGATCATGGAGTGGTTTCCCCTTGGTTTCTCAATGGTTTTTAATTATGAGTTGTCCTTCTCTTAGACTGGTTTTCTTCCATAGAGACAAAGCCTATCTTATCCATAATTGGTGAAAGAAAAGATGGATTCATGGTACTGATGGGAGACCAATGACTAGCGTGTCAACCGTGACTTTGGGTGACACACGATGTACTGAGAAAAAAATAGGAAATATTTTCAATTTCATTTTATTATCTTAGTTTCATGTGTGGAGGTTGCAATTTTATCAAACTCCTAGTTTATCAAATATATTTGGAAATTACACTGCTTATCTCTGATCATTTACCTGAAACTAAAATACATCTGTTGATGCAAGTAAAACCCCAATAACAAGACTATTTGATTAATTGAATTTCGATGCACCGTACTAAAAAGGTTCTCCGTCACTGCATATTGCACTTTCACAGTCTTGTCCAGAGTTTGATCTAGGTTCGTCGATTCCATTGCCGACATTCTTAATTGTTACGTTACTCCCACCTCCAGCTGCACAGGTCAACACTCATCATCATCAGTCTTTTAACGTCCGTCGTTGGACATAGACCCTCCCCAGGATTTGCCATACTTCTCTATCATGGACATCGCGGAGCTAGTACTTCCTGAACTTGTCTAGTTAGTCTCTCAATCTAATATTCTGCTGGCCTCGGTTGTGCATGTGATCTCGGGGTATCCATGTCGTGAGTCGTGATGTCCATCAGTTGTCTGCCATTCTTGCAACATGGCCAGCCCACTGCCATTTGAAATTTTTAATGGATTCTATGATGTCCCTGACTGTTGCCTTTTCTCGGATGTACTGAACTGTCTTGTGGTCTCTCCATGTGAGGCCCAGCATAATTCTTTCATGTGCACGTTGCATGGTTCTCAATTTACGGGTCTGTCTCTTGGATAGGCTCCATATTTCAGCTCCATAAGTGACTATTGGGAGGATGTTTTGGTTATGCACCCTTCTCTTCATGATAAATGGGATTTTTTTTAAAGGTTGAGCTAGCTCTGCCAAAGGCTTGCCATCCTAGTGTGATTCTTCGCTTGATTTCATTCTCTTTTGAGGGAGTCATTGAGATTCGTTTCCTAGGTAGATGTAGTGGTCTACTTCCTCCAGTTCTGTGTCCTCGATTTTGATCTTAGTGTTTTTATCCCCGATGTGGTTGTTGCACATGATCTTCGTCTTGCTGAAGTTCATGTGTAGGCCGACTTTCTTGCTCTCCTCATTTAGTTCATCTATCATTAGTTGGAGGTCGTGTAGGTTCTCTGCGAAAAGGGCTATGTCATCAGGAAATCTGAGGTTGCTCAGATACTCGCCGTCTATTCTAATTACTCTCCTAGTCTAGTCTTCTGAAGATCATCTCGAGGCAGGCTGTGAAGAGTTTAGGTGAGCTGGTATCACCTTGTTTTGCTCATTTCTGGAGCTGAGAGGGGTCTGAGTCTTTATATAACCAGATAAAGGAGCTGCTGTGATTGTACATATATTCCAGTTCTTCAACATATACTAGATCTACACCTTGTCCTCTGATGGCCTCAATGACTTTAGGGATTTTTACTGAGTTGAACGCCTTTCTGAAGTCAATGAATAATTGTTTTCGTGACATCGCTGAACGTGAGTGAGAAAGAAGGCCCTTTTCTGCCTCGGTAGCTAACGGGGCGAGACTGCAATGATCTCTCTGGGGTTCAAGCCTGGGTGATGCGTATGGAGATTTTGGGATCCCCATTCAGTTCCGTCTTTCTGGCAGGTGCAGATCTATAGAGAGGTCCCCGAGGTCTGAATCCCTCTCCACTCACTCAAGACAACTGACATTCCAAACAAATATTTAAATGAAGAAAGTTATTTATTAAGATCTCAAATAATTCAAAGTAATCAGAAATTAACCTTAAAACAAGTAATTATTGAGTCACTTGTATAAAAAGTCAGTATTCGTGTCGGTGACTGTAATACCAACTGTTCCTCAAAAGTACGTATTACAAAAGTTTCCTATTACTTGTTACATGTCCATGTTAACTGACAGCGTTATATATATATATATATATATATATATATATATATATATATATATATATAGAGAGAGAGAGAGAGAGAGAGAGAGAGAGATAAAGAGAGAGATCGGGGAGGGGGGAAGAACTGGAGTCAGAGATAGTATATGTAATAATACTGGGCTGATGGGGACTGTTCAATCAAATATTTCATTTTGATGCATTTCAATGTCATCCTTTTCAGACGTCAGATAATGATATTATACATCTCTAGTAGATTCATCTGACCAACGGAATAGATAAGAACCATCGTTTGTCTTGAGGATAGCCACAGCCACTTAATTGAAAAGACATCTGAACAAATTGGGAAATGGTTTGAGAGGAAAAGGGAATCGTATTTGAGGATTCTAACGGGGAAAGTAAGGAGGATAGCCAGTAAGTTTAGTCGCGTGAGAAAGGAAATAAAGCTGAGAGAAAATAGAAAGTAAAAAAAGTAAGCTATCATTTTGTTCCAGATATAGGTAAAAGAAGAGGGTATAGGTTGAACTGGTGAATATCATATAAAAAAAGACCCTTGCCTGTAAGTTAGGGGAATCAAGGTTTAGAAAAGATGCAGAAAGAGATAGGTGGCCATTGTCTACTGGCCCACGATAGTAAAAGGGTTCATCACCCAGTCACTCTCTTCCCCTTTCTCGACATGCATCATCATCTCATCCTCCCTCTCCCCCTCTCTCTCTCTCTCTCTCCCTCTCTCTCTGGTTGATGTTGATTTGTTTGGTCTTTGGGCAAAGACTACCGATATGTGTTTTTGATCAGTTCAAAGAGAAAAACGAACAAGTTAAATTTTGAACCCTGAAAAAAGTCTTGCACTGTTCCTCCCCGTAGTGCAACAGGGGTAAACATGAAATGAGTTGAATAACAATACACATAGAACCTATTAAGAAATCTGAACAGCAATAGGATGCCTATGATGCAAAAATGTCAGGCAACTGTTAGACATCACTGCTCACGACGTGGATCCCCAAGGATCATACGTGAAACTGAGGCCGGCTGATGGCATGACAAACTAGACAAGTTCAGAAAGTATCGGCTCTGCAACGTTCATGACAAAAAACCTGGTGAATCTTGAAGAAAGTCTATGTCGAACGGCAGATGTGAAAAGGCTGCTGCTGCTGCTGCTGCTGCTGCTGCTGCTGCTGCTGCTGCTGATGATGATGATGATGATGATGATGATGATGAACCAAGACATAACTAGACAAGGTTGGATGACGAGGAGTGGCAATCATGTTATGATTGTAAACAGTCCAGCCTTCTTTCGGCCTGGAAAGTTGATGGTTAGGCGTTGGTGTCTGGGAAGGGGGTTAGCATCCAACGTCAGATGCATTCTTTCACTTCCGACAAGATTGCACATTCGGGGGAAAGAGTAAATTCAACAAAAGATCGTTTATTTACGACTAGACACAAGGTGTCGATTATTTTAAAGGATTTCGAAAATGTCGTTTCTTGAGGTTACTGTTCTGTCTTATTTGAATTAAACCAACTTACTTAATGAACGCTGTGACCCTTTTTTCTCTCTCTCTGTTCCTAACTATTGAGTATTCAACTTAAAGGTGACAATTTTTTTTTCTGATAAGAATATTTCACATCTATCTGTTAAATGTAAGGACCGATGTTTACGGATAGATAAACATGAAAATACACCGTGGAAGGAAAAGTTACAAGATAATTGATTCGTGCGTGAGAGTAAAAAATATTTCTAAAGAGAGAAAAAAGATGCTTTCGAAAAAAGAAAAAGGTACTTTCAAAGAGAGAAAAGAGTATTAAAAAAAGGGGGAAAAATGAACATTTCAACTTCTATTTCATAGAAAGAGTAGAAGAAAATGAAGTAAAAATCCTGTCTAAACGCAGTGAAAAGTGAGGGAAGGCGACAAAAATCTTCAAAGAGAGGAGAAAATAAATTTCTCTCCGTTTCAAACGTTTTTATTTTTATTTCTGTGTTTGACGATGACAGAAAAAATAAGGCCAAACTAACACTACGATATTCAATAAACTGAAGAAAAACATCTATCTATGTGTCTGCATATATATATGTATGTGTGTGTGTGTGTGTGTCCATATGAGTGTGATATAAATGGATGCTAGCTTACGATCAATGTTGGGTCTGTGTGCGTGTATGATGAACCTGTATGTATCTGTGTACGTTCATATTCGTCAGTTAGTATGCAAGTGAGTACGTATTGTGAATTTGATGTTACAATAATATTTATTTGGGGTCTTCGCGTATGTTCAGAGCGTGAGTCGTTTTTGTCATTTATGTATATATGTGTACGTCTGCAAGTGTCCATATGCGTATGTATGTACGTTGTACATGTATGTGCTGTGAACTGGATACTAGCATAACATTTTTTGGAAGGGTCTGTGTGTGTATTCGTGCATGAGTCTGTGTCTCTGTGTGCTTGTGTGTGACAGCGTGTGCCTGTGAATGCTAAGATAACATTTATTTCATACCTGTGCGTGTGATAATGTGCCAGCTGATAGAAAAATGTGTGTGGTGCATGAGTTAGTTTGCAAGTATATGTCTGTTAGTGTGTGTTGCGAACGTTTATTTTGGATTTGTTCGTGTGTATGAGGACACCTAAGGAGTAGAAACACTGAGTGTGTATTCATACTTAACATTATCAGGTTACGGGTACATATACACCCCAGAGTGGTGCACAGAATTGTAAATCCATGTTTGGAGTGTATATAACAGCTCGTGTGTGTTGAGTACCGTGAAAGAAAGTTTCTTATTATATCAACAGTACAATAAAAAGAAATATGAAATAGCACTGTATAAAAAAAAATAATGTTTCAAGGGATTTGAAGAAAAATTATTCAGAAATGTAACTCCATCGTTCTATTTCTTGTTTCTTGCAGCCAAGCCAATCAGGAAGTCATAGAGGATAGATGAGGGGGGATTTTGGCTTGTGTAGAGATCAGTTTCCTCCTTAGGAAGATTAACAGGATCGCCACAGGAGTCATCCTGAATGATCCCTAGTCGCTTGTGGCGGGTGGTATTTCTGGTGGATCACCGATGTGCATACTGAATAAGTTCGACATCGGTCATTTTCGGTGATTGTATGTCTAATGCCATTAGGTAGTAACCTTGGAGCTAAAAATGTGCGCATGGTAAAATTATTTTTTGTGTGTCTCTGGAGTCGTGTGAGTAACAGTATTTACTGGAAGTTGCGCGACTGCGAAGTCATTCACGAGAAAATCTTATGCCGCGAAGACTGCCGCACACGATCGAGGAAAATCAATACACCAAATGAATCTCTTCTCTTATCAAAAACTTTTTGTTGTTAAGAACTGACCTTTGTTTCATGAACTCCGGACAAAAAAAAAATCAATGATCGTCATTTGAGTAGAAAAAAAAAACCAAGCCTGGCTGGTTAACACTCCACTCCTACTTCTATGTCAGCTGAGAATTGTATTGTATTGTATATATAATAAATCTGAAAAAATAAAAATACACTTGTTTTGTCAAACTGTACTTATTTATCAGAATTAAATTAGTCCTAGCGTATTTCGAACAAATTTTGTATTGTAACATATATGAGACTTGTCAATTTGACTGAGTCGGTAAGAGACTCGACTACTAATCAATAAGAGGTGATTTCAAATCATGATAGGAAAGTGTTATATTCTATTCTCCTAAATTAGGAGAGGATTGTTCTCGATATTGTCTATAATTTCAAGAAGAGTCATTAACATCCAAATACACAGTGTTTTGTTCCATCCGTTCTTTGGCCTTCTTCATATGTAATATCCAAATATTATGGTGGTAAATGGGAAATTTTCTTTAAATAAGAAAGGAACGCTGTTGGACGCTGAGAGAATTCAAGGAAGCAGCGTATGTCAACATTTTGACTGAATGTATAAGTCACACAAGTTCGATGTTCAACTTGATGTGGCCTCGTCTACAAAACAAGGACAGGGTATGGAAATCTGAGTCCAACAAGAAAAGAGGAAGAGATCGACAATATCCGAATCCTTGACTGTAACGTAGCTGCCATGGAAATAATCTGTTTACCACCATCACATTTAGATATTACACCTGAAGAAAGTTGTAGAATGAATCGACCAAAACGTCGTATTTATGACACTAACACCAAGGAAGAGTTCAATCATCCGAAAAAACTCGTTGAAGGATTGTTCTTGCAGTTCCTTTTGTTCTTGTCACGGTAAAGTCAACTCCAGGTTTGGACTGCTTTATGGTAAGGGTTAGGGTTTTTCGGTACTCTCTACTTTCTCGGTTGCTCACAGGCTTCTTGGTCCCGTGAAGGCCATGAAAACAATTAGAGGGGGAATTGGTGAGTGAATTATTGATTAGCAATTTTGTTCTTCCCTGAACTTTCAGATGGGAAGACTTTTTTCTCCCACTATTTGCTAAAATTTCCTTTCACCGAAAACTGAATGACACTTTCCAATCCAGATGAGTATCATAAAGAGAGTGAGGCGTGAACGAAAGCCGATGTGGGAAAAAACAAGTCGAATGAGGTGAGAAAGGGTGAAATTAAATCCCCTGGGGACACACCTGTAATTGCCATAAAAAAAGAGTTTAAAAGCTAAACAGAGGCCTTTTTGCAGGAAAAATGTTTCTTTTACTTGAGTAATAGCTAGAGGTTACAAATAAGAAAGACTAGCTGAAGTACCAGGCCTTGCCCGGGTTTTCTAAATATCTAAAATTGATATCTTCTTTTCATTTGTTTATTTTCATAATCATACTTCTATCAACTGCTTTAAAAATGTTTATTATCTTCTGATGGTCCAGGAATGTTGATTCTATCAGTCTTGTTGCTCCCAAATAATTAAAAAATAGTTCTATTGCACCATACTCGAAATTTGCAGAACTTTTAAGGTAAATAAACAAATATGAGACCTATACTGAATTCTATTCCTACATATTTTTTAATTTTCTGACAAAAAATATTTTTCTACAAATTATTGTACTTATTTATCAAATCACTCAATTTGAATTATTTCCGATGTCTTTTGTATCATTCATTCCCATCCACATCTTTCCTGAGGGTATTAGTGAGGAGTTGATGCAGATTATTTCTGTTATGGTTCGAACTTGGATCGCCAATTTCATTTTTCGTGTTGACTAACCCCCGCTCCATCGGCAGATCCTCTGATATTTTATGCTTGAATATATGATATAAACGCCTACAATTAGGGCACTTTTGTTTATGTGGTGCTGCGCTAAATGTGCATGTTTGGCCAGAAGTAGCAGTTTTAGCCCCGTGGTGATCTCTAATGACTTAAGAGATCATCTTTGATTCAAGTAACATTTATTGGCTCGTTTTCAGCCCTGGGGATCGAGCTGTTTAGCCTTCCATAGGAGGTATATTATCAACCAAATATCGCCGACATTAAATGAATCATCATCATCATCATCATCATCATCATCATCATCATCATCAGTTTTTATCGTCCGTCGCTGGACGTAGACCTCCCCAAGATTCGCCACACCTATTCATCGTTGACATAAATATTTCTTAAACCCGTCCAATTCGTCTTTCCATCTCATATTCTACTGGCTTATATTCTGCATTCGATCTCTGGGGATCTGTGTTGTGAGACATGATTCTCATCGTTTGTCTAGCATTCTTGAAATATAGAAACTAGCTAAATACCCTGGGCTTTGGCAAAGATTATCCATTAACTAATGCACCCGGTCTCCTCTCATTCTTCACTGATGACTTCTCGATATCTCCCTTATCCCTTCCAATCTTAGTTGCCAATCAATACTTCCATGTAAAGGTTATACAAACATCGATTAATTTCGTATGGAAAATCTTCTTATCTCCATCCCACTTTTCTTTTCTTCTATGTTACACACTACCCTTTAATCAAACTACCTAACTTCCCTTCCCTTTGCTTATCATATTATCTAATTTTCTTTTATCCTTACTCTCTTTGTACCTTTTAGTTAAACTACCTAAATTTATCCCCCTCTCTCTCTTTCTCTCTCTTTCTCTCTCTCAATCAGTATGTCTGTCTGTCTGTCTGTCCATCTGTCTTTCTGTCTCTCTGCCTAATTTCTTACTAAACCAAACTTTCTCTTTTCCCCTTCCTACTATCTTATTACTAAGAGCGTAACATTCTAACGCAGGGAAGTAGGAACAAATATAATTATTTCATAGATATAAAATGTGTAGTTGTCTTCGTAACAAAGAGTCAGCTAAATAACTAGCATACACGAAGAAAACGGAGACATAACATTGGACAGAGATAGAATAATCCAATGCACCCAAAAATTCAAATAAAAACCCTACTCTTCATGACGCAGGCAACAAAACAACGACCAGAATATGCAAGACTTGGATAATCAATTTGAGGATTTCTCAAAAGTTACATCTAGTAAAACAACCAATCAAACTAACAAAAAGGGGAAGCCTCTTGACCAGATAACCCAACCATTGAAAAAGATGATTAGGTCGTTCATGTAAAAAAAAAACTAGCTATTCAATTCAACTAATGTCTGAAACAAAGTAAAGTCCTGGAAGACTAAAACATGGCAATCATAATGCTTTCACGTGGAAAAGGTAAACCCCAAAGACCTCAACATCTACAGGCCTATAAGCCTACTTAACTGTTTATACAAACTTTTTACAAAATCATCATCAACCAGATCACTAAAACACTAAATGAAAACCAATCGGGGGAACAGGAAGAAGCTACTCGACCATGGACCATCTCCATTCGATAAACCAACTGGAAGAGAAAGCAACAGAATACGAAATACGACTTGCTGTTGCTTTTATAGACTTCAAAAAAGTATTCGACTCTGTCGAAATTCCCATGATCATGAAGGCCATCACTCTACGAGGTGTTGACTCTGTATACATCAGAGTACTGCAACATGTATGCAGTCATCATCATCAACTCCTTTATCAGGCTAAATTAAAGCTCTGAACCCTTCCATCTCCAAAATGAGCTGGACAAGGTGATAGTAGCTCACCTAAACTCTTCATAGCCTTCTCCAAGATGATCTCCCGAAACCTGGACTGAGAGAATACAGGAATCAAAATAGACGGCGAAAATCTGAGCGACCTCAGATTTGCAGACAACATCGTCCTTTTCGCAGAAAACCTACACGACCTCCAATTAATACTAGATGAATCAAACAGAGAAAGCAAGAATGTCCATCCTACACATGAACTGAAAAACGATAGTCATGTGCACCAACAACATCGATGATAAGATCATAACTGTCAAAATTGAAGATACTAAACTAGGGAAAGTAGACCACTACATCTACCTAGGACAATGAATCTCGATGAAACCCACAAAAGAAGAAGATATCAAGTTGAGAACCACTCTAAGATTACAAGCCTTTGGCAGAGCAAGCTAAACCTCCAAAAACAAGGTGATCCAAATAATCCTAAAAAGGAGAGTTTACAACCAATGCATCCTTCCGAAACTTACTTATAGAGCTGAAACATGGAACATAACCAAGAGACAGACTTGCAAACTGAGAAGCATGCAGTGTGCGCATGAGAGAATCATGCTCAAACTCACATGGAGAGATTGCAAGACAGCACAGTATATCAGGAAGAAAACGGGAGTCCGAGACATCATAGAATCAACTAGAAAACTATATGGCAATGGGCCAGTCCTATTGCAAGAATGAAAGACAACCGATGGACATCACGACTCACAACATGGATCCCTAGAGATCACATGCAAAACTGACGCTGATATAATACAAAATGGAGAGATAAACTAGATTAATTCCGGAAATACGAGCCTAGCGACGCCCATGATAGAGAAATGTAGCAGATCCTAGGGAAGGTCCATGTCCAACGATGGACGATGAAAGACTGATGACGATGATGATGATTATCTGGAAACCAAGTTTGCATGATTCTAGTCTCAGTAGGCGCCTAATTGGATACACTTTTTAACAAATTACACTTTTAATAGAATAGTAGTATGAAGCAGGATGTCTATAAAAAGGATTATTGTCAACCATTATTGTTTTTTTTTGCTGAAATCAACAGGTTTCCTATACTGTCTGCTCTACCAATTGAGCTACGAAAGCCCTATGGCTGATTGATAATACTTGGCAACGTTGCAACAAATTAAGAAGTTTAAAGTAATATCACTACCAATAATATACTACTATGTGTAAAAATAAAATCAATAACACTAGAGCAATGTCTTTTCAAATGGCGCTTGTTTGGAAGGGGTTGGGCGTCATTGTGTGTTGAACAACCTGTCATAATTGTCAAGTGAAAAAGTTTTCCACCCGAAAAAATTGGCTTTGATCGCTTCCCCCCCAGGTATTCAATTTAGTTATTTCATATCTCAGTTCAGATAATTCTTTAAGTTTTATTTTTTTTATCAGATTTCTCAAAAATCACTCAGCACTACTTTACTTTGTGTTATGACTAATATACCTGGCAAATGTCAACTCCATACAGTGGCCAATTGTCGAGTAATCGCAGCGCGTATACATATGAGGATTCATTCAATTGTAGTCAGATCAGATAATATGGTGCAGACCTATTTGATGGATACAAGGTGCATTTGAATCGTTATGTTTGGTCTTCGATCTAATAGATTATTAAATTAGAAATAGCTGGATGATATAGAGAGGAAAAGAAAAACATAAATCCATGTGGAACAAAACTATATAATATAGAAGAATGGGAGACAAGCAGATTAAACGAAACAGCACGTGATATGCTTACAAGGTCCTCCTGGTGAGCCTCAGACGGACCTAAGCGCTATGAGAACCTCTAATAAGAAGATTTAAAAAAAACTTTACCTTGAAGGCTAAGAAATTAAAATGTTTAAATGCTTCACGGGACAAAGCCAAATCGATTTATTCATTTTTCTATGTGTTGCACTTACCATAATCATTCACTAAATCAGGTCTACAGCTCGACTAAGGCGTAATGATCTTATTGATTCTGGGAAGGTAGTGACTAATTGAGCTCCCCCGGTGTCACGATTTTCTGGTTCGTTGGTTTTTAATGCAAAATGCTACTGAAAGAGAACAACCAAGTCTGTTCTGGTATTTCATGCATAGACATAAGGGGCCAATAGATTCATGCCTTTGCTAAGAAAGGTGTCAGGTGAATCTAAACCGCCTCGGCCTGATTTCGAACTTGGATCGCTGATTCCATTATTCATCACGCAATTTGCACCTGTGTTGAGATATTTAAATTTCATTTGATATTTAAATTTAAAATGTTGCAGACATCGATTGCTTAGTTCAGTGTCAGATCTTAAAAACTGATCACAAAACATATTCGCAAGAGATTCAAAGACAAAGTGTTTCAATTAGAATAGAATAGAAATAATCAAATGAAAAACTTTTTCATTAAAAACAACAGATAAACATTGTCTATCTAAGTTTTTGTTGTTTGCAGACATTTTTGTTCTTTGTCTACAGACAAGTTGTTTCAAAACAAAGTCGAAATGATGTAAAATTTTTGATTCTAAGTAATTCCGAAATTTGATATCTTTCGGCTAGCATTGATTTGTCTTGATAGACCCTGTCCGTAAACAATGAAACTTTCAAAAAAGTTAAATAGACAAAGTTTGTGTGTTGTTTTTAATAACATGTATTTAAAGGAAAAATTGCTGCTTTGATGCACTCTATTTAAAAACTCAACTTGATGAATACGTGTGCTCCTTCTGATGTGCGTTCCAATGGATTCATGGATAAATTAGCTGCTGGCCGTCTTTACTCGTATTCAGTTGATGAAGCGAGAGAAACAGTTCAATCATGTTTGCGTGTCGATGTTCATAAAGTGGATAAGAATTGATTGAATTAACTCCCGTGTGAATCGGAAGGATCTCATCTATGCAACCAATGTTTTCTCTAATTTGTAGAAGCCAATGAGCGCAAAAATCTTATGACAAGAATATTCGTTTCCTGTGACAAAAGTAAGTGTGCAATCTAAATTCATTTTTTTTCAATTTAAACTCAGTTATCTACAGGATTTGAAATATTTAGTGTGCACATTAATTTCTCTTGTGCGCTGGTCGCAGAATGTGTGTACAAGAGTACCTGTGCACAGATAGAACTATGAATGCAACACTGATTTGAGTAATAAATCGATTAGGAGTATAGATACATTGAAAACAAATGATACGTTAAACGCAACACTGCTGCAATAGGTCATTATAACATAGCAAACATAGAGATTACACAAAAAATACAATGACATAGTTGAACCTCAACCAGACGGAATTCATTATTGCTCTTTATCTTATCTGCTTGCTACTTTCTGAAGCTGGTGAGACATCACTAAATGTTGGCATACAGCAGCGATCAAAAGAGATGTCCGGCCTCGGAAAATTAAAGCTATGAATGAAGGGCTAAAGCTTCAAAATCCTTGGATGAACATAACTTTTTGCCACCTCTCCCCCCCATCTATCTTTCTCTCTCTCTCTCTCTCTCTCTCTCTCTATATATATATATATATATATATATATATATTCTATAAAGTTTTACAGTTTTAAGCACAAAAATGTGAAAGATGTCATTCAAGTACATTATTTAGAAATAATTAATGTGAGATCTCCGTAGGATTTTGTTTTACATATAATTTACAGACTTAATGTATCAAAGGAAGGTCTTGATTCAGCTTAGTTATCGGATTTGATGGGTATGTATATTTTATACAAATTGAGTAGGAACTTAAATTTAGCAAATATAGGAAACTACCGGGACGGCAGTTTACTAATTGTGAAAAATAGCGACGCACAAAAATGTGAAAGATATAAAATTTTGAAAAATACATTATTAAAGAAATGAAAGAATGGACTTCAAAGTTTAAATTGAGACCAACATGAAAAATGTAAATTTTTTAGATGTTATTTCAATCTAAATAATAACAACCACAAACTATAAAGGAAAAAATTCAGAAATACATGCATTCACATGAAATCTAACCACCCAAACAAAATTATAAAGATGATCCCTAAAACAATAGAAACTGAGCTAATATAATCTTTTTTTCAAAGGAAATAATATTCAACGATGTTAGATAGAAAATACACTGAAGCCCGGAATGAAAGCAGTTTCACCGAATTAATTAGATACGATGAAAAGGGGAAATCTAATAGAGTAAAACACATCAGCAAAAAGAAATATAAGAGTAGAAAGGTCATCTGATATACACTGCTATACAATCTTCTGGTAAATATCAATACAGGGAAAACAAATAGAACCCTACCCCAAACAAGCCATTATGTAAAATATTCGATTAGGTCAAACTCAAAATTAGCTGTCGTTGTACGGACAACTTTCAAAGAGTCATAACGAAACAAAACGATTAAGTAAAAAGGAATAATATCAGTAGAGAAAATATGATTAAACCAGACTGCAATTGTGCAGATAGCAACACGTGCCCTTAGCAAAACAAATGTCTCAAATCGAATATTGTATATCAATCTGAAATATCAACTCCGGAGAAACCCTTAGAAGCGAGATATTATATGGAAATATCAAAAACTCTTTTCAAATCAAAAATGCCACCCATACATTACCCTTTACAAACGATCAATGCAAAAACAATTCATCACTAATAGCACATTACCGATACGTAAAAAACAGCAAATTCACAACTGCAGTAAAATGGAAAAGATTAGAACAAACAGACAGATACCAGAACATTGCAACCCTATGCTACCGATGCCTAAATGAAAAATCAGAGATTCTAACTTTTACTAAAAAAAAAAAAGAGAGTTACCAAAGGGACAAAATTTTGCTGTAAAATATCGACACCGCTCAAGATTTATATCAAAAACCTTATCTAACATCATACATACAGCTATACAAAATCAAACGACATAGCTATCTTATTCTTCTTGGTTTTTTAAGAATAACCAAATCAGCTTCTCATAATTATCTTAGGTAAAGATTAAGAAACAAACCCATTAAGAATATAAAAAGAATTAAACAAAGGTCATGTAAAATTGAACTCCAAGATTAGGTTAGGGGGAGATAAAAGTAGGAGAAGAACACTCTCTTTGAGGAAACATACCACATAAAGCTTGTGAATTAACAATATACGGATAAAGAAAGTGTTTGAAAAATCCCAAGAAATCTCTGGAAACATGCAACAAGACAACTTCCCCAATGGAAGATAAAATGTAAACAGGCATTAAAAACGGAATAGAGAAAAGAAATAAAAATAGAATAGGACGAAGGTATTCCCCCCCCCCCAGGAAAATAAAAACACCCCTAAGAACGTTCTAAACAGGGATCCAAATAAACCAAATCAAAAAAGTTGAACAGAGCAGAAACATGAAGGTGTTAGTGTAGCAAATTTATAATTTCATCATTGATAAAACTCTACGTTAACTTAAACTTGAATGTAGCGAGAACTTTATGAAATAAACCCATCACACATCAGCTATCAAATTACTGATTTGTACTTTGGTATAAATCTTATATATATATATATATATATGTGTGTATGTGTGTGTGCATGTGTGTGTATGTATAGTGGTGGCCAAAATGAATATAAGCCCAGGAAATCAGAGCATTGGCCCTTTTTACAAATCATCAATTTTCAAAGGTTGGATATCACTTTTGACAGCCACTGTACATTGCTATATTAAATATCATTGTGTATGAGTCTATACTGATTCTAATATACCTGACATATTAATCAAAGTGTACAGTATAAAATTCTTTCATATCCTGCCCATCATGCAGTGTCTTACCAATATTCATTTCGGAAATATTACATTACTCAATTCATTAGGAAAATGTTTTAAAAGGAGAGCTATATCCAATCAGCTCTTAACGGGATATCACTAGGCGGTGTATCGCTGGATTCAGCTAATTACGCGTAAGAAGCTGATTTCTCTGCGTTTAATTGTGTTTGCGTGTCGATGTTCATAAACCGGATGAGAGTTAATTGAATTATCTCCCTTGCAGACTTGAAAAGCCTTCTGTGATACAACATCGATTATTGTTTTGTAATCCAATTAAATGTAAAATCGGCTTCTCGTTCGATCTGCCGTGTGGATCCATTCAAAACAAGTCAACTCGGGCGAAATTTAGCAGATTCAACAGATAATAATCACTTTCCTTTTCAGGCACAGATCCAAGGATGGGGTCTGGACCTCCTCCCTCTCCCAATTAATTTGAATTTAAAAAAAAACTCTTATAATCCCATGTAATCATAAACTAAAAGCAAAGAATTATTATATTTATTATTCAATTAGTCAGATAGAGGGAGACAAAAATGGACTCCAAACGGCTCAAAATCCTGGATCTAACCCTGCTTTGTGTCAATATCTTTTCACTCTAACATGGATTAGATTGGATACTTACTCAACTTATCTTATTAGCATTGTTATTTACTAACCCTATCTCGAATTTGTCTGGCACAAGGCTACAAGGGCGGGGCACTTCGAGAGGATCAAAATCGTTACGCATTATATATCTAGTTAGTCACTAAATAAAAACCGTCACGGGATTAATATCTTTTGGTAGCATGCTGAGTTGGGGATGATGACTAAAAACATGGAAAAAAAAAGGATGATCAATGAATAAGTTACTCCGCTTGCTTTTTCTGGGACATTGATCTTTGAATTTTCAAAAAACGAACAAATAAACAAGCGTGAATACTGCTTGACACAAACTAAGGAAAAAATATAGCATAACGTTTCAAATTGACTCTTCCCCGCATTGAAAACCTTTTTAGGGGATTTTCTAAAAACAAAAATATGTTTTCCTCTAATGAATAGAACATTTATAACTACTTTGATGTGACATGTACGGTACAGCACTTACATAGTAGCCAGCCAGCAAAACACCCTTCAAGAGCGAAGAAACCATCTTGTCAGTTTTGGTGGCAGTTTCGTTGAGGGTTTCAAATTGATAGTGCTCGACGGTGGAGCGCTATATTTGCTTCTAAAATGGAATCAAAGATCAGATTGCATTCCAATCCTAAGTATATGAAATATATATATATATATATATATATATATATATATATATATATATATATATATATAATAAATAAATAAATAAAAGCGTTGGAAATGCATTTATGAAAGAGTCTTCTTGGATATTCTCTTATTGTGAGTTTCTCCTGTTGAAAAATACTGGTGCATAACTATTTGTTGGAAACTATGATGTAATAACCATCCATCTGCTCGTACTAGTGATGATGAAGATATGACACGTAGCAGGTTTTTAGGTGGGATGCGATGGATTTGGAAAAATATTTTAATTTCATTTTATAAATATTTTGAAATTTATGTTATCATCCAACTCTTACAGTTAACTTTATCATCGTGAATTCATCAGACATTGGAATTTAAGACATTCGAATTTAAGACAGGGATAGAAAGGAGGGAGAGAGGAAAGGATAGAATGATGCCATAACGTCATGTCGTGTCAAGCTCTTGGTATCTTTTTGTGAAAATTGAATTTCTGTTATAAAAAAAATTGTCAGACTCCTTCTGATTAGTTTTGACATCGTTATCACAACAATGACAACTGTATGACCAGAATCAGTGACGTCATTATGGCTTGATAAGGATTTACGTATGCAAAAACTGAGAATTGATCCATTCATTCAAGTCAGGTTGACTTGTTTTATAACACGAACTACTGATAAAGAAGTTGAAACGTGATACTTATTTTTAAAATGAAATTGTATAGGGAAATGAATTCAGTTTTGTTTACCTTTTAGATTTTAATGAAGCAACAGAGTTTTACCCTCGCGTAGCCAAGTTTGTATTTTATTGAACTCCCAGTTGTATAACTGCATAAAGAAATAGGCTGCTTATTTATAACCATTACCTAAAACTGAAATACAAGTTTACTTGTAAACTGATACTCCAATAGCAAGATCATTATGAAAATAAAATTTCGACACGTCGGGCTAAAGAGGATTGCACTAATTGGCTTAAACCATCGAGGTATCAAGGGGATATTTTACATGAGCTTTTATTAAAATTCACATCTGTTATAATCCACAAGCCTTACTATATCCCCGTTAACAGTAATTCTCGGAAACGCGGAAACTACTCAATTCTTTTTTCGCCTCTCACAGCGCTAGTTGGACTTTGTCAGTTTTTGCTATTTTACTCATAGTTCAGAGTGTGGAAGGTGGATCCATGCCATTCCCATGTGCAGTAGAGTAAATTAAATACAGATTGTCTCTGCTTGGGCTTTGAACCCTACTCACCGATTCCATTTTCCTTGCTGCTAACCACTTGGTCCCTCATTACTATTATGTTCATTTCTTTTTCATTTTGCATTGAGGTTCCGTGATTAGCATTGTAGATCGTCTTGGCTAAACTTATTAATCATCCATTTAACACGATGAGAAGAATGAGAGGAATTCATAAATATCAGAAGACAAAACACAAAACGAGTTTGCAAATGAGAAAAAACTGAAGCAAAGCAAAAACGACGACATGGGAACTTGGCGGGAAAAATATCACGATACTTTTCAAAAGATATTCTTATTGAACGCATCTTACGTTTCATTAAGTTCATGATATCAGATTTAGTTTTCCTTACAATGTTGAGATCGATTTTCTGAAATAACCTTCCTATTTTACCTATTAACGTCTTTTTTCCTGAAGGTATTTTTAAATCAATACAAATCCATGCATTCTTGGCCAAAGAATTCCTATTCAGAAGTCTGGAAAAATGCGTATTTATGAATACTGTCGACTTTTAGAATTGCGCTTCTTTGCATTTTTTGTATGGGCAAATTTGTCTTTCTTTACCGATGTAAGGACAGGAAAGATTCCTAAAGTTTTCTCATTTTCCTTATTTTTTTCTTGATTTTTTTCTTTTTATTCTTCTTAATCTTTTATGAGTAAAAATAAATGAGATAAATATCTTTCATTCACTTTTAGTTCTGAACATAGGACCTTATCTTTTGTTTAGGTTTTGCAGTGTGAGAGAGCTTAGTGCATTTCCTGAACGGAAGTTGAGTCTTTGTTGAAATTGAAAGGGGAATGGCATCAGTTCCTTCCGGCCAATCACAGCGCACCGGGAGCCTCATTCCATCTCAAAGTTTTTCTTCTGTCTTATTCTGTACCTTTTTATTAGTCTCTCTCTCTCTCTCTCTCTCTCTCTCTCTCTCTCTCTCTCTCTCTCTCTCTCTCTCTCTCTCATATCCACCATCTTATTTTTATGGTCTTCAAATTTCAAATCAACCGAGAGCGAGAAAAAAGTGAGTCTTCTTCGCCTAATAAAGTGATATCAATGAAAGCTGACAGAAAAACCTGATTCATAAGAGCATCTATAATTTTCGAAAGTAAAATGGGCTACTTCAAATTCCTTTGTTATATATATATATATATATATATATATATATATATATATATATATATATTCATTCTTTAAATTCCAAGTAAACAAAACGTGAGAAATGAAAGAGACAATCGATTGCCTAATAAATTGATATCAATGAAAACTGACAGAAAAACCTGTTCATGAAAACGGTCTATTTCAGAATCACTCTGATCGCAATCATTTGATTAGTAACTCCCTAAACAATTTTTAACAACAGTCATCATGTGGTTTATGATGCTATCCAACCTAATCATCACTATTCTTCTTCTCCATCATCATCATCATCATCATCATCATCATCATCATCATCATCATCATCATCATCATCATCCTTTAAGTGACCGTCTTGGACGTAGACTTTCCCAAAGATTTGTTTGACCTCTCCATCATGGCCGTCCCGACGCCAGTATTTTCTAAATTTGCCAAGTTTTGCATATAATCTCTGGTGAACACATTGAGGGACTTGATGTCCAGAGGTTGTCTGCCATTCATGCAATATGACAAGCTTATTACCATTTGAGTTTCTTGATAGATTCTATGATGTTTTAATCCCCTAATGTATTGTTCTGTCTTGTAATTTCTTCATGTGATGTTCAGTATGATTCTTTAATGTGCACATTGCATGGTTTTCAGTTTGGGGGCCCTTCTTGTAGTTAGGTTCCATGTTTCAGCTCCATAGGTGACCATCCATGGATGCATTGGTCATATACCCTCCTTTTCGGGATTTTCTTGCTCTACCGTGAGCTTTCCAACGTAGAGTGATTATTCGCCTTATTCCTTTTTCTTTATTACTGTTAGAAACCAATTACAAACACTGCCAACATAATCAATTTAAGTTTCTCTAGTTTTTAGGTGATACTGTCCGGCGGACTGGGTATGCATGTATATATTTGTCGTGCATACTGGCTACACGAATCGAGCTACAAGGCTGAAAATTTCAGCAATCACTCCTCGTTATGGCTAGAAAATTGGTGGGTTTTTTTTTCAAATTCCACCCAAAATTAGGGGTGGGTGCTTAAATTTAGAAATGTTAGTCTGAGCAAGTTATTCCCCATGGTTTCTGTGTGACAGCTTTCACACGTATCGTTTTTTTAATTCAGACTTTCGAAAAGATGCGAAATGTAATTCTTTCACCCGTTTTCCAATTTTAATTGATCACCTCCAACACAACATGCTGCTAAAATTCTTTGATATCATAATGGTTTCTGTTGAGTGACCAACTAAAACTGTTAAATAAATTTTCACACCCAAGGAAACTGGTAGTTTTCGTTCAAGTCAGAGCAAATCTCACAGCTTTGAATAACCGGGGGAAAAAATCCTTCTCTTTACAAACAGATAGCACACTTGAAGAAAGCGATTGGATGGATCAGATTTGAAGAGGACAATGAGTTTGATTGTCTCAAAAACTCTCTGGATGTTAATGAATTTACCAAACAGTAGATTATATTCAGTCTCCAGAGGAATCCTCGCCATTGTGACCTTGTGCCAGACCACGCCAAGTTTAGTAAATACTTCTATTTTACTTTTATGTGAAACTGTTTTCCGGTGGGCAAATTATTTTTCAAGTTTTCATCCATTTTTTTTCTTCTAATTTTGTTGTTCTAGGTTTTTTTTTCCTCTTGTTTCCATCTCTAATTGCGATGTTGCCGTTCGACCCAGAATTTATTTTCTCATGCTTTGAATTTAGACGTTTACTTTTGTATGCAAGCAACAGATGGCCTCTTCGACACCAGACACTATCTTTCTATCTATCTATCTATCTATCTATCTATCTATCTATCTACATACTGTTTAGGGGTGTATCCAAGCAACAGATGGCTTCCACATCGCGAGTCATAGAATCTTTTACTGAGAAATCATTCAGTTCTGGAGAAAAACTTCAAAATATCCGGTGTCTGATACAGGAAAGGATGGAAAATTAGTTAGGCTGAGCTGTTGTCAGGCTATGAAATTATTGATCCACCCCAGTATTGTAGGATTGTAATATCTATTTGATTTTTTTCTCCAATTTTCAGTTAGCTCTGCCTACGAAGTTAGAAGTGTTTTTCTGTCAATATATCCAAAGGTTTTCAATGAATTTCATTGACATTTTGTAGAAGAACTTGCAGAAAGCTGAAGAAAAATTGATCAAATTTGAGGGGCGGATCTGGGAAAATATTTTGATATATATGTTTCATATGTTAAGAGAATAATCCGAAATATGAAAAACCAAAACACACTCTTCCCTGTAGCATAATTGATTTTCATTCAGTTTTTACTCGTAGTATGGTGTTCGCAAAAGCGTGAGATCATTGATTCTAATTTATTGACATGTTTGCGTCCGTTTTGAGCAATGACCACTCAATTCTGACGAGTATGCGAACAAATATCGTAATATAATCAACTCAAGACACTACTTTAGCTTAATTTCGTATCTCCCTATTTTCAAGTGCACTTCAAATCTGCAACACCAATTTGGTACAAATATCTACATAGAAGACTAATTAGATATGGGCATCAAAATGTTGTGTTTGATTGATCTATTGGAATATATGAATAGAAAGTAATCAATGAATAAGTCACTTCTCTTGCCTTTTGTTGGATCATTGAAAAGGTCGAATTCTTCAAATAAAAACAAGTATGAACACTTCTGGACATAAACCAAGGGAATAATTCAGCACATAATGACACATAATAAGTAGCCATTGTTTGAATTATCAGCCCTCTAGCCAGTGTTGCTAATTCGAATTAAATTTGCAAAGTCTTCGATCCTGAAAGTCACTCCCAGTTGAAAAAAATGAAAGAAAAGATCATTTCAATTAGCAACACCGGAAGAAATCGTTTTTATAAGAACATCCAAATATTATCAACTCTGGACCCATGAATTCCGAAAAACATCCAAATTTGTAACCAAGCAGCTCTATTGATGCTGCTCATACGACATACACATACATGCATACATACTTTAATAGGCAATTAATCAGCCAGAATCACTTGAAAACTGAATAAGACTATGTTGACAGTTTTTGTTTGCGATTTCAAGTTGTAGAGTTTTAGATAATCTTTAGATGTTTACATGCAATAAGCTTTGGACTAAATGTCTGTATAAATGTCTGTGTAAATGACTGTATAAAGGAACATACTATTATATACACTTTTATAATTCGGTCAACCCAAGGCAAAATTTTTTTAGTATTCTGATCAACACACTAAAAACTGAGATACAGTTTTGTCAAAATCTTAAACTGATATTAACTTTTCTTTTCTACCGTAACAAGAACCAGAACAATCCTCGTCAAAGGTACGTAAGATTCACATTTTCCTGGAACCTAGGACTGATTGATTGCTTAGAGACTGTCTTACTGACTGAGCTAAATTGACATGTCTAAGATTTAAAGAGGATGCATCATACAGATACGGACGGTCTTTTTTCATTCTAACAGATAAATACATTTATACAAATACATATATTTATGGTTTTTTTCATTTATTATATACACAATACAAAACTCGCAGTAATCAAATTCAGTCGAAATAAAAGTTGAGGCGTTTGACCCTGCAGCAGCCAGACTTGTCTTTATTTTGATCTTGTCTAAGATTTAATGTCAGAATTCTTTCATGTGGAACAATCTTCTTTAATATAAAACAACAGACTCTGTTCGCCAATGTGACCTTCCTTATATATTGGTGCAGCACTGGTTAAAGTTTTAAAGTAAAAGGTTTTAGGAAAACAGTCGTAACAGTTTGACAAGAAAGTTGTATTTACAATGCAAAATTATGCTGAACGCTTTCTTTCTCTCCAATATAGATATTAACAATCACATACTAGCTCGAAACCGTGCGATAGGGTAAGTTTCAGCTAGTTTAAGAGTAAAAGACTATAGTCTCAGTTGATGTGACCCATGAATTGGGAAGAAAATATTAGAAAAGCCTCTTTTCTATTATTCATCAAATTTTATGAATTTCATATAAAAGCCGAAATATAAAGGATTTGATGCGGTTGAGATCATTTGAAAATATAAACATTTACTCATGTACATTCTAATAAATACTCACATAAAATAGTGTTTAACTCGCAGGCGTCAAGGGAAGCTTAAAAATTATATGTAACAGGTCTGGTTACTCACCCAATAGAAACTATCACATGAACAACGTGCTTTTGCAGCATTCTATTCTCGGGGTGATAACAAAATTGGAAAGAGAATGATCAACGAATAAGTTACTTCTTTTGCCTTTCGTTGGGTAGTGTTCACTAAAAACAGTCTAATGTTTTTAATCATCATCATCATCATCATCATCATCATCATCATCATCATCATTGGATATAAAACTCCACCAGAATTCGCCACTTGTCTCCATTGTGGATGTTGCGGAGCCAGTAGTTTCTGGATTCGTCTAGTTTGTCTCTCCATTATGTATTCTGTCGGTCCCAGTTGCACATGTGATCTCTTGGGATCCATGTTGTGAGTCGTGATGTCCATCGGTTGTCTGTCATTCCTGTAACATGATCAGCCTTTTGCCATTTGAGTTTTTCTGATGGATTCTATAACTCGAACTACTGTTTTCCCCCTAGTATATTGTATTGACTTGTCATCTCTCCATGGGAGGTTGAACATGATTCTCTCATGTACACATTGCATGCTTCTCAGTTTGCAGGTCTCTCTCTTGGTTAGGTTCCATGTCCCAGTTCTCTAAGTGACCATAGGGAGAATGCATTGGTTGTAGACCCTTCTCCTTAGCATTAATGGGATGTTTTCATTTTTGAAGGTTTAGCTTGCTTTGTCAACGAGTAATTCTTTGTTTGATTTCTTCCTTTTTTTAAATAAAACACGTACAAATGCTGCCGGACACAAACTAGAGATCTATGTGACGTAAAAGTACGTCACAAATTGAACTTCCAACCAAAAACCTATCCAGATCAGGTATTTTCAAGTAAAAAAAAAAACGTTCTTTCTAGACATAATAAAGGGTAAATGTTTAATTTTCAGCCCTTTGCCTCTATTAGTGTGGCCAGTGCATCCAATACATACGTGTATGAGCAACCAGCCGGACCCACTTTAAATCGAAAGAATTCTATTTCGTCCATTTTGGTGATAGTATTAATTGGCGGTTTCTAATATATATATATAAGCTTATATATGTGTATGTTTATGTGCATTACTGTGATGAATCATGGTTTACGTGCACTTAAACTTACAAAGGAAACATTTCAAAGTAATGATATCCATTTTGGTCAGAATAACCAAATAAATTGTTTCAAAGGGCGAACACTCAAAAGCAAATTAACTTCATTATTTTGAGAGAAGACAGCAATGTTTACTGTTATTGTGTTTTATGAAGATGAGATTGCTGCCTCTGATGTCAGTATTATTGTTCAAAATCAAATTTACCATGGGAGTCTTGAGCCAAAAGTTTATATATCATTACACTGTTATAGAAATACCCTGAATAGTGCGGTTTTTGTAAGTGCAGATTTTACGGTAGTCCGGTTGAGGTTGTATTGTACAAATTGTTAAGTATTGGCTGAAAATGAAACGCATTGAATTTAAAGAGAAACTTGTACCGTGTGGATTTGAACAGTACGGATAATTCAGGAACGAATCAATCATACAAATCAAATTTATATCCATATATGTCTATTTTATATGGGTATGGCAAAAGGCCAAAGTAGTGGTGTACCCAGTGAGAATAGAACTCATGACACTAGTCAATAGTCTATGAAACGAGCTCGGTATTCTGGAATTTCGAAATATGATTAAAGCTCAGCTTCTAAATATGACACTTGTTCAATTACAGAAATATTACAATTCAAAAACTGAAAAAAAAATCGAACGGACTTCATAAAACCCGAAGAAAGGAACAGGTCAGGTTAGTCAGTCAATAGAAAACCATCTTGTGACCTTTGTCTTTAAGCAGCACATGTTGTTTGGGCTGATCAATTAAAAAGCTCGTAAAATGGGTGATCAATGAATAAGTAAAGTCCGTTGTCTTTTGGTTTTTGTTGAAGATCACTAGATCAGAATTATCAAGAGACAAGTGCAGATTTTGTTAGACAAAACTCCAAGGAATGGTTTAGCATAAACTTACATGATAAACTGTACCCTACCAACTAAAATCTTTTTTTCTGGGGAAAATTTTCAAAAAATGTTTTTCTGGATGTTCAATTTACAATGTAAGTTTATGCTAAATTGGTTATTCATTTTGTGTCCAGCAGCGTTTACGATAGGTTTTTGAAAATTCAGACATTACAACCCGGCAAAAGACATTGTAAGGGATAAATGTTCAAAATTCCAGCCCCCCTAGATCCGTTAGTATGGTTTAGACGTGTAATAGATTGATAAATAGATAGATAGATAGATAGATAGATAGATAGATAGATAGGTCCGCTCAAAGACTGAAAAAAAGACTTATGTTGACAGTTTTGGTTGATAGTTTCTTATATCGGATTGAAGAATGAAAAATAGTACAATTGGTGATTTTGAGGCTTGTACATTTTTCTTCTCTGCTGAAATGTTTTATTGATAAGCTAGTTCCCCATTTTGACATTACTCAATGTTACGTCATCACGCATTCTAAATTTCCTTCTTTTTGAAAAAAATTCATTACGCTTTTTCACTTGTATTTTGCTTGTTTGTTTTGTTTTTCAATATGATTTATTTGGATATAGGTGTCTGTTTCTGCTCATAGAGGCCTCTGATATATGTAAACGAATATTTATCAACAAACAACTTTACTGCACTACGAGTGCAATAATTTTTCGGAACCATCACATCTTATTTCATAGAGCCATTCGATCCTTTATAGTGAGATGATTTATTGGCAAAAATATAAGTATTTACTTATGGTCAGTGGTTCTCAACCTTCTTTGCCTATCCCCTTTTTTTCACTATATTTCAGAAAGCCCCAAGATTATTTGACTCGTAAGGTATATTGGAAATGATAAGTATATAATATTGAAATTCTTTCATCATTTTTTTTTATCATTCATACATTTACATGGAATTTTTTTTAAAAGAAAAGAAATCTAACAATGCTATCAGCACCACTAAATCAATATTCGAACAGTTTTAATCTGCCTATCTGTGGTCTCAATTTCCTCAGAAACCCTGCAAATTCCCCCAGGGTGATGATTTCCCCTAGTTGAGAACCTCATATAGTCTATTGATATTAGGGGTTTATCGACATATAAGGCCATATAAGTATGCGAACTTTAAACCACTCATAATTGTCATAATTGTCAAGGAATTAGAACGTTCTTTATTGATTATGTAATGCCCCCACCCTTATTTGAAATTTGAACATTATCTTCATTTTGTCTCCTGCACACTGATGTGACTGATATCTGCTTTACATTTATGCTATTTATTCGCTGGAGAATTCCAACTCTTCTATTCTTGTCCTTTACACGTCAGTGGGAAATGAAAAATGTAAGTGTTGGCGGAGTTTATCGAGAATTTTTCTAAATTTTTAAATTGTGTCAATAGAATCCTATACACAAACATTTGGGAACCAGTGACGTATGGTGCTTTGTATCTTGTATGCACTGTGTTCTACGGAAGCACAAAAACGTAAAATATATTTTCGTGTGTGTAAAAAGCAACAGGAAGTAAGAAACTTTTGGGTACAATGTAGAAGTGGTGGTCCCAATAGCAAATTGTTGAGTTTTACACACTCTCTCATACAAATGGTGAACAATTTTTCAAAAAATTCAAAATATCAATGAAAGACAAATATTTTATTGGACACTATTATCTGCTGTCCAATCAAAAATCTTCTACAGGACTTAGCATTATACCAATAAGGTTTCAGCTGCCCATTGCTTTCTAAAACAAACTAAAATATTTTTTTACGTTTTAGTACACCCGTGGCTCACAGCACATCAAAGATAGAAAGCACTAAACGCCACTGGTTGGGAATTTGTTTACTTAAACACGCCCAATTATACATAGAAAGCCCAAAAGATTTTTTTAGAGAAAACACAACTACGCTTTCTTCTTCCGATTGTAAAAACACTGATTGCAAACATCAAAAAGCTGCTCCTGGGCGCGTATAACTTTCCATACACACGGGGATTGTAAGGAGGCGACCGACGTTTAAATAGTGTTTAGATTTGAAATTTCAATTCTCACAGCCGCCATTTTGAAGAACCGTCAATCAAGACTGTCATCAAAACTGTCACTAAAGATTTCATCGGATCTGATTGGCTGTTAATCTCTTGAACACATCCAATGAACAGACCACACCAGTTAGAGAGCTGAAAAGTTAAGCATTAACATTATTATGTCTAGAAAAAAAACCTTTAGCGATTTGTTCTTACCAACACAAGGTTATTAGTAAGGTAGGGGACAATTTATAATAACTTACTCATTGATTACCTTTTTTACCGATTCTGTAATTGATCATCCCAAACACAGTATGCTTTCAAAATACGCTGGTCATATGGCAGATTCTATTGAGTGACTAACGAGACCTGTTATCAGTAGAGTTTAATGAGGGCAATCTTATCGCCGTATTTTCATTCTTGGTCTATTCAGTCGATACAAAGCCGTAGAAACTAAAAAGACAAATTTGAGACTTTGTGTAAACACAGAACTTTGCTTTACACTGTTGTTGTTTCTGTCTGACAACTCCATTACAATTCTCATCTTTGCTATTCTTGAATTCTCAGGATATTAGAGTGTCTTCTAAACACCATTCATTTTGGTAATCAGAGACCTGAGCCCAGCTTCGTTTTGCATCTCAACTGGGAACTGTATTGTCTACAGTGATGATTATATCTCGTATTTTTCCATAAGCCTTGACGATATTATTTACATCCGTTCTAAATAGAAATTGTTTTTGCAATGAAGGTTTTTCGTTTTATCTACACAATGTATTTTACATGATGAGAAATGCATTTATTGGAGATGGGGGCGGTTTTGGTAATTTACCATAATTTTTATTCGAGTATACGCCGGTCCTATAATGTCTTTTTTTACGTTTGTAGCCGTTTTTCACCATTCATCTGAGAAATCATGGCTTTATTGATTCGATTTCAGTCAGTTCCCATATCAAAGACGGACATGTTTGTATTGAGTATAACAGTCTACAAGCAAATACAAACTTTTACAAATTTTACTCTCGTGATCATTCTGATACAATGAACTTTTAGTTCAAACAATTTTCGAAATTCTGATGAATAGCAGTATGTTGAAGAAGACTGATTGACTAAATAAATCAGGAAATGTGTGACTGTGGCCCCCAGGATAGAATCGGACAGTCAATAAAATGACTTCTACTAATGCTATCAACGAATTCTCTTGCCCTTTGTGACAATATGTCTCATATGATGAATAAACTCCAAATTCGCATGTTTGACACACAAGTACGACCCTATCTCTTCGGGTAACTTTCTACTTATTCGATCAAAGTGCTATTCGTGTTCATATTAACAAACATGAAATGCTATGAGCTTATATTTCTAATTGTATACGTCGAATGCTCGTAAACAATGCACACGTGCTGAGCAAGATGATTTTCTTCAAAAAAGGTTCCAGATTTTCAAAGCCCTTATCATGGAATCAAGACACCCAAAACACAGTTAAGAAAGTGACATATGATGCTTTGAATCTTGGGTGTGATGTGAGTTACAGGTGCACAAAAATACGAAAATTTTATAATATTTGTAAAAATCAACGCCTTTTTTGGTATAATGTACGGATGTGGGCCTGATTGTAAATTGTTGATTCTCACACCCCTGCTCATTCAATGTAACAAACAACGAACAAATAAGAAGAAAAAGGAATTCACGAAAATTGATTCGAAGAAAAAAATGAAAAAAGGAAAGCCAATTTTTTTAGCAATGATTTTAAAGCATAGTAAATTTTGCTTCTTTAAAATGACCTAAACCTAATTCAGGGGACAGTGGATAACCAAGTTCAGAATCAGGATTAAAGCTTACTGAAAAATTATCATTCCTTAAAACCATAACTAAAATATTTAACTTTCCTTTTTTTTCACGAATCTATTCAACACTTATTGTGGAATTTATCGACATCAAAGTTAAAAATTAAACTGTTTGACACGAGTACAGCTATTTTATAAAAAACTACCCATACTTTGGTCAATATTGCTGAATAGGGTTAAGAGGTTGGCTTATAATATTTTTATAATCATTCATGTATATCCCATCTCAGCAGGGAAAAAAACCTAGCAAAATAATATCCGGAAAAAATATCACCTTTTGGCTGCTGGGTTAACATAGGTGCTGCGTTAGCACTGTGGCAAGGCCCCCACATACTTAAAACCTGATTTTTTTTACGAAACTCACAAATCTGGGGGGTCTGCTGGTCAAATAGTTTTATATTATATAAAAATGAGAGGAAAAAAAACTCTCTTTGTTGGGGTTCTAGTCCGCCAACTATTTTCTCCTCGCCCTTAACCACTCGGTTATTGATCGACCATGACTTTAAAGCCGATGAACTGGTGCCCCAGAATATTTTCCCAAATATATTAATACCCTCCTCACATGTGTGTCTGTTGCTAGAAATGTTGAATAGGACATTACCCAGATATTGCCAATTCATATATATATATATATATATATATATATATATATATATATATATATGTGTGTGTGTGTGTGTGTGTGTGTGTGTGTTTACGTGTGTGTTTGTGTGTGTGTGTGTGTACGTGTACTTTTATTGATCTAATTCTAATAGTTATTGAGAAAGTCCTAGGTGAGAAAAAAAAAGTTTTTTAGTCAGACTTTTCTCGGAGAGCACGAACGCAGACCAACAAATCTCTTTTTTGCAAAATTCGACATAAATGAGATTTGCTGCAGGTAATTTGAGACCTGCTGATTTCAGTCGGGTCTTTGTTTTTGTTTGTGATGCATAGATCACAACATCCTTAAGTACATACATACATAGTTTCGTACTTTATGAAATAAATAATGTCACACTTGAAATAAATAGTCAATAATGCCCTTTTCGTAAGGTACAGATTTTGTAGGGAATTTCGAATAGGTATTAAAAATGCCAAGTATTTCTTGATTTTTCATTTAATGACTGCAGAAAATCAAATATTTTCCATGTTTTGAGATCCAAAACATCAGTGGGATCCATTTGTCTTATCAAACATTT
Organism: Thysanoteuthis rhombus; assembly: GCA_963457665.1. Classification (NCBI taxonomy): domain Eukaryota; kingdom Metazoa; phylum Mollusca; class Cephalopoda; order Oegopsida; family Thysanoteuthidae; genus Thysanoteuthis; species Thysanoteuthis major. Next base: position 2,040,455 of record OY735231.1, read on the forward strand.
TTCCAGGAACAGAGAGATTAGATTTCATCCAGGAACCGATAAAATCAATTTTTTCCATCCGTAACAGACATTCCTTGTGTTTTTAACCATTATCCTTTGTATATTTTATGCATAATTAATTTTGTGTAAGGAGCAAAATGCATAAATTCACCTCTTTCTCAAGTGTTTAATCTATTCAAGTTTTTTGAACAAACTAAAAATACATAAATGAAACTTGGAGCGACTAGATTATGCAAACTAAAAAAAATAAGATAACCTATAAGGTTAACAAACAGACTTGAAATTCAGAATTGAATCTTTTTTCGGAAAATGTTTTCTTGTATATGTTTACCGCAAAAATAACTTACCCTCCCCAAGATAATTTCATTCAGCCATGTGTGAATTATTCACCAGCTGAATTTTGGTTGGGGTCATATTTTTGGTGATTTCAACTCCTTTCTACCCTCACCTAGTGTTTAACGAAAAAATTCTTTACGTAATTCAATTTATTTTTGAAGATCTTAAGTTTAGAACAGAAGTGGAAATGAGTCGAATAGAATTATTTTAATAGAAGTTCAGATATTTTTTTTATCTCAAGTGTTTGCAAATAAAGAAAGAATTGTTTTAAAGGGTGTAATTTAGTGTTCAGGTGCAGAATACCCCAAATATGTAGTTATTGACCTAAAAGATGAAGACTCATAATCCATATTTTAGTAGATGAAAGCTGTTTTTTTTTGTTTTGTTTTTTATATCGTGCGAGGGAAATGGTTGCAGGTGTCATTATTATTATCTATTGTAACTTATCAATCGAAGCCAAGCGTTTTTGTGCCAAAATTTAGTTCTCTGACAATGATGGCTGCTTATCTCGAGCTAAAAAAAGTGGATTGTTTTCAATCGTAATAATGACGTCATTTCTTTGAGCTTATCAGTCGCAATGTCGACCGTAGATCCGAGTCATTGTTCGGAATAATAATTGTTCAATAAGTCATTTTACATCTGCATTGTATTTATAACATACCAAACACATCATGTCGCACGGTATTTTTTGATTGGTTCCATATTTCTTGGATAACAAACTAATCTAGAGGGAAGATAAAGTAGATACAAGTGATCATATTCAACGTAACAATTTTTTTCCTGTACGAAGTTACGTAACCTGACGTCACTGATGACATAAGCATGACAGACAACAAATGCACATTGCTAATTATTATATGTGTGGATTTATACTACCAACCAATCTCTTTTTATCAACATTACTACTACTTCAACATTGAGAATCCCTATGAAATATGGACGTGAGAATGGTGGACGCATCATTGAACGTGATTCTTTTTTTTCTCTTAAAATGTTATATCCAATTATCTTGTAGAAGTATGCTAATATAAGAAGGAGGAGAAACAAAAATATCTAGAATTTGATAATAAGAGCTCAAAATTGTAATATTTCTTTTTAAAGAACAAATACCTTTCAAGTAATTAGGATACGAGCAATTTAGGCTTTTGAACATGGAAAACCACAACAGATAGGTATCTAAATGCGCAGTAAAGCAATTTTGATAAAGATTATTCACGATTAAGTTTATATAGTACTTAACATCTACTTAGATTTCTGCATTATTGGGTTTGGCACATTTGCACCCATAAGAAATAATTGCTGCCAGTATCCATTGACCATTTGAAGGGCACATCAAACAACCACCGAATCACATTGGATAGAAAAATTCAATTAAAACGGCCAATGACACTATCAGCGTTGGTTTCTTCCATTTATATTTGATCCAGCTTGGCTACATCTCCAATCCATGCAGTTAATTTTAACTGTTTTTAACATTTTTTCATGGTAACTACGTATATAACATGATCAGGTTAAACGCACATTTAGATTAGAGATATCAATCTGCGTTCTCCCTAGAGTTGAACTTCTCATCTAATGTCTGCATTTTCAAGGATCGTGTTCAGAGCAGGATGCTGCTATTCTTATTTGTTCGTGAGTATTGACTTCTCAGTTGTTCGTATGTTGGTCTCTCGGTGAAATTTCAGCCATGTCCCTGCCTTCAGACGAGCGATGGACTAATTAAAGCTTTGCAACTGTGCTCTGATAAAGGCCCCCTCGTCACAAAAATCTCAAGTTTACCATCTCTATTCTTGGCTTCAGAACTATCTGGATGACATAAAGATATCACGAACATCTGACTTCGATTATTTTCCGAAGCTATAACACATTATGATAACCCCGATTATAAAAGTTCAACAATCCTACCACGTTTGAAATCAGACAGCTTCAGTCTCTTTTCCATACTGTGTAGACTTGACATTGTTTTCAACAACGACAGAAATTGATTAATTGAAATCGTCCATAAGATTGAAGTTTAGTCACAAAAACTTATTAATAATTCAAATTCAGTTGGAAATTTTCAACATATCGCTGGTCAATATCACTGATCAACTTTTCACTATTAGACAGTGTTAATAAGATGACTAAACGTACATCATCATCATCATCATCATCATCATCATCATCATCATCATCATCAGTCTGTTGGTGTCCGCCGTTGGACATAGATGTTCCTCAAGATTCACCAGATCTCTGTATCATGGACATTGCGGAGCAAATGTCCTGAATTTATCTACCTCATCGCACCATCCTACTTTCTGTCGTCAACAGACTTTTACCTGATATTTCGGGATCCACGTTGTAGGACGTGATGTCCAGCGGTTGTCTAACATTATTGCAACATATCTGGCCCATTGCCATTTGAGTTTTTTAAACGGTTTCTATGAAGTCTTGGACTCTTATCTTTCCATTGATATACTTTGCAGTCTAAGGGTCTCTCCATGTAATACTGAGTATGATTCTCTCTTGTGCATGTTGCATGGTTCTAAGTTTGAGGACCAATCCTTTGGTTAGATTCCATGTTTTAGCTCCATAAGTGACTTTTGGTAGGATACATTGATTGTATGCTCTTCTCTTTAGGACTTGTCAGATTTTCTTGTTTTTGAAAGTCGATCTTGCTAATAACTAACGGCATTATATTTATCTCATTTGATTACAAACTTAATCAAAGCTTCTACCTGAGTTAACATTTTTCTTATGCACTTTATCCATGAGTCACTCATACAGGTCACACCAATAGAGCTGAAAATTTAACCATTTATATCTCATGTCTAAAAGGAAGTTTGTTTAATTTGTTCTTGAAATTGTTGCAATCAGCTCTGTTGCCTTTTGTACATCGGTAGTTGATTTCGACAATGGTCCAAAGTTATGAGAACACAAAAAGAAAGATTGTTAAAATAATTTTTTTTCAACTCACCGAACAGGTATCTTTACTCCCCTCCCAGATATCTAGCACATAAGTGCTTTGCTTCATAATCAATAAGAAGTTTCCTGCAAACTGTTTTAAACGAATTATCAAAGCCATAAAATGATATTTAAAAGAATAGAAATCCATAAAGGCACACCACCGTAACTATCAGTTTTTAAACATCAAGGTTTTTTTTGGTAACAAAATCAGAGAGGTGTGTATTCTGTGGCGTCCTTCGTTTTGTCTTCCTGTTCGTCTTTCTGTTTGTCCGTCTGCCTGTCTGTCTGTCTGTTTGTCTGTCTGTCTGAGTACTTTTGGAAAAATCATGTGGACAAAAAGTTTTAATGAAATTTTGTGGGAGGATGGGCAATGGGTTGAGGAAGAAGTGATTAACTTTTGGAGAGAATCAAGATTTTTTGGAAGGGATAGTGGGAGAGTTTTTTTCCTGGGGGTTTTCGTACATTTATGCATAGACATATGACTGTTGCCACGATGTCTCCGAAAGATCTCAATGAATTTAAATCAAATTATATACAAGGATGAACGATTGGCTACGGAAGAGGGGATTAAATTATGGGGTGCATCCACGCATATTTAATGCTCTTGAAAGTCGTAGTGGCAGGCGCATGCGCGCTTCGTTCGCTTTCCGGTCCCTAATGGATCATATGAGTCTGTTTAGACCCTATGAATTTGAAAATCTGATGGACAGAATGATAACTTATCTTGGAGAGTAAACTATCCGGTGAATATTGGATTAGACTTGAATGAACATCTTAGTTTAGTTTTGAATTTTGTTTTATGTTATTCAATATTTTTCTCTGGTACCTTTCTTTTCCCCGACCATTAGTTTATAGTTGTTTGTAAAGAGCACTGACTGGAAAATAAGAATAAGCGTCTGGCAAGATTCGAACTCATACTCTGTTGCTTGAACTCTAAAGGGTTTTTATCGCTAGCAGAAGATGGTTACACTTCCACTAGCTGTAAAAGCTTCTTTAGCTAAGTAGAGTCGGGAAATAATGTGAACAGCCTAGATCATAGTACCATTCATCGTTACCATCAGATTTTGTCAACACACTCTAGATAATAATCAAAGAGAATGAAAGTTTTGATGAATTTGTTTAATGAATTATACAAGTGATGTCACTGGTTACATAAACAGCTTTTCTAAATACTAAAAGATAGTGTCGATAAAAACCCTTTTCAAAAATGAATTAATGAAAAATGCATCCCTAACATTTATCCGTCCCTTTGTTTTCAGTATTTCCAAAAGTACACAATCATTTTCAAAAATGTTTAGTGAAAGGGTGATCTTTAAGCCAAGATCGACTAAGTAAACTTTGAGAGACAAGTTTCGGCTTCTCAATGAAATAACATAGTTATGAAAAAGTTATCCGGTGTAACGGAAATAATTCAGAGAAATGAACCTAGGCTCGAAAGAAAGGCTCTCGCAAATAATCATTACGAGCATTCATCATGACTTAGTTTGGAATTTGTAATTTTTCTCTTTTAGGGACAATGGCGTTGGGGGAAGTTTGCATCTTCTGAGTGTTCTTTAGTTGCATATTATCGCCTTTTTAAAGTTTAGGGATCCTTGAAATATATCTAAAACTAAGAACAGCTTAGATTATCATTTCCCCATCCAACTGCAGGACGGTTGATAATATCGTTGATGACATGGAACTCGTTTAGAAGACAAATTGGTTGAATGCATTCGGCGAATTGAACCTGTTTTGAAAGTTTTCAAATGGCAATGTCATTATCTTTCAAAGAAGGATGGATTTCAATAAGTTTGATATCTGAAAGAGAGAGGGGGGAATCAACATTTCTCTTAATCAACTCAAAAAATGAACAACGTGATTTCTTTGAATCTCTAACCGTAACCATGGATACTTCCACTTTTAGATAACAATTTACTCATATAATGGACGTTGTGATTTTCTTGATTCTCCTTCTATGGTCATAGACCCTTCAACGAAGAGGTAACAATGTATTTATATAATGAACAGTCTGATTGTACGTAGGAAAAAATCACCCAGGAAAATTCAAATGCACATAGTCTTCGCTTTTCAAAAGTTCGCTTCACGCCACTTAGAAAAAAAGATGAAAAGCGAAAATAAGGTTCAGCTTTTATTTTGTAGCGATCCATAATTGAGACAGAACACCCTTTCTTCTCTACCAGAGTCTATTGATATGTCAGCGTTCCATTGAAAGAGAATCAGGATATAGATGATACCACTGGAAGAAAAACTGTGACTGACAGGGGACCCCTAAAAGGTATACCATAGGTAAAGGAGGACTACTGAAAGAGAAACTGTGAATAAGGGGATATTGAGGAAGGAAACTATAAATTTTAATTCATACCTAGAAAAATTATTTTAATCTATAATCTCCCGCTTGTGAACACTGATGACATAATTTCATATCGATTATGAGAATTGATAAATGAGTGACGACGTCAGTTGACCCCGGAACAACAAATGTTTTTATAGAGATATAAGTAAAAACGTCTAAAAATGAGTAAAGCTGTTGTAAATCATTGTTCAACATATAGTTAGTTTCCAGTTTTCCATCTAACCTACGCATCTGATCACAAGAAAATAATGTACTACGCAGTAAGATCTCAATGCTACGCACGGCATAAAATTAAATAACAATGAATGAGAAAAATCAATACACCATCGTCATCAGCAAAAACCTCTCAGTGTCTGACGTTGGACATGGACCTTCTCTAAGATTCACCAGATCACTCTATCATGGACATTGCACGGCCAGTCCTCTCTGAATTTATCTAGTTCATCACGCCATCTTACTTTCTGTTGGCCACAGTTTCGCATATGATCTCTGAAGATCCACATCGTGGATTGTGATGTCCAACAGTGGTCTGAAATTCTTGCCACATGTCCAATCCATTTTTTTTCAACAGTTCTATGTGATGTTTCAGACTCAGACATATGAGTAATTTCCCTGTGCACACTAAATGGTTGTGTTAATGCAAATTCTAGATAGTCCGCATCCAGATGAGCCCAGATAGAAACGATTTCCCATAGTTGATAAAACTGTATAGGCGTATTTTAATGAAATATAAGTATGAATGTATACAACGAAGTAACGAAAGTAGTTGAGATTTAATTCTATACTTTGAACTACTTCTATCAGTTTGTTGTTCCATTAAACAAAGGATCAATGTGTATCATTTTTACGTGATGCAATGTCGAAATGATATAAAAATCAATGAATTACAAAAACACGTAATAATTCAGAGACTATTATTGATAAACTTACTTGAACTGATTTAAACGAAACTCATTCAATTACAAAGCTTGTTGATAAACTATCTAGCCTAATATAACAGGAAATCCAGCAGCAGCAGCAGCCTTTTAGCGTCCGTCGGTGGACTTAGACCTAACCTAAGATTTTCAAGATCTTTTTATCGTTGGGAAAAAGACGCAACGATCAAAATCGACGATCAGAGCTGTAGAAGGTAGACTACCACATCTACCTAGGACATCGTGTCTCCATGACGTCATCAAAAGAAGAATAGATAAAACAAGGGATAACACTAGGTTGGTAAGTCTTCAGTAGAGCAAGTTCGACTTAAAAAAAAAGAACATTGCATCAGTCCTAAAAAGAAAGATATACAACTAATGTATCTCACCGGTAATCACATACTGAGCCGAAACACAGAACTTAACTAAAAGATTGACCCTTAAACTAAGAACGAAGCCACATTCACATGAGAGAATCATGCTTAACCTCACATGGAGAGATCATAAGACAGCACAATATATCATAGAAAAAAAAACATTGCTCGTAATCATAAAGCTAACAAAAAAATAAAATAGCAAATAACGATGAAAAAATTTCGTTAAACAAATTTTTATTATCTCTGAAACTCCGGTTATCAACAGATCCAGTTTTAGAAATGTTTGTTTTAACTCAACAGCCACAACCCTAAAAAAATACTAAACTTAACCCAAAAACTAAGCAGAACCATACACTTAAAACTGATCATGACCCTAGATTATATCCTTTATAATCAAATCTAGTAAAACGAATTCTGAATGTTCTAGTTTTCTGCCTTCTATCATTCCGTAATACATTAGTATCAGTAGTAGAAGCTGTATAAGTCAGTGTTATTTATAACATGTCTTTGATATTTGGCTTACTAACCCCAAGCGAACCTTTACCGATTTGTATCCTCACAGACCACTAAAAATTAAAGATGAAAACTGCTTGCGACCCAGTGATGGCTTGGTATCTGTACTTTAAAGACTTCTGTCCCGAAGTAACTGCAAGAAACAGCTTCCTCTCTATTGATGTTGAGCAGCCTCAATGCGTCAACTCACTCCGACTGTCATATTTCAAATCTATAGTATGTAAACAGCATGAATACCTATATTATCTATCTAATGAGCTGGAAATAGCAAAACAAGGTTTGATCATTGTATTAGACCAAATTTTTGCATCTGATATATATATATATATATATATATATATATATATATATATATATATATATATATATATATATATATATATATATAGTCTTGAAAGCTTAATGGCTTTAAACACTAAATATGTACTTTTTAAATTCAGTCAACTATTTCCAAATATTTATTTATACAATGCGTGTCATTTTTTTCAGCTGACTTTATATTTTACACACCCTCTCCACAGTCTCTTTTAAACCGATAATTTTGATATATATAGTTTGATCTTATTCTCTTTCATTCTACCCATAATTTTTTTTGTTATATAGGATGTGACCAGAATAACCTTTTATGCATTTAAAAATGAATAAAGGAGATCACTTTATAATCAGCATTCATTACTTATCTCCCTCGATGAATCCGTCATTATAATATAGATGGAGGTGATCACGTTTTTGGGGGGTTTCTTTTCTCGAACTAAGACGAGGGACGGAATGTATTCATTGGTCACTTCTTCTTCCAATTTTTAATTGATTCCCAACTCAACATGCTGCCAACGTGACGATTTCTATGGATTGACGAACCAGACCGAATTTAGTGTAGTTTGATTAAAGTGGAAACATTAAAGAAAAGGCTGATTTAAATTGCATAAACATTATTACCGAACAAGCATATATCCGTCAAAAAGGACGCTGTTATTTACGTATGAACTGGTTTATAAGGAACCTCAAGCTATTTTATCAGGTGATTTAGTTTAAAATTCTCATTCTAAGTTTAAAAAAAAAATCTTAGCTCAACTGAAACTGTTTTGATGAGTGATTAGGCATGATGTCTTCAGAGTTTTCATGACATAAACCCCATTGAAAACCCCATAATGGTTTTTATTAGCAGTTATTCTATTTTGCAGTATAACTTTGAAGTTATTGCTTGAATTGTACAAAACAAATTAGGCCAACCATCCCTACAACCAATTGTACGATTAAACATACCAATCTGCATAGACGGCTTTTATATGCAAACATAAGATGAAATAAATGGAAGATCGTAGCCTTTAATTTTACTTACAAGCGGCAAAAGGCATTCTCTCATATTGTGCAGTGAAGTTCTCGACCATAACTTCAACGACACGAACTTCGGAGTAAATGGTGCTAAAAGCGATAGACATTCTATCAGCATTTTTTACACATAATGTAAACCAATAGAAACAAAAGTGTTTTAATTTAACAGTACAGAATATGATAATAGTGGAGACTTTTTTTTTAGGAAACATATTTTGTACGACTTACGAACACACACACACACACACACACACACACGCAGCTAATGAATAAAATTTACAATGAGTTTAGTGTCCCTTTTAATCACAACACCCTAAGAGTGTAGAGAATTTTTCATGGTCCCCTAGTAACTAATTGGTTAAAAAAAAAATAATGAATGAAGTAAATTGTTTTTTAGAACATTCGTTTCTCTTGATAATCATGATTGCTGAAGTGACTCGTGAGCCTAGCGCTCAACACACATTTCCTCTAATCTTTGAGGTCGCTTTCTATCATTATGTACGGAATTATAAAGATCTTTTGGATATATCTTGCAGTGCCACTGATAGCTAAATGCAGCACCACGATGCATTGGGGGGAGGGAACGCACATATTTTTGAAATCACTGAATTATGTTTAAATGACGAATTTGAGTTGCTTACGGACAGTGAGCCGATGAAAGGACATTTTTGGTTTCAATAAAGACTCAGCGCCACTGGAAATATCAATTTACTCCTTTAGGTTGTAAGAAATAAGGGGCCATCTATAGGAACTCACATGACTGAACCTTTTGCCTAGGGACTATTTTACCTGGATTCTATCGCTCGAATCCACAAGTCAGTTCCTTTGTTGAAGGTTCCTTTGTTGGAAGTTCTTTTATTGTAGAATAAAGAGATGACTTGAATGGAGAATCACCACTCTTCTCGCTAGAATGCACGCACGCGGGCGTGCATGTGTTTGTGTGTGTCGGGAATTTTGTGTGCATGTGTGTGTGTGTGTGTGTGTGTGTGTGAGTGTATGTGTGTGTGTTTGTGTGTGTGCTTTTGTGTACAGGTCCAATAATGCTACCAAGCGAGATTTAGCTCCAAAAACGGAGACCAAACACACTGCCTATGAGTCGTTGACACTCATCGCAAAAAAATTGCTAATATCATCCAAGGCTATAATGAAAGAAAAAACAACAAAAAACAGTGAAATCTAACCTGTTCCTGGGTTTATGCTCCTTTCTCTTATATATATGTATATATATGTATATATATATATATATATATATATATATATATATATATATATATATATATATATATATATATATATATATATATATATATATATATTTATATATTTAAGTATTTAAATCCGTGTATTTTTTTTTACAAACATGGGCAAATTGAGCAGACTCATTGAGCTAATGATATGAAAATTTGGTACATATGTGTTTCCACATCAAGGAACATATCAGTTGCCTTGTGGAAAGAACATTTCATTTAATTCATTCTTTAGGACTCCCTTAATGTGCATATATATTGCCTCATTTAGATAATAGGTATTGCACTGATTATAAATACTCGTGGAGTAGTTAAAAAGGTCTATATTTTACATCTTGCCTTGGGCCATTACCTGCTCTGCTGGGTTCGGTGGGGTGGGCCTCCACCTGCATGATATAATAGACTTTTCAACGCAGCTATCACTTTTGAAAAAATCCAGAAAAAAACAGACATTACGGACTGTCTATACTTTGTGATCCAATGGGGAAATTTTTCCGTCTACTATCTTAAGATGGGATAATGGAAAGTCTATAGCCACACTGAAAAAAATGTAATACATCGAAACAGCTGTCTGTGGATGACGCAATATATATATATATATATATATATATATATATATATATATATATATATATATATATATATATATATATATAAAGGGTGTAAAGAGAATAGAAACCCACCCTTTAAGGAATCAAAAATGAAGGGAGACACTTTTCCTCTATATAAAAGGTCAACAGAGACGGAGGACTCTTCCTTCTTTTGTGGTGCCAAAATTCAAGGACACTATTTCCTATCCCTAGTAATCATCAATTAAAGGAACCTACTTGCTTTAAGCGGTCAAAAGTAGAGGGGAAACTTTCCCATCCTCCGAAGGGTCAAATTGGAAGGAGACTAAACTTTCGCACTGTGTAAAGAGTCAAAACTTAAACCTTTCCCATCTGAGGTGCCAAAAGTGACGAGAGACTTTCTCCTAGATTTGAATGAAATTTAAAAAGCTTTGAGATAAATGCATTTATGAACATTTTAGAGGGAGAACTTTATCTAAAATGTAAGTATGTTTCAAAACTGGACCCTTACTTTCCGTTATATATATATATATATATATATATATATATATATATATATATATATATATATATATATATATATATATATATGAAAAAAAGTGGTTAAATTCCGCATTAGGGCTTGAATGAATTTAAAAACTGTAGAAAAAGAAAACCAAAATGATTTCGTGAATGTGTATAAGAAAGAGATGAAAAGGTGAAGTATCAATGTGTTTGAATATGTGTGTTCACAGTATGGTAGAATTCTATTTTAGTATGATAGTATATTTGTGTAGTAAGTGATAATATGAGTGAGTGTGTGAGAGAATCAATGTATATGAATGAGTGTGTTCACTGTATAGTAGAATTATATGCAAGTCTACTCGTGGATTTGTGTGGTGTGTTGATATAAATGAGTAGGATTTTCTTCAAATGCATCCCTGCGTAGAGGATTTTGAAAAAAGAGGGTGGGGGAAAAGAAAGTTACGTTTTCCGAGTGAGTCAGAGCTGAAGTTCTAATTCCAAATTGAAGAATAGTTGAACGAGTTTAAAATCAGTGTGGGTCTAAGAGAATTAATGTCTTTCCTTTCTTCTTTCTTCAACATTGTCGGTATTTATTTTGTATCAATTACTTTATCAAAATACTATTCAACCACACTGTTAACTCACTCGTTCTAACACATTCATACCTCACCCCCTTTAACTCTCTCCTTATAAGGAGTTCCAGCATCCCCCTTCTTCCAAAAGAAAATTCCCACAAATTGAATTTTAATTTGAATCCAAATCAAGATTGATACACCAATGACCTGAGTTTAACCCCCTCTCGACTGGAAAATAGAAAATGGTGATCAGAAACAGAATCACATCAGCCTTCTGAAGACGAAGTTGAGCTTATCAAAAACCACCATACCTATAAATCATAACTAAAAAGTTTGGCTTTTCTTTTTCACACTTTTCTCTTTCTCTCTCTCTCTTTCTCTCTCTCTCTCTCTCTCTCTCTCTCTATCTATCTATCTATCTATATATATATATATATATATATATGTGTGTGTGTGTGTGTGTGTTAGTTGAATAACCCGAACGACTATAATGCTAGTATTATAAAATCTGTACATCGCATAAATGAATCACCGTACGTGTCCCAGTACTGGTTATCTAAAAGAGTATCTAAAATTATCTAAAAATAAAAATTCCAGCTCAAAATTTTCGCGTTGTTGGTCCAAAATTACCATTGAGACACGCAAAAGTACATTTTTGAAAGAAAAGAAATGTGACCAAGAACGTCCGGAGATACACATGCACCCACAGACACACAAAAGCTCTAACATGGTATCTTGACTGGTTGCTTGGGCAGACCAATTGATGGGATTCTGTGATTCAATAAGTAACCTGTCTGTCCCTCCATCATATTGTCAAGGGCACACTACTATAGCAGGGTGGGAAGCAACTCTACTAAGTTTCAGTGATTTTTTAAATCCCGAATCACTTTCGCAAGACACTTGTTGTTAATTCCTAAATTCCTGAATTTACTTATGAAAACGTCACTTCATGAAAAAATAGTGGAAATCTTTTTTATTCTTCTGTTCACATAAGCTTCTCTCCTCTATTTTATTTCATCATATCTCAATAAATATCGAATCAAGCAATCAACTCTGATCTTACGTAATGGAAGAAAATACGTTTCATTCCAGATTTTTCTCCATGTGGTCCCGAACCCACTTTATGCAAAGTAATGACTATCAATCCCGAAACCAACTATTATACGGCTAAGTTTTTTTTAGTTGTTTCAAGTGCAAATAAATACAAGGATTTTAGTCAAAAATACCCTGCGTTAGCCGTTCAGAATAATGTTTAAATATACTGGCACAGATTACGCCTTAGAACATAGCATTGACCAAGCAACGAGTATTTACAAATATGTAAGAATTCATGGCAAATAACATCAGGTCCTCTACTTCTGTCCGTGGATAAATCCTGCTGAAACAGAATATCAAGCATCCTATACGAATGTTATTAAATGACCAGGTCCACTTCCTTTAGAGGTCGTGGTCATCTTTTCTTTGCAATGATTTCATGAATCGTCAGGCGGTATTTAAGACTTAAATTCTCAGTCGAAACTATTGAAAACGGCACCAAAACTGACTATGTACAAGACAATCAGGATGAAAGTGACTTTAGTACACTACATGAAAAACATTACAACTTTATAAAGGATTTCAAGTACCTTGGTGCTTGAATAAATGTATAAAAAAAAGATATAAATACTAAAATTGGAACAGCATGAAATCGAAGTAAGTGTTAAGTTGAAATCCCATGGACTGTATATTCAGAGCTGCTGTATAGAGTGTCCTAATGTCTGGCACTGCATGTTGGACTTTAACTTAGAGTATTAAGAATCATCGCGATAGAAATTATACAAGTCTGTTGAGAATAGGACAAGGTATCCCGTAGAAGAGCTAAGCACATATGAATGTCTATTTCTAGGTCGCATCTTCCGTTTGATAAGAACTTGAACGCTAATATATTACTGGAGAGGAGAAAATCAACACTGCACCAATGGAAAGCCGCTCAGATCAAAAGGTGGCCCTTGCACAACTTACTGGGCCCGAAGCTGTACCAATACTAACCTAAAAAAAAAGAACTCGCAACAGCTATGCAAAATCAGATCGAGTTGCGGAATATAATCAAAGACGCCTGATTCCACTTGACACATTTCTGGTAACAGTTGCATAACCTTCCCTCCAGCTCAACGGGGTATGAATGTGTCAGTTTACCTTGTGAGGAATTCGTATTTACAAACTATAACTGAATTTTCATACAGAAATCTGACAAAGTTAGGCACCAACTCGCTATCAGTGGTTTGTAAAACCTGCATACAAGTATATGTAAATTTTTCACGAGCAGATGAAATATTTAAGGTGAAAGCTTTCTTAGGTAACTTCTTGCCAGTGGTTTGCAAGATCAGCTCAACAACCACTTTCACAGTTTTGAGTGTTTACTAACAATCGCTTACAAGATATAAACTAACTTCAATTCAGTGAGACACAAAACCAAAGAGGATTAAAATGGATGGGAAGATTGTGATGCACCTATTTTCCAGGTGGGAATTATCTTCCTGCTTTGAAAACGAGAGTCCAAAATCCTCGATGAAACCGAAGCATGGATCCACAGCGGAAGATTGACCCTCAAACTGAAAACTATGAAAGATGTACGGAATGGAATCACATAGAGAGATCACAAGACAGCACAACATATGAAATAGATCACAGTATCTGTTAGAACACTCAAATAGCAATTGGTTGGCCATATTGCAAGAATGGAAAACAACTGCTGGACATCACGTCTTACAGGATGATTACCCAAACATCATATGCAATACTGTGACCGGCAAAATATAAGATAACGTGACGAACAAAATAAGTTTAGAATGTACTAGCTCCGAAACGCTGATGAGAGAGAAGTCTGGCAAATCCTTAGGAAGGTCTGTGTCCAACAAAGGGCGCTAAAAAGGTAATGCTAATGATGGAATAAGTTGAATTTCAGAAATTTTGAAGACTGAAATGGAATTGTTTAGTCATTTATGTAACAAATATTGAAAGGAATCGAAATGTTTACTTTTACTTGAACGGTCACAGGAAAAAAAGAACAAGACTAAAAAATTGTAGTCATCGTTGAGGACTGATAGATTGTCTTTCATGTTATCAAAATATTCATAGTTTTTCGGAATCATCTGCAAACTTTCAATCTGAACACGCAACATGCTGGAAAATAAGTGATTAATGAACAACCAACGCCAATGTTGGGCTTATTTCAACAATGTGTATGACTTTATGCAGAAATCGCCATCACAGTCAATAATTAATCAATCGTAACATCAAATTTTGAAGCCATGTGAAGAAAATTTCATCGAAGAATGAATATTGTCAGGATTAATTCTATGACATCAATACCGTTTTCCAACGGAAAACATCAAAAATAGAGAAAAATAAGTATAGGAATGTAGTGCCCCCTATATTTTTAGTTAGGAATTAAGTACGAAACTCTTCTTTTAGCTAGATATCCAAAACGTCGCCTCCTCTGACAACCCCTATAAAACCCCTGGACGGACATGGTCCAGTGCTCACTAGCCCCAGCACCCCTAGCTGGGTACGCTTCTAGCCTCAGCCTCTGCAGCTGGCCATTCTCTCTCTTTCCTTCTCCCTGGTCCAATGCTCATTGGCGTCAGGACCCTCTAGTAGGCCATGCCTCTGGCCCCGGCCCTTGCAACCGGCTACTCTTCCACTCACTTCCCATCTCTTTAAGACTGCTATCATTTCGCCAACCCTCTGGCTGATCCGATCTTAACTACCATCCTATCTTCGGGAAACGGGCATGGATAAAACTCCATGTTCTATATCTTTTATGGTCTGTTCGTCGAGAGTCTAATAGCGTCTAAGAATAGCCCCTATGTTAACTCACTTACTTGGCAGTAAGGCTCACACATTGAACCCGGTTTCCACGTATCTGGGAGCAATCCAACTATACGGAATCCATGCGTTCAGACAACTCCGCTACAACTCCGACGCCAGCACTATAAAGACAAGAAAGCTCCCACCTTTTACTATCTCTTCTCCTAACATTACTTCTCACGATTGGTCGTATCTATATTATACTTACATGTACCTCATCTTTCTTCTTGTATTAAACGTACGTCTCTTATTTGGCCATAATTCTTGTACGCGTTCATTCCTCTTTATTTCAATGCACGTCCAACTTCATACTTGGCGCATATTCCATTCCCTTCTCTTCGTACAGCTTCCTTCCTTCTTTCCTTCCACAGCTACAGGGCCGGCGCACTACACATCACCCACGAGGATCCCAAATCCTCGTCTCTCAACAATCCATCGCAGTTCAGATTCAACAATAAACACTATGCGCGACAACTGGTGTGGATTCAAACAAAATGACATTGCATCCTATAGGAACATCGATGTTCAGGAGAATTTAGTTATCTGCACTAGAAAAAACGTCTTAAATAATTTTGAAAAATCTAGAAAAATCCATATTCGGGAAAATCAATCCATCCAATTGAGGCCTAAAAATGGTCAAGAAAGCTTTGAAAGAGTGGAATTCCAATCTTCAAGGCTGCAGCATAATCTAACTTCAAATATACTAAAATATGTGAAGAAAATAAGGGGGGACGAAAAATTATCACAGAGAAAGGAGAATTTCACAAAGGTTTAACAAACATCAGTCCTAGAATTCAATTTTGATTTTTGCAAATATTTGCTTATTTTACAAATTTTCTTAAAAATTAATATTTTTTAAAAGAAAAATGTGAATATCTGTCTTAATGATTCACTGATCTCTGTAGTTTTATTTATTCCCAGATAATTTCATTCACCCGTTGGGTAATTCATTCACCAGTTTGAAAAAGGCACTTCTAACAAGATACTTGTCACTTTCACAGTGAACACGAAGTAAGATTATCTCAGGTCATTAAGTAAAAACAAACAAAAATACAGAAATACACACTTGACTGAGCACCCAAATTCAGAAATTCTTGAACTTTTTATCTACAAGCAAATACATTGACAGATAACAATTCTTTCTGCCATAGATAGTGTAATTTGAAACTCAATGGGACTCAGAGTTTGGAAAAAATCTCTTTCAAATCCAATCATATTTTTGATTTGTGATACAAACCAAACGAAAGGCTTAGATTTCGATGACTTACGCTACATACATGAATCTTTTTTTTCTATAAAAAGGGCAAACCTGACCCATTCTTTGTTCAGTCACATTTCTACCCCCGGTAGAATGCAGTTTGCAGGCTGTTCTGGCATAGGCCCATGCACACGCCCATTTTAGACTTACATACGTATACATTTGCGTATAAACTATTACATAAGTTCTTTCATTTTACACGTATAAGCATACACAATCATATGAACATATCCACTTTATTTGGCATAAAACAATGATATTTATCTCTCTCTCTCCATATATATATATATATATATATATTCTTTAAGAATATATTTCCTCTCTCTATTTATGGAAACTTTTAACTGTATCGATTTAGTCCATTGACATTTCAATGATTACATTGTTCAAGTTACATTTGTACTCATATTTTTATTCTGCATACAATATGCATTTTACTTCCCGGGTTCAAAAATTGCATTCAGCTTCATTTATTCTTTCATGCACTTGCATTGAAAGTTCTGTGGGTTAATCGAAAAAAAGGTTACTTACGAGTATGGCAAAGAAAATTCGATCCATAACTCATTTTATATATCCTTGGTTGTCTAAACAAACAATCATTAGTACACATAAATCCGTTCAGATACTCTTTTTATATCTTAACTTGCCTCAGCAAACTAGTAAGTTCTATTTTAACAATTCTACTACTGCTACTATTGTTGTTTACATTGTGTCATTTCTTTCCAAATTGAGTACCTAATCAGTTTAATATCAAATGGTAACGTATGTGGGTTAAGTTTTAAGGTAATCAATCAATTCTGGTAGGATTAAACCTAATTAACGTGATCTTTGCGTCAAACATGCACAGGGCAACCAGTGTAGTTTACGTTTTCATATAAATTATGACCCCTACGTTGGTTCCTGTTCCAGTCGTCCCTGCTTGGCCTCCACTTTCTACTTCCTCGATCTGTTAGTAATATGTTAATGACCTAGAAGAGAAAAGCAGCCAAATTTCTTCACTCACTCTTTCCTTAGCTTTTCTATCAATAACTGGGGTAGCGATGGATTCATATTCCAAGGAATTATTCAACGAACTGTCTTTGCCGGAGTTTGAACTCAACTCGCCGCCATGCCGTTGACATTTTTGCCAACCTGTATATCCCGTTCTCAACGCCCCGTAGTTATAGTTGTATTTCAGCGAGCCATTATTTGTCAATAATGACACGTGCGTTTCGTGCTTAAAAGCTGCATATCAACGAGTTATCTCCCTTGAGAAGCATACCAAGCGTCTTTCTAATCAATAAGTCACGAAACCTTTGCAAATGTCTCGTCTGTTCATTATTCAAACCAGATAATAAAATTTCTGATGAACGATTGTACAAACTAAAAGCGTCACCTCAATGATTGATAGCTTAGTAGAATTTCAATGTCAGGTAATACGTATTTTCTTTGAGACCCATTTGATGAATAGTAATTAGTGTTACGAAGTTCGAGTTTCCAGACGAAGGCTTCCCCGAAGCATGTGCGCATGCAAACAACTTTTGTAACCAGTGCACAACGGAAAATAACGGGCGCACAAAAGATAAATAACCCAAAATATTTCAATTATAAGTATAATACATTAATACTACAAGTATAATATTTTTTTAAATGACTTTTAATTGGTACTAGATGAGCCACATTGGTACATCATTAATTTGCTTAATCCAATTTGTATAGTACGGCTACGAAACGTAATGTTCATATCGAAGGAGTTTATGCAGATCTGTGTCAAATTCTGTTTCAATTTTTATAGATAGTTGATCGAGTTTTATTTTTCTTTATTTGATGAAAGCGTCAACTAAATAAAGTAGATGAAAAAAAAGCGAAGAAACCAAAATTGACTGATAAAAAACATCGTTGCAGATCACCAGTCCGATCTTTTTGAATGGGGAGGGGGGACTTTAAGCAAAGATGGATGCTGCCTGCTTAGCCACGCCCCAAATAAATGCACCCTTTGACCACTTTTAATAGGATTGGTTGTCTACTCTTAGTTTCAATTTTACATTTCCCTATTCCTTTTACATAAATCTCCGTAATACCTTGTTCTCGCATCTAGTAAAGGCTGTCGTGTATTCTATTGAATCAAAGGCCTTTTTATTGTCTACTAGCATAAAACAAAAGATTACCTTAACTTTTTTCTAACTTGTGATAACAACCAAATGGTTACAAGTCTGGTCGGCTTTCCTAGATAGTCAGTATTTCTATATAAATTCCGAATAAATTCTCGTTAAAACAGATCCTCATAAAACCAGATATTGGATAAAAAAGATAAAATTTCAGTTATGAGTATGACCGTCTTTTTTGGCCTCTTACACTCAAATTGTTTTTCTTTGATGATTATGTTATTGTGGACAATTAAATAAGATTATTTTTTCTGCTTCTTCGGTTATTTGTATTTATATTTATCTGCTTTCTTTATATTCTTGAAATAATGTGATTAGATTTGGATTTAAAAAGTGACCAACGATTCATTTATTGATATCACATTGTACAAAATGTTTTTTTATTACTTTCTCTCTTGTTGATTGAGAGTATTAAAATGTACATGTAAACTAAAATATATCAGTAAATTCATCCCGTGGTGTTACCGTCCATAATATTCAATTCAATTTGATTTAATCTCCTCTCCAATACTCGGTTTAATTCAATGATTTCATATTTTTTTGTAAAAATATATTGTTTTTAGTTACTTCAACCCAATCGTACATTTTTTTGTAAATGAATCATCGTGTGGTGATTAGCAAAAGTTGCCATATGATGTATTGTGTACAGTGCATTTTTTTTTCAAATAAGAATAACAAGGTAACCCTGAGGCTTACAAAATTAAAAAGGGAAAAAAATATTTATTTGGTCAACACAGGAAAACCGACTTGACTAATATAAAGAAATTGGTTTGTAGTTGGCTGACTTGACCTATCAGAACCTAACTTAGTGTGGCACTATCTGAGGATTGAAGTCAGTACACAAACAAGTAGTCCCTTGAAACTATATTTGTAACCTTTGCCTTCTGGCAGGTGCAAAAAGTCAAGGATATAAAGTAAGAAGTAAATATAAAGTTATAAAGTTTGCTGTATCCTGATGTCGTTTCGGTCAGCTGATTCAATGTTTGTAGGTGGTCTATTGACAGATGCACACTTCTAAACCTGCTTGTTCGCGCAGTTTGTTTTCATATCAAGTGTTTGCTGATGGACATCACGACTCACATTATGGATCCCCAGAGATCATATGCAAAACCGGGGCTGACAAAATACCAAATACAAGATGGTAAGATGAATTAGACAAATTTAGAAAATACAGGCTCTGCGACGCCCATGATAGAGAATCGTGGCGAATCCTGGGGAAAGTCTAGGTCCAACGATAGTCGTTAAAAGACTGATGATAATGATCATGATGATCCACTTGTATTTGTGAATATTTTCTGAAATAGTTTGTAAATGTTAGGTAGTAAAGTAAAAAGGAGATGATATCTTTATCTCTTCTTTTCTTGTGTAGTAAGTTCACTATTTATGAGACAGTTGTTTCTCCCTGAAAGCATTGTTTGAAGAGTTGTGCTATATCAACTTCATCTGTTTGACAGGGTTTTTTTGCTCTTCAGATTTAGTATTGCAAAAGAACAATTCAACCTGTTATCATGTCTCACAGTTCCTTACGGACTTTCAGTTAATTGGACTTTTATTTTTGAGATATAGAGGTTCTTGTGCTATTCTTCAGTTATTCTTATAATTTTGTCACTTATTTTGTCAATTTCACTTTCTTTTTCTTTTGATGGAAGCATCTGTCGTTAGTCAGTGTGGTCCACTGTTCGAGTACGTTTCAAGCTCTTCCATTATTCTGGAAGCTTTTACTATCCTCACCGTGTTTTTCCCCCTTTCCTCTAGTCTCATTTACGTTGATTTATTTAAGTCTTTTTCTTTTGATTTCGTCTTATTCAGTCATTGTTGCCAAATGTCTCCACTTTTCGATTCGTTCTAATGTTGTCTGTATGTATTTTCCAAGCGTTATTGTTTTCATTTACTTCACATATTATCAATGTATTCTTCATGGATATCTATTCATATTTGATGGGAATATATATTCTAAAGGTTCTACCTTCTTTAAAGACTTTATTGTTGACTGTTAATGAATGAAAAAATAATTCTATAAACCTGTGAGTACAACTCTATGGTTATGTTATATCTTACGACTGCCACATTAAAGATCTAGAGTTTGTATCCCTTACTAAGGGCCGGAGGTACGGTCCGATTTAATGCTGGGGATAATTCTGATAGATAGACGGACATCATGGATCAGAGAAAAGACAAGAATGAAAGACGCTATACAAATGAATAATTGATGAAAATGGAGATGAGATCGACACAGAGCAAGAAGGACAGCATATGGAGCAAAATGTCTATTGGGGCTGATGGTACAGCAAAAGCTGTAGAAAAAGATCCGATACGAAATGTAAGGATGACATAAATAGGTATGCTGGTGAAACATAGCAAATGTTGGTGCAATCACGGTTGTCATGGAAGTAGATGGGAAAGGCTGTTGTCCAGCAGTGGAATTATAATACCTGACGATGATTATGATAATTAAGGATAATGGAGGATCCTTAATTTCATGGGGCTACTTTTCTTCCAATAGTACTGAAAGCCTAAACTATATATATATATATATATATATATATATATATATATATATATATATATATATATATATATTTGAATTATATAATTGTGTCGTCCACAGACAGCTGTTTTGTTGTATTACAACTCTTCAGTGTGGCTATAGACTATCCATTATCACATCCGGTACCACAAGGTAGGATCGAAACCTTCGCTTCTTATCTCTGCCCCACGAAGAAGTGGATGGTCAGTAAGGTTGAGTTTAAGCGATTTATATACTCACGCATAATTCCCCATCCACCAGAATGCTCTATTCCTAAGTTGGAAAAAGTTTAGAACTTTATTTCGCTCCCTCATTAACCCTTTTCTTCTCACAATGTTCCCGCCCATCTCTATTTTTGTTGCTTAATTACTTGTACGATGTTCTTTACTCTGCTCCTCTCTTTGATCCCTTTTGATCTTTTCCTGTCGCTAAGAGTTATTCTTAAGATTACACGTTCCATGTTCTTCTGTGCTATTCTGAATTTGTTTTCGAGTGGTATTGTAAGTTTCCAGGTTATGTACACGTAAGCCATAGCTGGTATCATGTATTGATTATATACTTTACGTTTTAAGCACATCGGCTGTTTGCTCTCCTGTAGGTCTCAATTCATACCAAATGCTTTCAAGCCAACTGTGATGCACCGTCTTATTTCATTTCTGTCGTATTTCTCCGGCTGTACCGCCTAACCTCAGGAAATGTCTTCCTCAGCATATTCATTGTATTCAATATTATAATCTCAATAATGATTTCATTCTCTTTACTCTTTGTTATTAAACATCTGCCCTAAGACTCACTCGATTTCCGAATTTGATGCTATTCTAATGATAATGTTAAGTAAGTCTGGGAGAAAACTCGGATCATTTCTCCTTTCGAGCCAAATTTGGCCACCCTGGTCACTGGAAGCATTTGCATTTCTTTTTTATTTTGCTGCTGGTCAGAAAAATAAGACACGGAGTTTTGAAAAACTAATGTTAGATTATAGATTAAATGCTATTAAAAAATACGTCACTTGGGGAATAATTATCCACCGAAGAGTAAAAAAAATAGATGGTTTGATACCAGTCAACCTGACTCGGAATGTTAAAAGTTTCTCCAAACCCACTATGAAAAACTTGCTGAAAACCACTCATAGGGCGAGTTCTTCTTAACGCTGAAAGTCTAAATTGAGTCTCTTTTCCCAATGAAAGATCACTGATTTGAACTATATTTATCAATAATAACTATTTGCCAAATAACCACAACCATGAACTCTGTAATCACATTTAATCTAAATAAGATGATTAATTATAGTAAGTAAATAGCAGGAAATCAAGTCTTTATTATCGGTGTGCAGGATGCACTCTGAACCATATCCTTTATTATTAACCAAATCCCGAACTATTAACCTTAAAAACTTCAATCTGGTCCATTGAGTATATAGAGCAAATTTAGCTTGGCAGCTTCCATGTTTAACAGGCTTCTATAGCATGATAGAAGGGGGAAAAAATCAAAATCTAACAAGGAAACACAAATGATATTTAATAGAGATTAAATAATCTTTGAAACTTGGTTTCATCCAAACTACCCATTTATTTATTTATTTATTTTAAGTTAAGACTGGGATTTTACTAATTGCTTGAATTCACCTTGATTACATTAAGTGTTCGTTGATAATGAAATAGCCAACCATTCAGTTGGAATAGATAGGATTTTAACTCTAAATGAGACATTAAATTTATGTTCATTAGCTCTATGTAAAAGCAGTGGACACTTGTGAATAAAGACAATTAGTCTAATATATATATATATATATATATATATATATATATATATATATATATATATATATATAATGTTCTTCCAGTTCTGGAATAGAGCATTCTGGTGGGGAGGGGATTGTGCATAAGTAAATATATCGGCCCAGTTCTGCGTAGGGCAGCGGTAGAATATCTGGATCTAAAGCGAAGGTTTCGATCCTACCGCGCGGTACTTGAAGGGACATTAGATGAATGGTCTTTAGTCACACTGTAGAGTTTCGCATTACAACGAAACAGCTGTTTATAGAAACACAATAGTTGTTATCATTATATACTTCGGGCGGAATCTTTTGAATAGATGCAAAAGGTACAGAAATAGATAACCAATCCTATTTGGGATGATGAAGGATGTGTTCTTTAGGGGCGGGTCTTATCCAGCAGTGTCCATCTATGCATGGGGTCCTATCATTCAAAAGAATTGTTCAAAAGATCAGCACCAATGTTTTGCTATCAATTGCCTTTGGCTGCGTTGCTTATTGTATTATGTCATTTAAAACCAACTGGAGGTAGATGTTCGTCGGGTGCAACTTATGAATCTATCCTTCAACATTTCACCAGTAAATTGAGAATCGTGTGTATATCAAAAAAACACACCATGTTCTATATCCGTGATACTGTTCGTCCATGTAAGTATATGAGATGATGAACTTCATGTTTTTTCTTTAAATCTTACACTCAAATAGAGGAGAACCAAAATCATCCGAACTTTGAATTTTAAGGTCAATAACAAATTGCTTTATTAGTTTAGGAGAAAGTTTTGAATACGTTTCTTTTTTTTATTTTTCATTGTTGAAATGAATCCTGAAAACCTCTTTGATTAGCATTTCTTAACGGAAAATTGGTCAGAAAATGTTTAAACATCCGCTAATTACGATAATACTAAATTTTGTTCCACCAAAAGTCATTTTTAGGTCCCTTAATTGTGTTTAGTATGGCGTCCTGATTTATGATCAGATCAATCATCCGAACTATCAATCAGTTCTATTTTATCGCAGAATTCAAAAATGGAAATAATACTCTTCCATTGCTCTCCATATTCTCAGGAAACACATTTTTTAGTCGTAATTTCTCACGTGATTTTGCACTATATATATATATATATATATATATATATATATATATATATATATATATATATATATATATATATATATATATATATATATTGGGAAATTTTTTTTTATTATTTTAGATGATTTTTATTCTTTTCTTGATGCCAAATTGAAGAAATAAGTACCATTTTTCTCCTTCGTGTAATATTTTTCCACAGATTTTTTTTACATTTAAATGATTTTTTAAATGATTTTGTACTATATACACTGATAACTTGTTCCAATGGCAATATCTATATTTAATACGTTTAATGATAAAATCCATGTCTAAACCCCCAGTTAGTTTATCAATAAACATGATTATGGCTGAAACACTACATAGTGATGAGTCATATCACTGAAAAGTAACATGTTTAGCAGTTGGACCTGTCTGGACCGGCTGAGCTTCCCCAACACTAATACTATTCTTTGGGACGTGGAAGCAAACCTAAGTGTAATTCAGTCGACTAGTGTCATTTTAAATTATTCTAATTGTAGTGTTTTTATCACAGTTATATTTATTACAAGAGGCAGTGGTCTATTGAATACTTTTGAATTCCTCGACTAAAAATGCATAAACATCAGCTAAAGTAAGCAGAACAACTTTTTCAATATATACCTGTGAACAGAGAACTTCTCACCTGTCTCGTCCGTCTCGTTTCTCTTTGTATATATTTGACATGGTAATGTCTGGGATCTCTTGTGTATAATGACTTTATTGACAGCAATGCCGTTTTTTAGTGATGTGGGGTTACATTGATGATTGAAGCTAAGTGGAATAGCGATAAAGTGTATAGTCAGAAACTTGCCAACGTACACCAAGTTCAAATGCTGATGGGTATTCAAATACAACAGAGATTTTCATCTACTGACGGATTTTCTATATCACCAGGACCGGTTCTTAGTAGTAGCAGTATCTACAGTTTGGTTTTAAATTTGTTAATTTTCAGTCTTTATTGTTGAAATATCTCGAATGACATCGCGTGCGCCAAGTGCTAAAAGGTGCTTGCCATACGTCTGAGACGGTAGAGCTTTCCAATTACAAATAGAAAAATGAATAAATGAAATTAGTCATGGTAAGAAGTTGCCTTGATGTGAACATAGATTTTCAAGGAGTATAAGTTTTACTATGCTTATAAGGAAGCCAAAAGCCAGTTTGGTCGTGGTGCCCGGGAACGTAGGATAGGTCCTGTGTATCACAATATGATATTTTAATAGATTGCTACCGCAGATATTTTTTTGCTGATGATCCTTTTTAATAGAACTATGATTCACTGAATCCGTGACTCTTTCTATACAGATATTTACAAAGCTTTGCTCAATTCAGCTTAGCTTATTTCACAGAAACAATGTTGAAATACCAAGTACTGCTCAAACTCATCACACCAGTAAGTTGATCAGCGAGACTAGATTGTTAACCATATCGCCAAGAGATGTCTATGAACTGGACCGATACAGAGTCTTAATCAATAGAGAGAATACATATGTTCTTACAGAATAGGTCTACTACGTGATAGTTTAAAGTTCTTAATGTTTGTTCATATCTGAAGTTGAATAAGATGAATATCTCCATAGATGATTGTTTATGTTTATATGTGTGAGTAGAAAGAACTTATGTGATAGTATGTATACATATGTGTACGTATCTAAATCGAAATAGGTGCTTGCATGGGTGTATGTTGGAACAGTCGGCAATCTGCGTTCGGATGGAGTAAAAACATGGCTGACCGAAAAATGGGTTGTGTTTGTCCCTTTTATAAAAAAAGGATGCATTCAAGGGGTATAGGTCACTGAAATCTTATCGTTTGCTCCGGTTTGTATGACAGCTTTAAAATATAATTGGATTTAAAAAAGATTCAGATTTTTACAAACTTCAAGTATCCGTTGAGTATCATATTAGACGATCTGTGACTAGAAAGAATTGAGTATTTGCCAATGTACTTGTTTGTGGATAAAAAGTTTAAGAAATTCTAAACTTGGGTGCCCAGTCGAAAATGTGTTTCTATTGCTTCTTTTGGTTTTACCTAGGGGCAAGAAATAATCTTATGTGGGTTCCATGTGAAGGTTAGTATTTTAAAAGTGTTTCTAAACTAGTGAATACCCAAGGGTGAATGAAAATATTTTTGGTGAATGAAACATTAAGAATGGAGGCTTTATTTAGACAGATACTCATATTTTTCTATTTAGATAAGTGTTTTCTTGCAGTAAACACGTAAAAATAGAAAATATGATTTTAAAAAAATCTGAATTCAAGTTTTAAGCCTGTTGTTTACCATGCTTAGGAAATGTAGAAAATTTACCTTTTTTTTTTTTTTTTTGACACTCCTAATTCTTTTTTCGTATTTTCAGGATGTTAAACAAACTTGAATGAAAAAAAAACATGAGTTAATTCATCTTTTTAGTACATGCTACAAAATGAATTGTACACAAAAACATACAGAAAGGAGAGAAAAAATGTTGCATGTTTATTAATCCCTTTTTTTTAGCGTGTTGCGCGTTGGACGAAACAGTTTGTAAAAATGTCGAGGATGCTTACCGATATTTCTATAGATTCCAAAACCTGCCATCAGTCCACGCAGAATGTTACTACAATTTCTTCGACTATTTATTTTTTGTCTGTGGCTGTGCCAGTAAACGTGAGTATAAGCATTTCCCTTTATTCTGTCTTCGTATCAATTCCATTATCTTATTTCATCATCATCATGATCAGCAGCAGTGCTGTAGTGCCAATCATTGAACATAGACCTTCCACATCATGGGCGTCGCAGAGCCAATTTGAGAGCCAATTTTTTGGTTACATATCTTTCAGCTCCATAACTGACTATCGGGAGGATGCATTATTTGTATCCCCCCCCCCCTTTTAGAGACAGGTGGGATTTTCTTGCTCTTGAAGGCTGACCTTGCGATACCGAAAGCTTGCCAACCTAAATGATTTTCGCTTGATTTTTTCTTCTTTTGAGGATTTCATGGACATTATTTGTCCTAGGTAGGGGTAGTGGTCTACTTCCTTCAACTCAGTGTTTTCGATAATGATCTCTGCGTAATAGTTCTAAACGTATTTGTTGCAATGCGAGAAACTTAAGATAAAGATCAATGTTAAATTATGGGTAGCAGTATACCCAAGGGTAAAAAAGCTGATGATATATAGATCGATAAAATACTGAATATCTTGCTACTAGTAGTGGGATTGCATTGTATTTGAGATTGCATAGAACGCGTAAATACGCGGTATTTCAGAAAGTTTGGCTTTCTTACTTTAGAAAAAATAATTTTATTTCCCACTGGTACCTGTAGTCGATGTACAAACTCAAAGTCAAAGATCTCGAACGCTGATTCCAGAGCAGACTGAACATTCCCAACCGAGAGACTGAAGCCACACAATTTTTGTACCCATTTTGATCCAATCTGGCTTCGGGCTTTACTGATTCTAAGGATACCGTCAAAACTGTAAAAGAGGTTGTGGAACTGGTATCACAAATCATTAACTCTAAGCTCCTGCAAAAATGATCTCTGCTTGTAGGTATCAACTGCTCGTAAAAAAATGTGGCAAACTTGGTCTTGCGCATGTTTTGCAAACCACTGATAATAAGTTGGTGACTGACTCATATTTATGATTGAAAAACTCACGGATAGTAAATATCAATTTCCAATAAAGTAAACTGACACATTAATATTCAATTTATTTGATTGATATAATGGTTGTGACATGATAAGCTTTTAACTAAGATATAGTTCGTAAGAAACGGTTTTCCATTAGTAAACCACTCCCCACTGGGCAAAATGGGTTTCTTTTGCATTCAAGCTCTACTTCCCTCTCTAAGTATAAGAAATCGACAGACTGTGGAGGTTGAATACGCAGTAAATCGTTTGCTAAAGATAGCATATTTTCCTTGTTGGTGTCCAACATCTTTGACCCTATATCAAACTATAAAAAACTCTAATGATATGATTCTGTTTGGCACTTATCGTTGAGAGATGCTTAGCTTGTTAATTTCGCAGGCTAAGCTCAGCAAATGTATTACATGATTTTTTCTTATATTTGGCTTGAGGGCAGTTTCCTTTCTTAACCTAAGAATTACCATATTTCGCTCTTTGTATTTCACTTTCAATCGCAGTACCCAGACAAAGAGCTTTATCAAAGACCAGGAAACCCAGAAACCCATCGGGTCACCTTTGGAGGCAAAATCAGTGCTATTTGATGTGATCGAAATTCAGTTTTACGCTTTTTAAAGTGAATGACATAGAATTGACATTCATTTTTATGCCCTTTGATAAATCAGTCATTATGTTTTAGACAGGAGTGATCGCAAGCAAAGACGCCATAATTTTAACATTAAGTCGCCAATCACCTTTATTCAGGCTTTTAGAATTACAGACACAGATTGAACAACATAAGGGTCCGATTCAAATGTTAAAGTTTGAGTGAAGACAGATTAAGTTGTAACATTCATTTTTATCAACGCTATCGATAGATATCTGAATTGGTAATTGTTCCCATTACACCGAAAAGTGAAGACAGTCCCTAATGTCTGCGTCAGACTGAATTTTTTTTTTAATAGTTGAGATCTCGTTGAAATCACTATTATATTATTATTACTCCATAATTGGTAATAGGCCCAGGCCAGATGGGAGATATAGGCCCCCTTTTGAATTGCCCAATAAGAATTTTTGTAATCAGTGCAAAATACCAATGGTCTGTGGAAAGGTGTCAATATGTACATTATGGTGGCACCAAGCAATAAAGGCCAAGAAAAGTTCTCTACACAAGACAGCATATATGCTCTTTGGTACAAAAAATATATATACCAAATTATCATATCATCTTGTGATCATGTAAAGGTTGTAAGGAATGACAATGTTGATTCCTGTGGATAATCCTCGGGGAACAACATATGGGTGATTGCTGTTGAGTGCAAGAGGCATGAAATGTTAACGTTTGCCGGTTATGTGTCCTTGTAATTCTCATATATATATATATATATATGAATATTATTCATTTTCTTATTTTTATCTTATCATCAGGCATGTAGAACAAAAATAAATCTGTTGTTCCATTTTCAAAAAATATTCTTTTATTTATGAAATGTCCGGCATTCACTGGGTATATGTCCTTGTATTTCTGATATTTTCGATGTATTATTAGCTCTTTTTACCTCATTAAATTCGGTTTTATTAAGCTCTGTCATTAAAAATCTACAACGCATAACATCTGTTTTCATTCGTTTTCTGTTTGTTTTTTACAAACTGTAAAGATAACCGTCATGTAATATATATATATATATATATATATATATATATATATATATATATATATATATATATGAGGAGGGAACATAAATATAAAGACGGGTTGATTTACATTGTTTGTTTTTTTTTTTACCAGTGCGGCCT
Organism: Thysanoteuthis rhombus; assembly: GCA_963457665.1. Classification (NCBI taxonomy): domain Eukaryota; kingdom Metazoa; phylum Mollusca; class Cephalopoda; order Oegopsida; family Thysanoteuthidae; genus Thysanoteuthis; species Thysanoteuthis major. The sequence continues at coordinate 2,070,177 of OY735231.1, forward strand.
TGGATGGTGTTGGCAATTATTTTTGATGGGCGTCCACGTCCTGTAAATATTGCTTCTTGTCTTTGTTTGATTGACGTTACATTGTAACAATGGATAGTATCAAAACTGTGCTCGGCAAGATTATTTCCAACTTTATCTTCCTTGTAGTTGTCATCGTCTGACCATTCCTGTGGATCCTCCAGAAGGAACTTATCTGCCTCTTCCATACCCGTAGTCTTCAGGATATTAAAGAGAATCAAAGTTTTCTCTGTGACGATGGATGTCACGTCATTATCCGTACAATCACTTTACAATTTGATGTGTCGAGGAGAATGTACTTTTGTGTGATGTTGGAGCTTTTGCCCTCGTTTCCTTTTTGTGTTTGCACTAATCCAGTCATCAAAAAAACCAATCCAATCAAATGCTGTGACAACGGCTGTAGAACAGACACCGGTTCTGAGTTGCTTTTGCTACTTTTCTAATTTTTCTATTAGTGTAACCTTCCGGAATCGATTGGAGCATGTGTCCTAATCATGGTCCATGTCAATAATTGACAATAAATTAAACTGACAAATAAAGCAAACTGAGTCGAATTTCGTTTCTCATATGGCATGAGCTTGAACTGGATCCAGAAAAAGTGGATTGTTAACTCTTTTCCTCCATTTGCCCAGCTGGTTGGGTTGAACGCACACTTCAAATGGAGGTTCGAAGAGTAAGAACAGTCCGGGGAATTCTTTGTAATCGTCACAAGGATGAGTTGCGTACAATGCTGACGGTAGGTAGTTGAGCATTCTCTATTATCTCTTGGAGCTGATGGACCAATTTCTATGAATGAGAGAGATTGCCATTTCTTTTTTAACCATTTGAAAAGACCAATTTCAGCGCCATCTGTTGGAATGGAAATTTGATGAAAGACACAAGCAAGAACGATATCAAGCATACAATGCAAACAAGTTATACAAAGGAAAACCTGTCTTAATGCTTCATCAATCCCAATACAGGTCCCATAATGTAAACCTGTGGTTGATGAGATTGTATGAAAGACCAGATCTCTCACAAGCTGTTCTGTTCTATCATTTTATAGCTTTGAGGCATGCCTGGATCGTTGCTCCTCCAGTTCCCCTCTCAGTTGTTTGGAATATCTCTCCGGTGGTTTGTGGCTGTGAAAAGTCCTAAAGGCTTTTGTTTCAAGGATCAATCCAATGCCTTGGGATACAGGCTCAGCCCCAGTCTATCACCTTATGGTATGACTGGTTCGGACACTTGGAGTTTGTCTCCATTGATATAATAGTATTGGACGAATAAGAAGATATCTATACAGGTTAGGAGATGATGTTGAAAAGCTACCCTAGAAGCTACACTCTGGGGCTTGACTTTGTTTGAGCTATCTTACCTTGGGGAGAAAATATATTGCCAATGATAGCAAATATAATGTAATATCAAGCTCATGTGTCATTTGGGGGAAAAAAGTAGCTTATAAAAGTTGACTGAAAATTTGAATTAGCAATTTAATAGATCATGGGAGAATGCGTTTATATATAACATAAATTTACTTGTATAAAATTCACTGAATTTGTAAAGCAGAAAAAGATAATTTTTTTCGTATTTTTAATAGCTACACATTTTATTCATATGGCCTGGATGGTTCTCGTATATAATCAAACAGTATCTAAAACTATTTTCAAATCTTGGGGCTTTTTTATAATTTTGACTGATTCCAGTCGATATCGTAGAACTAAGCTCTGGCTTATCGCGAAGGATAGTATTATATAAAAAAGGATCAAACTCTAAATAATCGGCAATTTGAGTACTACGAAGGCAAAAAGCAAACTTGTAAAGATCGTTTACAACAACTTTGAAAATTGATTTTATCGACGACTAATGCAAATGGAGCATATATGAAGCACTTACTGATAAAAGAACGAGGGAGATTTCTAAAAATAAAAGTGAGTCTCGAGGCCCCATTCCAGACTGTTCATTATTTATTTTTGTAATCAGTGCTAGGTATATATATATATATATATATATATATATATATATATATATATATATATTACAAGTACCCATATACACACATGTACCTGTTACTGACAGCAGTTGCGAAAGTGCAGTCGAGCAATTCTTTTTTTGTAGTCCACCTCAAGGTACCTCCAACAAAGGAACTGTCCTGTGGAATAGGTGGACAAATTCAAAGCAGAATTTACGGTGGAAAAGACGCTGTGCCGTGTGAGTTTCCTTGGATGGCCATTTTTATCGTAAAACCTACGGGGAAAAGATACCATTACGAATGTGGCGGAGTCCTCATTGATTCTAAACATGTCCTTACTGCAGCTCACTGCGTGTAAGTCCCTTACGTTCGTCATTTAAACTCATCATTTTTTTTTTTTTGACTGGTTCTCTGATTCCCAAAGTGTGTGCCACAATTATTCCCCTGGGGCGCCGAAAGATATTCAAAAATCTTCATAATTCTAAGCAATCATCATTCAATACGCTGATGCTCATAATGATAGGAATTGACGTCTAACATTTCGAGAAAAAAAGAAGAAAGGAATATCTAACTTTTCAAATTTTTATAAATTGATTCATTTTTTTTCATTTAAATTACCTAACCACGTCATAAAAGTAATTTTCAGTACTCTCTGACTCTCTGCAACATGATTAAAAACATGTCACGATGAATATATCATTTGACCTAGACAGTGTAAGTAAAATGAGAAAATTAAAAAAATTCAAACCTGCGATCGATAAGATAACCGCTTCAATATAACGTTGTCGTTACTATTGATCTAGAGAGCCGCTCTTACCACTGAGCTGAACAGCTGTCGATTCCTGTGGCAGCAACACTTTATTCAATAGTTTATACCCGGCCTAATGATACATTCACTGCATAATAACATGAGATCATTTCATTTAGAGTTTCAAAGTAATATAACACATGTATTATTACTTTTCTTGGATTATACATCCATTTCTTGATGGTAATTGGAAGATGAAGAGAAAAACTCAAGAGAAAGGAGATGTTACATCATTAAGTTTTCTGTAAACCACTACAAGTATTACTCTGGCAAAGATGGCTGGCACCCGTTGAAATGTATCGAAACATGACCACAGAATAAAAAAAAATAAGATGTAACACATACTTTCTCTGGAGTTTTCTCTTCAACCTCCAATTTACACTTTCAGCTCTCTCTCTCTCTCTCTCTCTCTCTCTTTCTCTTTCTATATATATATATATATATATATATATGCAAGTATTCTAAAAGATGAGTGCAATAAGTGTAAGAGATATGTAAGAAGTAAGGAATAGCCACGCTGGTTTCGAAATTCATTTTTAATAAATTAAATTTTTTGTTTAATGTTGTATTTTCAACTCACAGAAAGGAAAATTTTCAATGTCTCAATGACGTTTTCAAAAGAGAATGAGATTAGAACAGTCAGAGATGGGTTGTTGGGTTTTCTAGGGTGAAGTTAGAAAATGGGTCCTGAAATTAATTAGTCACCTATGGCTTAGGATCAGTGTGTTGGACGTCCTTAGAAATTGGGAGTGGTGAGTGTTGACCCGATTCGTATTGCTTAGTTCATGGGGAATGGTATTACATAAATGTACACAGATATACACATAAAGCTACTCACACATCTGTATGTGAACACACACACACGTGCACATATATAAATTTAAAAACAAATATGCACATATAAACACACATACCTCATATTCACGTACATACGTATACATATACAAATACTTGACTTAAAATTCCTGCAATGGAGAGATTGACGATCAGAGTAAACGAATAATGAAAATAAAGATAAATTTAATAATTTAGAGATCTACGGTAGGAGGGAAGGAGAAGGTTGGAGGGAGGTAGATACAAACAAACGTACACACGTGCATACATCTGTAAATACATACCTATATATATTCAAATACAGGTACATATGATGGGAAATAGATCAAATATCTATGGCGGAATGGATGGGGAAACGTAAATGAGCTAAATAAAGATCAGCATTCACAATATGTAAATACATACCCACATATATCCCCAAATAGGTACATGCGGTAGGAAGTCTATTAGATTCTCCTAAGATTCTACCTATACACACCTATACATATATTTAGACATCCAACAACTTGGACATACGTACATACATACATACATACATACATACATACATACATACATACATACATACATACATACATATCAATTCGTTTAAGCACATATCTAAGCCAACGTAAGTTCGTACGGCCGGGTATACATCTATGCACTCATATAGGTGTACACGTCCACTTTTACACATGTACACATCCTCATGCAAGGCACAAAAATGCATGTATTCACAGTGTATACATGCAAAATCAGTATTTACCCAGATGTTCATGTAAACCTGGTGTGTACGCCGGCGCACACAAAGAAAACATGACATATTACGCATAAATAGATAGGATGCATACAAGAAAAGATTTCATCATCATCAGTCTTTTATTGTCCGTCGTTAGACAGAGACCTTCCCCAGGATTTGCTATGCCATTCTATCGTGGGCGTCGCAGAGCAAGTACTTTCTGAATTTGTCTAGTTTGTCTTTCCATTTTGTAATCTGCCGCCCTCAATTGCGCATGTAATCTGTGTGGATCAACGCTGTAAGTCATGTTGTCCATCGGTTGTCTGTCATTCTTGCAACATGGACTGCCAATTGCCATTAGAGTTTTCCAGTAGATCCTATGATGTTTCGGACTCCTGTTTTCTCTTTGGTATATTGTGCTGTCAAGGGAATATGTCCATGTGAGGTTGAGCATAATTCTCCCACAGGCTCGTTGCATGCTCTTCAGTCTGCAGATCTCTTTCTTGATTACGTTCTATACTCCAGTCCCTTGACATGCATACCCGCAAAAACAAAGTCAAGATAAGAAAATAGACGTCTTAATATACATGCAAAATGACTGATGACAGATTGTTAGATGGAAAGAAATGACAATACAAATGAATCCATACACATACACATTAATCAATGGGGGGGATTTAGGTGGATATGAAGATAAGGTGAGTGGTATGTGAAAGGAGAGTCTAGTGATAACTGTCCAAAACGTACTCGAATGACGTATTCAGTATAGAGGGTTGTAGATAGGAACTCCATATCTACTAATTGCAGTTCTAAACTGGTTGGAAGATATTTTCTTTTCTTCTTCTCTGTAGGAAATTGTTATCGTTTTCTAAAACGGAAAGACTAAGATTTTAGATTCTGATGAGGTGCACTTGCTGATATGCATTTTATCACGTTTTAAAGTATATTGATTTATATAGTCTAGACAGTGTTAAGCATCGAAGATGTAAACAAATGTTCCTGTCTATTATTTTCAAGTATCTGTTGATGCAATAAATGTAAGATTTTCAATGACTTATATTCTACACAGAATTATATACCAGGGTATTATAAACCTTTTCTTATGGAAATCATCAATTGTTTACCATGTAACTGTTCTTGGGATTTAAAAAAAAACACATTTATTTTAACATATCTGCCGAGCAGTTTAGATCAAACAGTACTTCCACTCGCGCTTTCATTCTTGTACTTAGCTTGCTATAGATATATATGGGGGACTCAACGAAAGAATACATTTTACGGAACTAACTTTTTCCTTTTTTTATTCTAATTTTTTTTTTTAAATGGATGTAATGCATTTTGTCATGCAGTTATTTATATATATATATATATATATATATATATATATATATATATATATATATATGGATAGATAGATATAGATATATATGTGTGTGTGTGTGTGTGTGTGTGTGTGTGTGTGTGTGTGTGTGTGTATACATATATGTACACTTCTTGCTTTTATGTTTTTTTAGGAAGCGTGGAAAATTTGCAAATGAAATGGCCGTCGTTTTAGGCACCGTTGACGCCTATAGACAAGACTTTAAAGTTGGTGTCGCGAGCTTTATCATACATCCACGATATAAAAAAGTACCCCGTGTCATTTGTAAGTATAAAAAAAAAATACCTTCATTTATTCCATCTTAATTTTCCATATAAAAGCGATGTGTGCAAATTAAAATGTCTGATTGTATAATTGGTTGTATTGATGATTTTCCAATTGTTTTGTACGAAAACTGTTACAACCATAAATATATAATGGATTGATTCTTGTAAAATAGAATAATACTAGAATTAAAAAACAATCGTAGGCTTTTAAAATTACATCGTTTGTTTTGACATAATGAAAATAAGTTCATTGAAACTGTTAAGGCTTTATGTCTGACAACACATTAAAACAATTTGAGTTTCGTAGAAACTTGAAAAAGAATTAGGTTACATGAATTGATATTGAAGATAGTTTATCCCTGAAAAATAACTTTAGGCTCCTTGGCGTCGAATCATACATGGATAACAGCGTTACTTTTTACGGGTGTATGCTACGTTGGTAATAATGCTAAGAGATTTCGAAACAGATTTCCTCAAGAAATCATTTTTTTCCCTCTAATATTTTCACTGTAACTAAACTCTTTGTAAGGAAATTATCACTAAAAAGTTTTAATTTTCATAAAACAGACATGAACACCACCGGACACAAATTCTAACAAAACATACATCGCAAATTGACCTCTGTGTGAAAACCTATTCTAGGAGAGGGAATTTGAAAGACAAACAAACGCGTGTTTTCCAGACAATGATGAGACTTGAATGCGTTATTTTGTAAAATTCAGTTATAAAGAATATAATCCAGGGTTAGGGTTAGAATTAGGGTTAGGGTTAGAATTAGGGTTAGGTTGATGGTCGGTATTGTTTTAGTACTTTTGTAGCAAGTTTCAATAAACATTTCTAGAACTTGATCTGTTGATTCCTGGAGTGCCAGAGTTACCATTTTTTTAAAATTGTTAGTTGCCATTGTATCTCTCTTATAGTTTTACAATTATGAATATGACTGTGTTCAACTCCAACCCTAACCCCAAAACCCTAATCCGAAAACCAATCCAGATTCTAAACCTAACTCGAAACGAACCTTCTATTTTTTCCTCTTCTACTTCTGTTCATTCATAGCCGTCGCATCGTTTACCTCCTTTTGACATTTAGTTTTCGGGCCAGAAGCAAAACTTTTACCCCCAAATCTTATGTTATTGGTTTATATATAGTCTAAAAAGTGTTAAGTATCTTTCTAGTGACAAAAAACGAGCGAACTAAACACTTGTGTAAGAGTAGAATTCAAATACTTTGTGCCTACATTAGACTGAAATAATCTTGCATGGCTGATAAAGCTGTATAAGTATTTTTTTTGATGAATTATAAGCATGGTTGAAACTTGTAAAACGTAGTTAAAATAATCATCTATAACAACCATACTGATTTTTAAATGTGTTCACTCACATCTTTATAAGAAAGTTTTTCGGTCCTGGGTTAAATGAAGTCATCCAAAAACAATCATTTTTTCTTTTTTTTATTAAATCAATTCTCGTGATAGATATAAAATCATGTCATCAGCATTCACAATCATAGGATTACAGATTAGAATTACTTTTTTTAGATATAATCTACCTAATTTATAGTTTCTCTCCTAGTGATCCCTCATTCATGGTTTCCATTTCAGTGACCTTCCCTTATCTGCGGATTACCTTTCAGAGCCCCTCCCCTCATCTGCAGTTTTCCTTCCTGTGCCCCCCTCAACAGATTCCATTCTCGTTATAAATCTATCAATTAATCCCCATGGAAGAACTTTTACAGATGTACAGGTTTCCTTGCTATCCGAATATGACCCCCTTTTCTGAAAGTTTTCGTAACTCAGAATGGTGTGAAGCGAAGAGACAATGGTCACTAATTTATATTAGGATTTTTTAGCCTTCCTAAACCTGAGGAGCCTGAAATAGACTTTCGAAAACAGCGTCACTACACGTATTTGCATTCTACTGGATGATTTCATTAACAAAAGAGACTTAAAAAGAATTTGTCCTTGTGGAAGAGTCCATTGTTTGAATCGCTGAGTAAGAGATATTTTTATAAGCAAACTTGTTGCTTTCAAGGGGAAACCTTATGGTTTAAAGTAGAAGAACCAAGAAAAATTACACTATTCATCACATAAGTAGATTGCTACTTCTAAGTGGAAGAGTCTGTGCAAGAAAATCTCTCTCTCTCTGTATCTACCTATCTCTCTCTCTCTCTCTCTCTCTCTCTCTCTCAGATAATCAACTGAATAAACTTCATTCTTTTTTTTAAGATAATGATATTGCCATTCTGAAACTTTCTAAAGAAGTTCAATACACCGGATGTATTCAACCAATTTGTCTTCCGAACGCGTTCCATATCATTGAACACCCTGACAACTGTTTTACAGCTGGATGGGGTGCTGACGAAAGTAAGTGTTTGAAATGCATGCTTACTTTCTGATACAAACAGGATCCAGTACACTTAGAAAATGCATATTTCTGTCAACGCCTTTGTCCCTAATGCCGAACAATGACGGATCCAATTCCATACCGTGATAAAAGCTTGTAATACTTTTTCATTAGAGCCTTCTTTTCTGACCTTTGACTGAATGACTTTTTTTTATCGCTGTGTTATGACATCGAAAAGCCAAAAGATTGTCTGATCTTGGAATGTTAAAAAAAAAATCTTTGATTTCCCTTCCTTCACCTACCTCACAAATCAGCCAATTATTCCATTAATTTATTTTTCTGTTCGCTCTCTTAAAATAGATTAGCAATGGAGATGTTATCCACGGCACCACTTGATTAAAAGAAATGTCCAGTAAGCTGTTTAAGACGGTTTGTCTCCTAGTTGCAAAACCTGTTACGATAGGTTCGTCGGGTAAAGGGTTTGTGAAATTGTCAAATTAAGGTTTCGTTTGAATCAGTCTGTTTTGACACCAGTTATAATTTTGATATGCTGTAATAAACCGTTAAAAGGCTTCAGACCAAATATGGCGAAGTCATTTTCTCTTGAGTTCATTCTCTGTCTTTCTTGAATCAAATAAAGGTTAGTGTACTTCTGAAATGTATGAAGTGAAAGTTTTCTGTTGCCCCCTCGATCTTGTTAATTTATTCTTGAGTATTGCAATCACACAAACAGAAAACAATAGTCAAACTCGGGTAAAATCATTGCTTTATATATTGTTAGCATTGGAATTGCAGAGCTAGATTTTAAAAGTTCTCAGAATCCATCCGATGAGACTTCTGCATTTTCTAGCCGTTGTAAACAATACGTCTACTGAATGTGAAATCATAGTTTATAATCTTGGTATCTGATATGATCCTTCATTTCAAAGTCTTTGCCCTCGGGTATTTTATAATTAATACGGTCTGCCAACTGAGTATATTTGATATATCAGGGAAGCTCAAATTTACTCTGCGTGAGGAACATGTTATTATTTTTGTTCCCTTTGTAGATTGCATTGTCATATCGTCTTCCACATTTGTGATCTTCATAAATATCTCTTATCATCAATAGAAGAAGTAAAGTCCCAAGTACTAATCTTTGGGGCACTCCAGCAGTGACTGGCTGGGTAGAGGATAGGATACCTTTCACTTAAATGTTTATTTTTCTACCAGTTAGAAATGAATGAGTCCATTTTCTGGCTTTCCAGTTATTGTGAGTTATTTTTAATTTTTTAGTAGTAGATGTTCAGCATCCGATCCACCTTTGTGTATAAGACAAATAATGGCTTTTTATATTTCTCTTGATGCCACTACTTGATCTAATGATTTATTATATATGTTGTAAAGTGATTCACTTAATTTAGTTTTGCATTTTTAATGCAAGGAAAAAATTATTACCACTAGCAGCATTTATCACCATCTCAGGTATAGCTTTCTCAGTATCCACTTCTTTGAATTCTAAGTATCTGAGTTCAGTGGAGTTGTCATCACAGGTGGAAAATATTTTTGGTTGGCATCATGCTTTGTGAAAACGGAAAAATATTGTTTTTGTATGTGATCTGCAATATCTTTTGGTTTATTTATAAGAACTATTTCATTGTCATAAAGAGGTCCAATTTTAACTTTTGCTTTTTGGAATTTTCGAACATGGATGGAAAAGTACTTAGAATTACTAGCTATTTTCTACGTCTTTATTTCCTGAATTTTCCTGCCTTTTGTGGAGAGATGATTTAAAGTCACTAAGTTTTCAATATTTTATCTTCAAAGGACGTTCTTCGATTTTCATTTTCGTACTCACAAAAGACTTCTGGACATCAAATGACCAAACGCCGTTCTCGGGACGAACCAACTGTATATATAAAACTAGTGATATCACTAGTAGCATTTATTAAAGCAATTCTTCAAAACTTCATTCTGATGATTTTCTAGAATGACCTGGCAAAATCTTGTGGTAAGAGTGAATGGAACTATGATCTTGACTGATCTTATTCTTTCCCACTGACTGTAGCTTGGCTACAAGAGCTTTTACAGCTTGTAAAAGATCTAATGAAACCTTCTTGTTCTAGCTGTAAGGTCAAGCAGGAGATCAACTGGTGAAAGGAGTGAAACATCCTTTATTTCCAATCCACCCTGGTCACTAACGACTGTAAAATGATGGTCCCAGTTGTTGCGACAAAAGGAAAGTAAAATTAGGATGAAAGCAACTCTAATCAAAAATGAATATTAAATTAATATAATATATACTGGCGTATTAGTCGACCTCCAACCGTTAATTCAGATATAGTTCAGTATTCACCGGATAAGTAGACTCTCCATCATGAATTAGCATTGTGACCATCAGATGGTCCAGTTTATTGGATCCAAACAAACTGATATGATCCATGAGGGACTAAAAAGTATACAGAAAGTGCACACATCTAGAGTAGGGAAAGCACCTTTGAATGGATCCGCCCCAAAATTTAATCCCTTCTTCTGTATCATATCGTCCATCCTTCTACAAAATTCTATCTATATTCATTGAGCACTTTGGAAGATGTCGTGGGGACAATAATGAGTGTTTCACAATCAAGAGGAAATTCTTTGATTTGTTCCAAAATTTAATCACTTCTTCCTCAGCATATTCATCAACCGACCACAAAATTTTATTAAAATCTAGACAAACTTCGATAGATATACAGACAGACAGCAGTTACAGCAATGTTTTCAAATAAATCTTCTTTCTGGAGTTCATTTTATGGCTTTGATACTTTCTTCAAACAGCGGGCGAAAATCAAAGGCACTTGAAAAAAGTGGAGGCTCCAATCCTAGATGTTCATCTTTGCGGACAACTTTTAGTAGACTATAAACCTGGCCACTTGTGTGCTGGACATTTAGAAGGTGGTAAAGATTCTTGTGAGGTGAGTTGAGGGTAAAATCTTTTGTCAATCTCTTGCTTTGTATCTTCGTAACTTTTTACCATTGTCGAGATTGTACGAAAAAGAACACAGTTGATTGGAACTGTTAAACATTGAAACTAAGTATTTATTCAATTTAGGAATTAGTATTTATTATCATTTATTCAGATTGCAAATTTATCTTTTTCTGGAGGAATATTCAAGACACTAACTTTTTTCGGGACTTGAGTAAAAGTTTCAATTTTCGATCATTGATGTGTTTTGTACGTGTGACACAAACATCTGAGCAAGGATCATGGGTTGAATATTTTTAACAGAATCTTGATTATTAAGAATTTTTGTTGCAACCAAAGTTCAAGCTCATGGACAATTGAAGTGATAAATTCTTTGATTTCTGTTGTTGTTAGAATAATGTCAAGTCTATGCATTATGGAAAAAGACCAAAGCTGTCTGATTTCCAATGTGGTAAAAGTGTTGAACTTTAGAATCAGGGTCTATAGCTTAGAAAATGAATGATTAATTAGACATTTGTGAAGCCAAACACATTGGTGATAGAAACAAGATGTTGAATTGTGATGAGGGGGCAGTTATCAGAGCACTGTTGCAAAATCTAAATCAATCCATCACTCGTTTGGATGCAGGAATATGGCTAGAAGTTCACAAAAAGACCATCAGACGAATAATTACAAAGTCAGGATTGAAGCAGAGAAAACGATTGCTGCATCAAGCTCGGAAAACAATCCACAAACAATACAGGCTGCACTTTGCAAGACTTTATCAGACGTGGGATGATTGGGACCAGCACTGGATATGATCCACAAACAACGTAGATTGTTATTTCTGATCTAAACGTGCACTTGGCCTGATCATGAGTTATATATATATATATATATATATATATATATATATATATATATATATATATATATATATATATATATATATGTATATATATATATATATATACATATATACATATATATATGTACATATATATATACATACATATATATATACATACATATATATATATATACATATACACACACACACATATGTATATATATATATATATATATATATACATATATATATATATATATATATATATATATATATATATATATATGGTTACCATAGCAAACATGTCTTGAGAAAAATGTTAAGATTAACTAATTAGATCAAAGATATCCCCAGTCAGTATCACTTATAAACTAGAATAACGCATTTTGATCTAGTTTAATGAAAATCTTTCTTTTTTTTATTTCCAGGGTGATTCAGGCGGTCCTTTGATGTGCTTTTCAAAAGGTCAATGGATACTTGCAGGAATCGTTTCCTATGGACTCAACTGTGCCATACCCTATAACCCAGGAGTTTACGCAAACGTCAAATTCTACATGAACTGGATTATGAATAATCTTCAATGACAAGGATTTGTTGGCGCACTTTGATACCTATTTTCTGTGAACTGCATTTTAGAGCGGTTTAGTCGCAGGCATGCTTATTACCTGAAAGGTATTCTTTCTTTAAAGAGGATTATTACAATTTGAAATATTTTTGATTTATCTTCTTTCTCTTCCTCCTTGCATTAACGTATTCCCCCGAGATGATTGAACGTCGCATTTCGAGCAAAACAAGAACCATAAGTTCAATGATACATCAATCATCCTTACGTCCATATTCCAAAGGAATTAAAACGGAAAAAAGAAGGGGGGAAAAGAGCAGGAATCAGAGGAAGATGGCTCAGTCCGAGATCTAGACAAAATTCACATCAGTTCGACGTGCATGAAGAAATTGATATTCAACTTGAAGAAGGAAGAGGAAGATGGGCATGGTTCACCCGGAAGTCTGGCCCAAATTTCACATCAATCCAATATAACATAACTGAGATCATTTGAATTCAAAAGTACTATTTATGGTTTTACTAGCAGGGGAGGGGGGGGAGGAAGAAGAAGATGGGTATAATCAGCCCAAAAGTATAGACCATGTTCCATATCAATCCAATATGATTGGAACCAACCAATCAAAAGGTCTCTTATAGAGATGCATGGACCTATCTAAAAAGCCCCTTAAAAACGAATGCTTAATACGTTATCTATTTTTTTCAATTTCAAGGATTGATTTTTTTATATGTCCTCTTATTGACATATCACATTCTTCACTGACATCTGGGCAGCTCTTTCAATCATTCAATATGTGCGGGACGACCGACCGAAAACTGTCTTATAGAGATGCGTCGACGCATCTAAAAAGCAGAATAATGTTGATTGAAAGAGATTTGTAGGTAAAAATCCATACATATGATTATCAACTTGCATCAGTCGTCCGTCTCGCTTACGTCATCAGTGACGTAGGGTTACGTAACTTAATAGAAATAGAAATGAACTTGATCAATGTTATTTTAATTTCTTAATTTTTCCTTTAAATTAGTTCAATATCCTGGACACACGCAGCCAACAAGAAAATTTAGTATCATAATGTTTTTGATATTTTATAAGTACAATGCAATTGGAAAATGACATGATCAATGCTTTTAGTCTTTGGAAAAAAACTAGTATTGTTCCAAGCGATAGCTTTGGTTTACAGTCAACTTTGCTACGACGCCACGACTATGATTGAAAACTTTACATTTTTTCAGCTTGAGATCAGCAGCAGCCATCGTAATTGACGATCGTTTTTTTCTCACAAAAAGGCGTTAGCTTGAAATCAGCAGTAGCTACCACAGTTGACGATTAAAATTTTCGCATGAAAACCCCACGCTCGGACCAATGAGTTATAACAATTTATTATAATGACACCTGCGACTATTTCCCTCAGATGATATACTTTTTCTTCTACTTAGAGAATGATTGTGAGAATTCTTTATCTTTTAGGTCAATAACTATTTGCTTGATGTATTCTTTCCGGGTAAATAAACACTGATTCAAGCGATTTAAGATGATTTCTTTTCTATTTACAAACACTTTAGATGATAAAAATTCAGAACTTTTATTCAACTTATTTCTACTTCCGTTCCAAGTCTGAGATCTCGAAATATGAATTGAATCGTGTAGAGAATTTTGTATTGTTTTCAGAACGCGGCTGAAGGGGAGGTTAAATCACCCAAAATATGACATTGATCAGCATTTCTGAAAATGTTGTATGACTCACACATGGGTGAATAAATTATTGGAAGGAGAGATGTAAATAAAACAATAAAGATGAATAAAGCCTGAAGAATGACTTCATTTACTCAGATATTCAAGTTCTTTATATTTGATGAAGTAATTTGTGGTAAGCATAAAAGATTTAATTCTAAATTTCAAGTCTGTCGCTTTTTAACTTTTGAAATTATCAGAATTTTTCTAGTTTGCATAATTTTGTCGCACTTAGTTTTCTTTATGTATTTTTTTTTTTGTTTGAAAGATACGAATAAAATAAACCCCTGGGAAATGAGTGAATTTATGCATCCTGCTCCTGATACAAAATGGAGTCCGTATAAAATTATACACAAAGGAAAATAACGTAAAAATGATCAAAAGTATGGATAGAAATTTGTTATAAAAATATCAGAGTGGAGGACAATTACATAATTTAAGAAACACAGGTTTAAATCTCTTAGAATATGACCCACGGCAGAGATGGTGAAACTAGGACACGCCTGCTTAACGTTACACATGAAAACATATTAACACGTAGGAGATATGATTTTTTAAGATGGAATTTATTCTTGAGAAAAAAACCGGCAACCTTTAATTTATCAGCTGTCAGCCTATTTATCGTCTACGTAGACTTCTTAAGATAGAACTGTATAAAATATTTTGTAAAATACAAATACGGCATAGTCCTAAAAGTCCTTGTGTACATTTAAAATGAATAACTCCAGATATACGTATGTAAATTTTATATAAAATCTCAACTTCTTAAGATTTTTTATATAACGATTCCAGCAAGATCGGTCACCCTTTATTATGCTTTGTTTGTGCGATAGTGTTTAAATGACGTCTTTCCAACGAACTGGATCGGTAGAGTCAGACCAATTGCTATTCAAGCTCGTCAGCCTAATCTTACCCCGCTGAATTTTATTTTTAGAATACATGTCTACTCATCAATGCCAAATTCTTTGAATGAACTCAAAACCAATATCACAAAAGCAATTCAAACAATCACAGAGCAACAGTAATGCTTTCACAGGGCTCGAAAATAAGATTGATCTTTGTATCACGAATGATGGCGGTTATGTTGTAGATGCAGAGTTAAAATGCAATTTGACAAAAAACATTAAAACTTGAGTTTCCAAATGCTGTTCTTTTTATAGTTGTAAGTACTATTTGTACACGTTATGTAATATATTTTTCAGAACAGCACAAGAACCGTACGATAACTTTGTATAATGAAAATGATAATCTGACACCCCGTCCTGATCCTAGGGAATATACAAGAAACTGATTCATTTTATTATTTCATCGTAGTGCAGTGGATTCGAAACTCTGAAAACTTGTTGACCCTTTCTATGAAGTGAATATTCGGTCGAACCATATTTTAGAATCTAGTTTTCAAACAGAAATCAACGATCTGTAATAATACAGAACTTTTCATTTTAAAAAACATTTTTTATTAGAAATGAATTGCATTTATTCGAATCCTGATATATCGTCGAGGTGTGTGTACAAAAATTAAGTTTACCAACAGTTATGCAATTGATAATGTTCCTTTTTTTTTTACTTTTTGTTGTTATATAGATATGTTCAACATTTAGTCAGTCTCAACGTTTATTCATTCATTTATCTATTTGTTTTTGTATACACAAACTTTTGGTTGATCTTAATTATCCTCATCTTGTGTTCGTGGTATTTATTTGAATTTTCAATGACGCACCCCTTATCATTTTCTCACTGGAGCTCGACCATCATCTAATGAACCCCAGGGGACGGTGGACTACAGTTTCAAAACCATTGTCTGAGAGAATTCAAAAATCTGTTCAACCCATATGACACACCTAATACATATACACCCTTGGGATCGAGTAATGAGATCTTGGATTGCAAGATGGGTATTGTAACGTTTGATCAGTAGGGAAGGAATGTGACCTGGGATTGCGAGCAGAGGAATATATCATTGGATCGCTGGGGTGAGGAATTGGATTGCAAGAGGTGGGGATATGACTCAAGATTACAAGGGTGAGAAATGTGACCAGGGATTGAAAGAGAACTGCTAAATTAAGACCACGACAAGAAAAACGATTTTGTTAAGTATTCAATTATTTTGTATCATAATTTTTACAATTACGCTTATAATGATTCCTTTCAAGTTTTAAGAGGAAGCTCTATTTATAATGTAGTTATAATTACAACATGGACCCTCACACTTTCAGGAAAAAAAGTTCGTAGAAAAAAAATTTGTGTGTGTGCTTTTTTGTTTTGTTTTGTTTTTGTTTTTTTCATTTAAGATTTCTCAAAAACTATTAGTTTAATCCATGAAATCAAACTATACGTATATTTTGAATCAGCATCATCTGGGGAACTTTTATTGATTATTCATTTGAACGTATTCACATATGAATGGGTCAATCCTTTCGAAAGAACTTTGGTTGTGGGCAGTAACCCGCCTTTCCAAAGCCATAGTAGTGCGATAACCAAATGTCCAAAACCTCGGGAAATAGTCATATCCTTATTCAGATGATCACAATTTGCCTGCAACGAATATTTAAGGTCGAAATTTCCAAAAACTTTTTCTTATCTATGGGGTTTGCTATCGCACTCTTGGAAAACAATTAATCACATTTTTTTTTACTGCAATCAGCAGTCATTGCGATTCTGCAGTCGAGTAGATGAGCCACAGAAATGCAACTTGAGAACTGAGTCCAAATTCATGACGATTTTTTCTCCTCAGTGCTAATTTTTGGGTGCAAGTATATTACATAGATTTTGATTTTTACTTTAAATATCATACGCTTTCAATTTATTTGACCTTCACAGCTTCTGTAAATTTGGGAGGATTCAGAAAGGTAATATTTCAAGTTTCAATAAGAGGGAAATCTATTTACAGAGTCGTTTTAATGTTAAACTGATTGGAGGGGGCTCTGTGATTGGGCCCACATGATATAAACTAATTTAAGCACTAAAAATCAGAGAGAGCAACAATATACCAGTGTTTAGAAATGCAGTAAATACAATCAACGGACTAAGCTCTGATCTGCTTTGGGAAATTTACTTTTTTTCTTTCAGTTTCCTGTGCTTTCAATTTATTAGTTTTTCAAATTTTCTGGAAATTTGTTTGTTTTGAGAAAAGATATATTTGAAGGTTTTACAAGAGGGGTATTCAATTTAAAATGCTACTATGATGCTGATCTGTACCTTTACTTTCCAATCTTTATAGATGACCATGGACTCAAATTTTTCCTTCCATCAGTGCTAATACCACTTTGGCAGAGTCTTATTTTAAGGATAACCCTGAATTGACAATTTTCCCTGTACAAAAGCAATAACCCTGATCTTAACCCAAAGATAACAATGAAACGTGGACGCATTTTCAATCCTGTAGTCCGCTTTGACATGCAAAATACTAATGCCAGAAATGACTGGAAGAATTCTCAATTTTCAAAATACTAATCTTCGAAGTTCTACGAGGGACAATGCATTCATGACTGGTGTTTGTGAGATCTCTATCAAATATCATTCGTTTCCCAGTGCTGTCACGTTTAGCGATTTTTCCACCAGGCAACACCGGGTATCTCAGCTAGTCTATGTTCCTTCGCTTGTAATCCCAGGTCACATTCCTCCCCTTGTAATCACAGGTCACATTTCTCACCCTTGCGATCCAACATCACATTTTTTATAAGAAGGTGTTCCATTCACCATATAGCTATAATAAACTGACTATGGATTATCTTTTTCTCATAGCAATAAACTGAAATTCCGACTGTAAGGGAGTCGTTTTGACTCAATTAAAGGAGTCCAGAAAAGATTGTAGGAAGGGCTAAAAATCGTCATACTTGAAGCCTTCCAGAGATGCAAAGAATCGTGAAAGGCGACAGTGGGTATTAGGAACTTGGGTGAGTTATTTCCCTGCAATATTTTAATTTCTTGAACCTTTGGGTAGTATCTGGAAGACTGAATCCCCCTGGACCCGTAAATCTTTAGTTATGCCTCTATTATGGATTCTCATCTGAAACGCTTGATTTCCACGGGGATCTATCTTTTATCAAACCATCTTGAATCTCACCAACTACACACAGGCTCCTGGATGGTCGAGTGCTCAGAAATATAGCAGAGAGAGGGATGAAGGGGATTTAGTTTGTCCCCAGGCCACAAGTAGAGATTGACCTCCTGAAGCTTCATGAAAAGTTATTCACCGACTGCATTTCTACTAACATTATATAATATCTGCGGTCCTAGGTTCGGAATGGGGTATCTTGCTTATAAAGGACCATTACCAACGACCCTAGAACAATTTCAATTGGAAGAATTCACTCAAAAATTACGACAGAAATAAAGTGTGCAACAAAGATCAGAAAAGAGTTTCAAGGTCTTTTCCTATTCTTACTTAAACTTATGTAGCTGTTTTGTTCAGTTGTAATCATTTATTTATACAGGATGAGAACTATTCAACAAGGATGAGAACTTAAATTTACAAATACTTAGTTACACCCATTAAAATATAAATCTTCTTAGTGACTTCCGTTTTCCCGTTTTTTCCTGAAGAATCATAAAAAATGTCTCTCAATTGAAAACTAGATCTGCCCTCAAATTCAATAAACTCCTCCGTAGAACAGGGTTCCCTTCAAAAAATTTCATTGAAGTTAATTCAGAACTTTCAGAAATATCGTGTAGACCAACGGATGGAAAAACAGGTGATATCGTATGGACAAACAGATCTTCAAATACGAATGATAATATATCTCTACCAACATCGTCAACAAGGGTAAAGGAAAAATACTATTATTTGATTTCCTAACATTTTTGTGGATGCCCTGTATGGACAACAAGCTGGGTTCATAGGCTTCGGGTGTCTGTTTCCAATCAAAAAGAGATTAATAATCAGCTTTTTGCATCTCAACAAAGCAAAGAAATATTTTTCTCTTTAATGTTGCTATCATAACAGACGGCGGTTCACTTTCTCCTACTTTTTCTTTCTATTAGCTTTTGTGCTTTTTTAACATGAAAGTTTGGTGAATTAATATGTCTTCTATCCGGAAAGGCTATTATCGTAGACATCGTACATCCCTCGTCGCTGTAATTATTCGATAACTTGATACATGTGAATGTGTATGCGTATACACCAACATATATGTATATCTTGTGCAGATGTACATTATCAACCTCAACACTTCTTCTTAGTAGCACCGAGTGCTGATGTAATATAACAAGCCAAGGTTTCATGACATTGTTGTTTTTCGTTCAACAGATCTCTCAGATGTTAACTTTCGGTAAT
>OY735231.1:2094836-2237336 GCA_963457665.1 Thysanoteuthis rhombus
AAATCCCTCTTTCGAAATTGTTTTTAGTCGGGGGTTCAAATCACGATTCGACAGTTTTATGCTAAATCGATCTTTTAATTAGCGTCACCCTTTTTTTTCAAAAATTCGAACTCAGCAAAAGGAAAGAGAAGTAAGTTATTCATTAATCGACCCTTTTTTGAATTTTTGATTGATCAATCCCAACACAGCACGACCAAAAAACGTTGATTCCGTGAGGGTTTCTGTTATGTGAGTAACCAGATCTGTTATGCATATTTTTTTCAGCATCTGGAATATTATGAATAAAATCTTGTTTTCCATAAACGTTTACAAGTAAAGCTTTCACGACTTCATGCAACAACTTATTGAACATCATATAAAGTAAAACGATATAACTTATTCAGCGTGACACCACCCCAATATTCTATTTCAATGAAGGGTGAAACAGAAGGGATGGGCCTGGAAGAGCTTTACTAAAGCTCAGTATAGGCGCCCCTCGGGCTTGATGATCCGTCACTGTGAAGTATTCACACTTTTTTAATCAAATTCTCTTTTATTTTGCCACTGTTTCGTTAGGTCATCGTGATCCCCGATTATTTTTATGGCAGCAAACAGAATAGCGATCATCTGGGCATGTTTAAATATTCGTGGTTGATTAAAAAAGGCATAGCCTTTGGCTCGCAAAACAGTTTTATTTTCCATTTGACTAAATTCTTCAATATTGAAATTAAACGCTAGATATTCAACTATGAAAACGTCAAATCAACCATTCTCCTAGGTAATTGTAAGAAAAGCTGTCTTTAAAAATCATGCAACCAGACATCCTTGCCCAGACTACAAAAAGATGTTGTGGAACAATCAATAAAACTTTGCTTACATATTGTTTTTTTCTAAAAAAAAAAAAAAAAATGAGATACAGGAATAGTTTCTCATTTGATGCACGGATAGTATATGAATAAATAATTTCAGGAATTATAAATTCAGATCTTCTGGAATAGAAAATAAATCAAACGCTAATTTTAGGGGCTATCAGCTGAAATATAGAGAAGAATTTTTGGAAAAAAATGCAATGTGTTTGGTAGATATTTATCCGTACTGAAAAGCTTGTAATCTTTTATTTCATACATTTTCATCACTTGAATTGATGCGTATTTCAATGTTGAATACGTATTTTTTAAGCGAATTGTATATGAAGATGTCCATTGTGGCAGTTTATTTGATAGATAAATAGATAAATGCAAGTGAAGTGAAAATAGATTTCGTAAAAGAAAGCAACCGGGAGCTACTTTAATGAAAACAGGCATAAATCAACCTTGTTTGATAGTTGAACGGGTTAGAGCGTCGGAGTAAATTTGGAAGATCGTCTCGCTTTTCAAGCTGAGATCACGTTGACTGCCCTGCGTTTTGATCTCATGATTTAGTCCGTTAGTTCAGAAAAAGTTGACGTTGTTGAACCCTTCCTTTTGATGTCAATGTTGCAAATGCAAAGTTTATAATTTTTTTCTTTTTTCTGTCTTTTCTCAAATGTTGTAATATTCATTTTCAGTTTGGAAGAAGCAATGCCAGTGATGTATTTTGATTTTAAGAGCATTACCCGCAATTTTGCATTTTTGCTTCAATTCAAGGCCATATTTTGGGAAAAGAGAGAAATGGGTTATGAGAGAATAAGGTATGTCAATAGAGAATACATTTGGAAAAATATAGATGTAGAGTTGAATTTATAATTCAAGTTTAGGATTGAATGAAATCTAATTTGTTATCAGATTTAAGTTTAGATAATAATAGGATGAACAGATCAATCTTAGATAAAATCCCATATAAAAACCCGTTTTACTTAATGAATGCATTCCTTCCGTTCCTCAATGATGCTCTTGGGAACAAAGTTGTAACGCAGCATTTAATGGTTTATGTGCAAATAAACAATTTTGAAATACCATTTGATTTCCAAGTTTGAGGATGTTGATGTTAGCGTAAATAGGGTTACCATCAGTGTGAGATTGAGAACAGGATATTAGGCAAAGAGCTCTATTTTGCAATTTGAGAGCAGTTTTGTTATAGACAATCAAGCCTTGTCCCCATATATAACAACGATAGATAGAGTTATGAAATAGCATAATACAAAGATTTCAGATCTACAGTTAATGATTGGCTTTTTATAATATGCCATTCGCTATTTTCAATTTTTCGATTAAGATTTCAAAATGGAATGTGGTGAAAAATCACGATTCTTTCTGAGAAAAATATTGACTGAGCATATCAACGTGAGTTAGAGAAGTGTGGCGATCTGTGAGATCAATTTATGGGAAATGGCTGGTCAACGAATATATTTCCAATTGGATTCTGATTCGGAGATGACTCAGGTTGTCATCAATAGAGAAAAAGAGATCTATCAAGAGGCTCCAAGGTTGTACAGAGACTGAATCTGCACGGATCTAGCTCTCCTGCCCTGTAATAGAGGGCCAACCAAACCTGATGGTATCATGAGGTTCTGCTGTGGTGCCCTGAATTTGTGGTATTGATGCTTCGGCCTTGAGTGCATGCCTGACCCAATAGACATCACCCGATTAAAGCTTTGGTGGTGGGAACTCAAAAATTGTTGAATGAATTCAATTATTCACTTATTACAAAGGATAACTCACTGAATATTTAGATGTAAAAATTGAATTGTCAGAAATCAATAACGAAATGAATAATGATTTTTTTGAAAGAGTAGGTTAGCATATGTATGATGGAAGTTTTCTGCAATTTTTTCATTCGATTTTCTAGCATGTTTTTTTCATTTTACACAATGCTTTTTCATATCTGAATTCAAAATACATGTATCGGATGTCACATAATAAGGTGACCGTTTTCCTCTTTTCAAAATGGCCACCATTCGTGTAAAGTTGAGTACTTTTAGACTCAAGGTTTGGGGTTCAGATTCAGGGTTTGGGTTTTTGATTAGATTCTTTGATTTGAAATTCATTCATCAGTGATTGTTATTCTGCAACTTGAGTGGCGACCATTTTAAAATGGGAAATTCAAATATTTCACGATTTTTTTCCTTTAGGCTTTCTTGCAGCAGTTGCCGTGAAACTGCTTCAACCGTTCTCGATCAGTTATCGTTAGTTAAGTTATTGTTGCTTGAGTCTTTAACAATTTTTGTATCTTTTTCAACGTATGGTATAACAATTAAGAAACACCTAAGAACAGTGTTCTGAAAGAATAAAACTTATTCTGCACCATTTGTCATTAAATATTGGCGATTGGGACTCTTTTTGATTCAAAATGGCTACCACTCAAGCGGCCAAGTTGCAGGCATAGTGGTGAATTCATATTTAACGATTTAATTTTTCACTTTATAAATTCAAAATGACTGAAAGACGTGTTCTTTCATTAGAAAAAAGAAATGCTGTACCTGAACGTGATGGGTCAGCCGTATCTACCTCTATAGTCCAATTGCAAATAACAAGAATTTTTTTTCCTGAACTGGAAATTACATTCAAGGAGTTAAAACACTAACCCTAAACCTAACTATCAACCCTTTCACTAAACCTAACTACTTACCCAAAACTTATATACTAATCTTAACACTAAACCAACCTATTAACTCTAACACTGAAAATGATGTTCTGAGGAATCTGTCTGCTTCTTGACTTTGAATTCGCTATCAGCAGCTGCCACTCATACAGCAGCCATTTTGAAACGGTGAAGATAACAATGAACCGAATATTTATATTCTTACTTAGATATATCTGCCTTCCAAACATTTTTCTTCCTTGTTTTCTCTATTAAATTTCATGAAGGTAATATCACACATACAATATGCACTCGAACTTTCAAAGAACACAAAGACCTCTATGATAATTCATGTGCATGAATAGAGAACATTCAAGTAGTAATTTTGTTAATGAATGAATACCATTAAATATTAATTCTTCCTGATCTGAAGACAATAAAATCCTTTTCAAATAATTGTTATGAACAACATTTCTTCATGTGTTTTCCAAATATTCGGTTCTTTTTTCCGTTTTGTTAATATCCTTCTTCGATCAATAATTTTCCTCTTCATCAATTAATCTATGGAAAATTACTTAATTGATAAGTACATATGAGCAAATTTGATCTTTATTAATAATTTTTATCATTAGATGGAGTATCTTAATTCAATATTTGAACATTTTGACAGCTTTTCGCCTTCATCTTAATTTTTTAGTTGTTTTCTCGGCTAGTGTCACTTTTCTTTATTAAATCAAACATTTCCAAATTTGATTTAGCTGCACTATGCTTATCTTGTGACCCCAGAACGACATTTCTTCCTCCACAAATTTTGAAAATTTCTCATATCAAAGTTGCTTTTTTTCACTTTTTAAAAACTTAATCGGTGGATTTAATCTTCAAAAATGTCATTTTCAAATGAAAGCAGAAAGTTTTCAATTTGAAACTTCATTTATTAAATCTACTTACAAAGGTTATAAGTTAGAATTCAAAGTAAATGTTAGTGTTTAAGATTAGTGTTACTGTTTGAATCGGTTCAATTTCAGGTTATTTAAGTCTATTAAGGAATAAATGAAGGCAGTAAATTTGTCTGTGACGATGGTAGTTTCACCCCTGAAAAAATATAGTTTACGCTGACAAAACGTTTCGAATTTAACGCAGAAAAAGTAACAATAACCATTTTTCTTTCCGTCAAAAGACCATGGAATCCTCTGCGGCCGAGAGGTCATGGCATCCAGTTGTAATCCAGTCTCCCTCTGACAACGAGGGACTTGAGCTCAATTCTTATCCAGAGGCGTGTTCTTTATTTCAGATCTTATTTTTTTTTCGTAATCGGAGAATGACGGTCTGTCAAAATCGTGATAAAACAACTAATCATTAGGAAGAAGGTGAGATCTTAAATCAAAATTAATCAAATAAATTTTATCTCTTCCGAGATTTAGATTTTATCTTTAATTATTCAGTGCACTAGCCCCCCACCCATTTTATCGACCAATCTCTCTCTCTGTCTCTCTCTCTGTCTCTCTCTCTCTATCTATCTATTTCTCTCTCTCTCTATCTATCTATCTATCAATTTATCAATCTAGCTAGCTAGCTAGCTATCTCTGTTTTTGTGTTTGTGTGCGCAGGCAGATCAATACGTCAATAAAACAATTATCTTGATTATCTACCAGTATGTACATGAAAATCGATGCCTTTGTAAAAATAAATGTTTTTCTTGATCGAATTACCATTTTCCCACGCTATCCGAAAATATAGACTTCAAAAATCTTCCACAATCCTAATTGGCGTAAATCAAAGGAACATTCACGATTAAATTCACTGGAAAACCTTTTGAGCGTCCCAATACCCTCAAATTGTGGGCATGGTAGGTTGTTTCATGAGAGTGAGCATATGGTCCTCACGATACTCATCAATGGAGCTGAAACATGGAACCTGACCAAAATATTAACCATCAAACTGAGAACTCTGCAACGTACACATGGAGAGATCACAGGATAGCAGAGTATATAAGAAAAAATAGGAGGACAAAATGGCAATAGCCTGGACATGTTGCAAAAACGCCAGTCAACGGCTTGACATCATGACTCTCAACATGGATCCCCTAAGATCGCATGCAAAACCGAAACCGACAAAATATAAGATGGCATGACGAAGAAGGTAAGTTAAGAAAGTACTGATTCCATGACGCCTACAATAGAGAGGTCTGGTGAATCTTGGGGATGGTCTATATCCAACGAGACTAATGCTTGAAGGCTACTGCTGATGATGATGACAATGATGATGAATGAAGAAGCTGCACACTCCCCCCCCTATCTCACCTTCTGACATTTCACTACAAAGCAATCACGCTGAACACTATTTTTACTTTTAGCCTTTTTTTCCTTTTTTCGTAAAAGCAAAGAAGTTTCGCATAGCGACCTTTTGTAAACCGGGGGATATTTGAATACTTGTATGATTCAATACTAATCCATCTATTTTGTTGTTCGTGTTTGTCTTTCTTATTTGCTTTATATCTGTTGAACATTTGGATATCACGTATTATTTTGATTACCTGAAAAAGATGTGATCAAACGTAATTTCATTGTAAATTACTTCCCTGCCTGCCATCGGTCAAGTATGATTTCAATTTGGTGTATCATCGATCACCACCACGGTTATCATCATCATCATCATCATCAGTCTTTTATTGCCCATCGTTTGACATAGACTTTCCCGAAGGAATTGCTTGATCTCTCTATCATGGGCGTCGCTGAGCAAATACTTTCTGACCTTGTCTATTTATATTGCCATCTTGTATTCTGATGGCCTTAGTTATGCATGTGATCTCTTGGTTGTCTGCCATTCTGGCAACATGACCAGCCTATTGCTGATTGAGTTTTTTAAATATTGGCAGTCAATCGGACCTTTTACACCTAATGAG
The DNA here is from genome assembly GCA_963457665.1 of Thysanoteuthis rhombus. Lineage (NCBI taxonomy): Eukaryota > Metazoa > Mollusca > Cephalopoda > Oegopsida > Thysanoteuthidae > Thysanoteuthis > Thysanoteuthis major. The sequence goes on from OY735231.1 coordinate 2,101,216, forward strand.
CTGTGCTGGAAAGAGATTCTTGTAATTATATTTCCGTAGATAATATGCATCATATATATGCGTGTATGTGTGTGTGTGTGTGTGCGTGTTTGAAATCCCCTAAACCATTACATAGTGAACAACTGATGATCCAATCAAGAAACAATTCATACATTGCACAATAATAACAAAGGAATGGGGGAAAACAGGGGATAAAACACCGAGGAAAATGTTCATTTATCGATCAATGTTTGTCTGGTTGTTGCCCAGCCATCTGCTTGTAAACTTGTCTGGCAAAACGCTAGCAACTTGTGAAAGTAGATATGTTTGTGAATCATAACTGTCAATCTCTAAACATAGGTGTGTGCTGATGAGTGGGTTTATTTGTGCTTTACCAATACAGATATCCGTCCAAGATCATATTCATAACAGCAACATTGTCATTTCTCCATGAAAGCTTGCCTGTCTTGATCAAAGGGGACTTAGGGTTAGGATGGGTGAGCTAATTAAATCCTACGCGGGACATATGTCAACACTGCTTTAATTAATAAAAAATGATGACTGGCTTAGGTTCGGGTAAAAGGTAGAGAGTGAGGACGAGAGGAATTGATTTGACCAGACGTTCGGATTAGGGTGCTTTTCGTTGAAAAACATCCAGTCGCTCTCCTATCTGAGAAAAACATCGGCTCGAGATCAATAACAACTGAAGAGGATTGAACTAGACAAACATCAAAAGTATCGTTTGTAACTTTCGCCAATTATCAGACTACAATGACTTGTATATAATCATCATGATATTCTGTCTCTCTAATAAGGTGACCAAACAAGGCAAACACTTCAGTCGGAATTGTAGACCAAAATATTAATATCTAAGTAATCTAATGATATTCCCAATGCTTCAATATTGCCTGTTGAGATGCTGATTTCTTGAATTCCAGCTTGGCTTGCAGGTTATCGATCATTTCAGACTTATCATTAGACATGCCTTGAGCATTATTCATGTATTTATTCCATATCATATCACTTTGGGCAGCTCCAACAATATACAATATCAAAAAACGTAACTCATAAGAACATATTCAAATTTACATGAATACAAACAACGTCCACAATTCAACACAATTCACAGATCAGACTCTCTAGAAAATCTCATCACACTGATTCTAAAAATGTCCTTGTAAGCTGATGAGCTTTTTTTTATAATTTTCATACTTATCTAAATTATTTTAAAACTCTGTACAGTATTGGTATTTTTAGCATGACTAAGCAATTAATTCAAAAAACGTATTACTCTCTTAGAAGAAAAAAACAAACTGATAGCCGAGTAGAATTAGTTTTTGAAACCCGTCTTGTCAATAGATTCCCAGCCCGTGGAAAGATAGTAAAGGGTGGTGTACTATATTTAGAAATTCTATTAATTATTTTTAATACCTCCATCAAATCCTTATTCTTCTCTCTAGCAAAGTTGGTAAACCTCAAGGATTCCAATCCTGTTCTGTAATCAAGAGCTTTTATTTCATTGATTAACTTGGTTACTTTATGTTGTACGCTTTCTAGTTTCAGAAGTAATTTTCAGATTGCATGCCTTACTACCTCTTCATCCCTGAATTAATGATAGAAGAACTTGTGTTATGGTATCATTTTTTATGGGGCTAAGGCTTTTTCTTCTTATAACTCTATTGCTTGCATTATTTAGCTTGGTGTATGGCATGTACGACGAACATGCTCGAGACAAAGACACAATAATAGAAAAATCAAAAACGCTGAAGTGAAGAAAGTGAACAACTATGTGTAACTTGGGCAACGAATCTTCATGAAACTCTCAAAAGAAGAAATAATGAGTTGAGTAATCATTCTAAGATGTCAAGTTTTCTTTAGTGAAAGATCCACCTTCAATAAGAAAATCCAATTATTCCTAAAAAGATGTTTCCTCCTGATAATCACCTACGTAGCTGAAATTTGCAAACTAATCAAGAGATTAACTCTCAAACTGAAAATTATGCGACGAGGAAGAATCATGCTGAAAATCACATTGAAAGATCACAAAACTACACTATATTTTATAGGGAAAGCAGTATTCTGAGATATCATAGAATCCATTAAAAAAATTAAAAGGCAATGGGCTGGATATGTTGCGAGAATGGCTGGCAACTGCAGGAAATCATGATTTACAACATGGACCCCAAAGACCTACAAAATGTAAGATGGTATGACAAACTGAACAAACTCAGAAAATTATTTTCTTTGCGACGTCCATGATAAAGACGTTTCGCAAATCTTGGGAAGGTTGATATCCAACGATGGACGCTACAAGGATTATGATGATGATGATGATGATGGTGGTGATGATGGATAGATTGGTCCCATCTTAGAGAGATTAACAGAGATCGTCAAAAAAAAGGGAGCCCTTCATGATCACCCTCTCCAAATCGATGGTAACTGAAGAGCATAGGCCCAGACAAATATCATGTGTCTGACTTGCAACTCTTGCCACTAGACAAACTACATGACTTGTTCACAGCGAGTCATGTTATTTGATACAACACTCAAGATTCAGTAATGGAAAAAAATAAGTGGATTGAGGTTTGCTATCTCGGAGTTTTGTCGTTATCGGTGACATCTTTTATAAACGAAAACTCGTATGATAGATACAATGACATCTTGTAACGATCATTGACTCTATTCATTACACACACACACACACACATAATATATATATATATATATATATATATATATATATATATATATATATATATATATATATATTATTGTGTCATCCACAGACATACTCAGGAGAGCTTCACAGCATTTTAGCACTAAAGATATTCCCGAAAGAAAATTATTTTAGAAAACGTCTTAGTCCTAAATCACTTAAGATGCTGATACTGTATTTTTAAATATCATGCATACAGTCATGTTTTTATTTCTCTTTTCTCGTATATATCATGTATGTCATGTGGGTCAATAATTCACCGTATGTGTATTATGCTATTCACTTACATGCATATCAACCAATTATTTCCTGGTAGACGTCAGTTTCTTCTCTTTCTCTTCCCCATTAAACCGTCTTCACATTCCTCTCTTTCACCTTTTATATTTGAAACTAAAAGCTTCTTATGTCAGAGGAATTGGTTTAATCTGATGTGAAAAGAAAGACCCCAGATTTTACACGCCGTTGAAAATAAATACATAACAGGAGACTACTCTGCTTTGGCATTCAATAGTTTTATCCCTTAACAAAAAATTTAATTTGTAATGTGTGACAGACTGACGAGCGCGTTGATACGAATTCGAGCTGCACGATATTCAACACACATAGTCACGAATGTCTTTACTGCTACTTATCAACAATGGTGAAAACTCTCACGAATATAAAGTTTCGTGTAGGCCAGTGTTTTCCAACCCTGATGGCTATGTGGCCCACCTAGCTTTTACTTTGACATGTCATAGCCTAGTGAGGATTAGTTCAAACACATTTTTCAAAACCAAAGCAATGCTAATGAAAGCCACAACTTTTTCCAATTATAGTACTTGATAAAAAGAAGACTTTACATGCTTTACACGAATATTTTAATTTGAGAATTTTCTACAATTTTTATTCTTATTAATAACACAGACATTATTACGTATTATCAAATGCACACTTGGAAATATATACACTGATACTCGCACATACTCACATACGCCAAATTAGAAGCATGCAAAAATATCTCAAATGTTCATCGTCTCTTATACGGAGTGACACGAAAGTCGTGACGATGGTTTGAAACAATCGTATATTTTAAATTTAGATGATTTTTAAAAAATTCTTTCAAAAAATGAAACATAGAGAAAGGGAATTTGATTAATTCGATTAATTTGGTTAATTGTTTCGTCTAAATGCCTGCCTACTTAAACGTAGGACTGAGTGTGGTCTCCCTGTTTGTGTGTGATCACCAGAGGATCAAATTCAAGATTCATGAGCTGGAATGGTTGTGTGTACAAGTTGGAATAACGAGTATATACTCCTTTTGTGAACATTAAAGGTATCGAATGAAACATTCTATCATTTTACTTTATTGCTCAGCTATATATATATATATATATATATATATATATATATATATATATATATATATATATATATATATATATATATATATATATATATCGGGAAGAAAGAATACAAAATATTGAAATAGAAAAAGTTGTAATTTAAATCCCATTGCAATTTTTGTGCCACCATGTGCAACATTGGAGATATATATATCCAAACACACGAATAGATATACAAAACCGTTGTAATTAAATGTCTTCATCAAATGATACTAACGCATACGCTAGGGGGTCTACCGTCGCTCAAAGGTTAGAAAGCTAGATTGCCCATTGAATCTGCTTGTAAAAGTAATAAGTTCAATTCACATTCGGTAGCCATTAGAACCCTTTGTGTTCAAACAAGATCAACTTGATACTCTTTCTTTTATTAAACATACTCACTAACCACGACGAATCCAGAAGAAATAATTGGACGGTAACTAGAAAAAAAGCTTATGTGAAAGGAACTCACATAAAAATTCCCTACTCGCCCACACGGAAAAAAACTCTCATAGGAAAAAAAGTCACATGAAAGAAAAGCCCACTCGGAAACATTTTTGTTTGGTGTAGTTAAGACTCAATATCAATTCAGATTTATATTTCCAACCAGAACCATTCTTACGTACGTATTTTTAGCAAATATGTCTAACCATTTTAATGAGTTAATATTGAAAAGAAATAAATTGTATTCAAACAAAAGTTGAATCATTTTTCCATTTACATTTTCCATCAAAAGATATCATAACAAAATGAGGCAATCATGTAATTAAACGCGTGTCTTTTATCCTTTATCAGTGTGCATACCATGAATTGATTTAGGTTCTGGTTCAAAATCGAATTCATTTGTGCAATCCGTTAAGGAACAAAACACACACGTTTTATTTGATTTGTGTTAATTTTTTATTAACATTTTATTCAATTATACTTTTTAATAAAAACAAATACTTTTTTTGATGTATTTCTGATTTCTATATCTTTTAGCAATATACCTTTTAAGTTTCTTGTGTGCATGAAACATTACATTTATATGACACTAAACTTAACTTACTCATATTTCCCCACCCTGTATGGATTTGATCAAACACAAAGCAAGAATGCGCAGTTTATGAATGTAAACAGATCCACATGCAAATATATAAATATATATATATAAGTATATATATGTGTGTGTGTGTGTGTGTATATATATATATATATAATTGTGTCATATATAGCTGTTCCGATGTATTACATCTCTTCAGTATGACTATAGACTTTCAATTATACATTATCCCATCCAGTTCGGCAAGGCAGGATTGAACCCTTCACTTCAGACCCATATATATATATATATATATATATATATATATATATATATATATATATATATATATATATATATATATATATATGTTTTTTCGGGGGGTGTATAGTTATTCTAAAGGCTGTTTTATTATTGGTAGGTGATGACAACTGTACCTTCCATGATGTTGCAATCAAAATTGGCAGAACATTATGAATAACTGTCATCACCAAACAATAATGCTAAACCAGTCGATAAAGGTTTTGAACAGTTATTTAGATTGCCTGTAAATGTCCAAAGGGAAATGTTTTGATTATTTCATAAATCACCAAAATGAATGAAATAGAATATATATTATAATTCTCCGTCACCGCCTGATTTGAGTATGGCAAAAAAAAAAAAAAAAATTAATCAATAACGAGAGAGATCTTTGGAGTGCAGAAATTAGAGCACAGACTCTCTCGTGAAATAGATTATTCTTTGTTCACTTTTTTTATAAAGTTATAGAATAACAAGTTTGTAAAATATCTGGGTTAAGATTCGGTTTTGCAAATCAGAGTTTATAACAAAAAATTATATGAATTAAATATATGGAAATATATTGAATCTTATTTGGAATACCACTTGTTTTGGGTTTTTTTTTTAGTATAAATTGAATAAATTAAAATATTGTTCATATTATTTAGAATATTTGTTTTTTCATTCAAAAGAGGAGAGAAAAGGAACTTAAGTAATTTACTGAAGTTGTAGGAAGAGGAAAGGGAGCGAGAAAAATGAAAGAGTTAAGAAGTAGTTTGAAAAGAAAGTAGGAAAATAAGAGACAAAAGGAAGTTTGGTAGTTTAGTTTCCATTTGAAACTAATCGATGTTTGTAAAGATATTGCGTCAAGTTCTGAGACAGGTTATTAACATTCAAACAGTTCTTAGGACGATTGAACTCTTTAATATGTTGTTAACATAACGTTTCGAAAGAGAATCTGTTTACAATCATCACGTTCGAATGATAAATCTGGAGAATGCGATAGAATGGATTGACCGAAATGTCGTGTTAACAATACAAGCAACAAGGATGCTAATAGTCCGAAAAACACTTCAAATAATTGATGTTTGCATAACATTTACATGAAATCAGGACTGGCAATTAATATCGAAAGGAATAGAGGAGAGTATGGTATTATACAGACAGCGAGAGAGAACTCGCCCAAATGGTATAATATTTAGAACGTCTACCTCACAACCAGGAAATGCCGGGTTCGATTCCTATTATGAGCAAAGTCTATGGGAAAGTATTAGTTTGGACTACTTTCCATGCTCGCCTAGTTGTTAATTAAGTACACTTTAAGTTATCTGATTTGAGAGTTGTTTCTTAGGAGACAAGACACTTTACTTTTACCTTATATGGTGAAAGAATGGTGGAGACATTGGATAATGGATAATCTTAGTTGTAAACACCTGTGGAATTTCCATGAGTTCAGCTAGTAAGTGAATAAATAAGAATCAAAGAATAATATGTTGTCGTAGATGAAATTCATAATATCTTTGCTCTTGCGATTCTTAAACGAGTATTGAATGTCTGCTTCGACAAAAATTAATCAAGATCAAGCCGTGGGCGGTTTTAATATTTCGCTTCCTTTCATGATATAATTAGATGCAAATGAAAAGAGTCAGATCCTTTCATCCCCAGACACATCAAGATTGTATATGTTGAACGGGTAAGGAAATTACTTACACGAAGAGAGATGTCCGAAAAATCACTGTTCTATTTACTGGCTGGGTAGAGTTGTTGATGCTCGATATATATCTTTTTTTCACACGGAACATCTTTGATCTGACGCTTCTATGCTGGAAAAATGGCTAAAATTGACTAGATTTCTCACAGACTGTCTTATTTACATTATACAATTATGATTATGACTTTTAAGAGTATCTTTAAGTTGGGTAACTCATCCATTGTAAACTTACGCAATGCTCTTCCATAGGAATAGAGCACTCTGGTGGATGGGGAATTTATTTGTATAATAAATATATCACTTAAATTCAGCCTTACTGACCGTCCGTAGCCCAGAGGTAGGATATCGGCCTCTGCGTCTGAAGCGAAGGTTCCAATTCTGCCTCGTGGTCCGGGATTGGATAATGGAAAGTCTATAGCCACACTGAAGGGATGTAATACATCAAAACAGCTGTCTGTGGATGACACAATGATATATATATATATATATATATATATATATATATATATATATAGAGAGAGAGAGAGAGAGAGAGAGAGAGAGAGAGAGCAGTACAGTTATCTTGGAACGAAATAATATGGCCAATTCATCCATTTTGGGGTCTGTGTCCTGCTACAGTATTTCTAACATTTTTAGATACACAGCTGTAAACACAAAATTTCAGCCAATTTAAGCCATTCTAAAAATCATTCTTGAGCAATAGGATTCTGAAAAGTTTTAGTAATAATGTTAGCTAGAAATTTAAAAAAAACCACTCAATTTCATCCATTTTTATAACTAGATTTTTTCCAGACCTCTTGCTGAGGAATGATAAAAATGTCTCTCAATGATCCATCCCCAAATTTAAGCAGTCCTTCCACAGCCATTCATTCCACAGAATTTTATTGAAATTCGTTAAGAAATTTTGAGAACATTGTGTGTACAGACAAACCGAAAAACGAGAACGGAAATATACCCCTCTCCGAACGCTGTTATTAGACAAATAACAATGGTTCACTTCGTTGGACCCAAATTTGACAAGTTCCAAGTTTTCGTTTCTACCTTTCGGATATATTGTGTGGACAGACAGACGGACAGAAAGACGGACGGACAGACGGAAGACACTAGTGAATGAACCATTCTCTTCTACTCTCGTCAAACAAGAAAAAAATTTCATAACGCGGTCCAAAGCTGTTTTCACCCCCACCATGCACAAACTCCCTCGTCCTCTGGTCATCTTGTTTCTTTCTGCTTTAACCTTTTCAGTGAATAACACTATATTCACTCACCAGTAAACAATCAGCAGCAGCAGCTTTTCCTAAGATTTGCTAGATATCTCTATCATGGGCATCCGGGAGCCAATACTCTCTGAACTTGTATAGTTTGTCCTGCCAACTTTTTTTTTTATTTCACTATTTTGCATATGATCTCAGGGGATCCACGTTGTGGGTTGTGATGTCCAGTGTTTCTCTGACATTCTTGCAATATGGCCAGCTCATGCCATTCGTGTTTTCTAATTGATAATATGATATCTCTGTGTCTCTAATATACTGTGCTGTCTTTTATTTTTTCCATGTGACGTTGACCATGATTCGTTTCTGCGCATGTTTCTTGGTTTTTAGTTTGAGAGTCAATCTATTCTCTCAATCGACAATACCGTATCTACTTAGAAGCTCTACGCAAGAAACTCTCGAGGCCCCTTTGGTCTCTCTACGGGCCCCCTTGTTGATACGTACCGATTGCACCCAGGCCGAGGTAAATAGATAACGATGATGCACTTGGTCTGACCCCAGTTTAAGTGTCTTCTAAGCCGTTTCCAGGTATTTCTATGTATTGTCTGTTCAGCGTTCCTCTCGCTAATTGATAACGAGATCTGGTTCCGTTGCTACGACATGTCTTTGTGGTATGAAACACGAACTATAATTTTCCTCTGTTGTTGATGTTCCTAATAATGATGGTGGTGGCAATGATTGTGATGATGATGGCTTGTTTATCGAAAGACGTTCTCAAAATTGAGCGGGGAAGTCCAGACGCAAATTGGCAAGATCAATGATTTGAAAAAAAAAACAAAAAAAAAAAAAACTCGATGATCCAATACACGGTCAAACACATACATACTTTCATAGATACATGTGTACACGCTCAATTGCATTTACAAACAGCCACAACTACACTCACATACTTACATACTTGCACACACCCATGCATACATACACACGCTCTCACAAATATACAAGACTTGAAGGGGATCATTTGGAATGAATAGTACAGATTTTTGGAAATACGTTTCCAGAATTCTGATCAACTTTTTAGATCAATAAATTATGAAAATGTTTTTTTTGTTTCTGTGTTCTTCGAGGGTTATTTACGAAATTATTCGAGGGATCTGAAAAAAATTGAAATCATCTTCCAAACGTAGGTCCGTCTTGTACATTGTTTTATTGATAGAAACCTTTGTTATGCATCGTACCACTGTCAAATCCATCTTCAACATCCCGATTCTTGAAACGTCAATATCCAATGGACTACTTGGATGGAACGAATTTATTGGCTAGTATCACTGGTAATACTTCGTTTCTGTTCTAGTTAGCCTAGAACAGAAACGAAGTATTACAAATGATTCTGGCCAAGAGGTCTTTTTTATAAGGATTTCTGAATTTTGAAAAAAATAGCTGACTGAATAGTCATTGTTTTCGATCACAACGACATTGTTCCAAGACTGGCACGTATCCTTATCGTCTTTTTTTGTAGTTACTTACCAATTTATAACATCTAAACGCGTTTGACGACTGGACGTCGATAATGGCCTGACAAGGGTGATATATATTCGTTCTTCATAGAATATGCTTAGGAGAGAGCAAGTTGAATGTTGCAATGGACAGGTGAAATATGAATATATATATGATAAATTTTGCTATAAGGGTTTGAGGTATAATAGTTTTTAATAAGCCTTATCGTGCTTCATAGAGAAACAGGTTAAGGCTGTTGCAAAAATTGATCCTACAACATTAACATTTTCTAAGACAAGTGATACATCAACAATGTAAGGACTGGAGATAATTTTCAATGAATGTTTAAATATAGTATAACGCAATTTGTAATTATGTATATATATATATATATATATATATATATATATATATATATATAATTGTGTCATCCACAAAAAGCTGTTTCGATGTATTACATCTCTTCAATGTGGCTATAGACTTTCCATTATCCCACCCAGTACATCGAGTCAGAATTGAAACCCTCACATCAGACCTGGAGGCCGATATCCTACCTGTGGACGACGGAACTTGATGGTCAATACTGAATTTAAGCGATATATCCATTTACACGGAAATTGCTCATCCACCATAGTGCTCTATTCCTATGGAAGAGCATTGCATAAGCTTACGATAGATGAGTTGTGTGTGTGTGTGTATCCATGTGCGTGTGTGAGTACGTAAGTATGTGAGCGTGGCTATGTGTGTGTATATATATATATTACCTATGGAATTTACCAGACTGGAGTCCTCATCTTGGTTTTTTTCCTATAATGTATTCTCTGACTTTATCGGGTGTATGTCTTACTCGGTAAGTTTCGAGAAATTTCAAAGCAAACCCTTCACTCAATCCACAGGGAGATATCACTCTCTTTTCGTTGTCTATTTCAGGTGGGGGAGTGTCTCTTATTGGTGTTTCAATAGTCATCTGGCTTTTTTGGGATCGCTTGTTCGTCTCTTCCTCTGTAGTAGCGTATATTATTTCCAGCACTACGTGACTCTGGCCTGAACCTAGAGCCAAAGTCTATAGCCCCAATCCTGTGTGTCCTTTGGTACAATTTAGTGGTGAGATTACTGACATAAACCTACAGATGCTTTTTCATATATGTAGTTCGTTGATCTTTGTATTCTAATTAATTAGATGCTCCGGTATAGTATTCATATTTATGCTTGGTCTACTATAGGGTAACTGCGACCTAGCATTTGTGTTCACTCATTTAATTGTCTGATTCTCCAATGTTGTTTCCTGCTTACTATACTGATTACATTCCATACAAGTATGAGACCACCTAATTCCACCCACCTGTGATCAGCTATGTCTCATTTCATTATCACAACTCGAATTACGACTTTCTGATATTCATCAAGTTTTATCTTGAGGGGCAGCAAGCTCACCTCATTATCCTTTGCCACAACTGCGTAGAAAGGCAATCCTAGTTTTTAGTATTTTTTTTATCTTTTGAGAGAGAGAGAGAGAGTGAGAGAGAGAGAGAGTGAGAGAGAGAGAGAGAGAGAGATTGGGGGGGTCTCTTCCATTCAATACTGATCTGATCTTATATGGTCAGCATAACTACCGAATCTGATGTTATATTTACCGGATAGTTGTTACTATAAGGGTGTTTCTAATATTGACCATCTTCTGTTGTAGGTGTCAGGTTTGCCATCAGTAAATTTTGTCCGATGTTGTAAACAGCTGAGGATCCCTTTATCCACGGCGTATGGATAGCAGGAATTGAAGTTCAGGTATTTTCCAGTGAATGTCAATTTGTGATAAACAGAGGAGTTCAAGTTGTTAGCACGTTTAGAGAAACTATTTTATTGCTTGCTTTCTTTTCCATTGTGAACTGTATAAAGAGCCCTTGAGTTCATATAGAATTGCAGCACTTGTACACCTTACTAGTGGGGCCAAGAGATGGTGTATTGAATACATAAGGGCGTGTTATCAATAAATGCAATATTCTATGTCTCCTTAATATGGACGCTGCCACATTACTCAAATAATGCTACATTTATAGCCAGAAAGTCTTATCAGACGAGTCCCGATGACATCCTCATTTTGGTTCAAAGCTGTACGACAGAGAAAACTGAAGTACCAAGACAGAATAGGAGAACATTGTTCGTCAGAAGTCAGAATTCACACAAAGAATGCATGAGATAATATTGGCAATTACACGCTCGCTCATAAACGTACAAACGCAAATATACTTAAATAGAAGAACATTCATATCTATATAGAGATGTTATTTTTCGGGGAGACTCTCTCTGAACCGACACTCCGTTTTTACACATTGGTAATGAGCTGATCTGCCGAGGCAGCGTAAATAGATAAACGATTAAAGAATGGACTGAAGTACGGATCGGATCTGTGTCCAATCAAAAATGACATCTTAACGCAATGCCACTCAACTGATATCATAAAGAAATGGATATTTAATCAATTTTTCTATATTCTACCGTGTAAAAAACTGGCTGGTGGTTCAAAAACATCCTCTATTAAGAATAACGTCTTTATAATAAGTCTGTCAGATTGAATATCCCTTCCTGTATAATATATATATATATATATATATATATATATATATATATATATATATATATAGAGAGAGAGAGAGAGAGAGAGAGAGAGAGAGAGAGAGAGAGAGAGAATGGGGGAGAGAGGGAAAATATTTAAGCACTTGTGCAATTCTGATTTATTCTGATAATATGCATCTGCCGCCAAAAGAATGAAAAGTAAAAATTGGCTCTGGAATAGATTAAAGAATCTCATCCATTTGACAAGAATTTAAGAATTCATTTTCAAGAAACTGTTAGCCAAAACGATCGTCATAGGTCAGCAAAGGCTTCTGTGGTTTTTAAATGATTCTAGTTGGTGGGCTATGTGTCACTCTTAGAGGCTGCACTATTGGATTGAGAAGACTCAAAATTTAAATATTTACCCCTTATCAAGTCAAAAGAAAATTTTCTTTGTTTTTTGAAAATCTTCCACTTCAAAATAGTGGGCGGGAGTCAATTTAACATGTAATTTTATGATAATTTTGTTCCTTAATTTGTGTCCGGTAGCGTCTACGTCTTTTTTTTTTCTTTTTGCTTGTTTTTTTTTTTTGTTTTTTTTTTTTTGCTTTTATTTTTTAATTTGGACTTTTTGCTGATCATTGAATCTGGGTGCTTTAGGCGTTCTCAACTCTATTTTAGATGTTTTCCATTGGAAAACGCCAGTGGTGTCATTAATGGAATTTATTCTGACCATATTTATTTTTCAATAGAATATTATTTTATATGAGTTGAAATTTTGTCGCTAGGATCGTTCAATTAATAACTGCTTTTTCCTCTTACTCGTCGCTTTTACTTCGGGTTTCTTGGTCATTGCGTACGAGTGAACGGCTCGTAACGACGCCAAAGATTTCACTGCAAAAAAAAAAAGGAGATTTGAAATTTACTGACAATAGAGATTGAAAGAACAAAAGGGAAAGGTGGCATAACAGTAAAATTAGAAAGCATTCAGAGAACGCTTACATAGGCCAACACCATTGTCACTAAAAACTGAACAATCAGATTACGAACCTAAGACAATGCCGTAAAAATGCTTGCATGTTTATTCATCGTGGATGTATCATCAATTGTTTAAAAAATCAATTTCAATGCAGTTTATCATATTCATTTTGATGCCGTTACCATGGTAACGTTATTGCTGTGTTATTACATCTGAAAAGCCGAAAAAAATGTCACAGCTCGCAATGTTGAGTGAATTGCAAAAAGTATTGAATTCAACCGTATTTCAAACAATTGTTACACCCTCATGTAATTTGGATAATCTGGGAAGTCGAAATCTGGTCAAAAATCATTTAGATCCATATTTACCCTCACCTTTCAAAACAGCGTGTAATTCTTTCTTATAGTAAGATTTTGCTCTGGAAGAATCTTGTAAGTCTTCTATTCTCGAGGAAACAAAGCTGTTTTCATTTGACTTTTTTTACACATCGACTCAACAGACTTACAACGTCTTTTCACTTTCACGAAAGGTCATTGAAATTCCTTGAAAACTTTCGTAGATATTGTTTGGGCCTATAGACAGACGATCAAACAGACAGAATAACATAGGCGAATACATAATCTCCATCTAACTTTGCTTGCAGAGGTTAGAAATCCAAAAATCTTGCCAATTTGACAGTAATTCTTTTTTTACTATTTCTTTTCTTTTCTTATACTTGTCGCTTTTGCTCTGAGCTTGTCCGTTTTTTTTCTGCTCATTGTTTAAGAGCAAACGTCTCACTTAATAACATTAAATGACATCGAAGAGCCGACGTGTTTACTGCAGGAACCGAGATTTGACATTAACTGACAGTGAAAGTCTTCCTTCTCAATGTCCAGACAAGTTACTTACATACAGATCATACTCAGAACCTCAAGATTCCATTTCGACCCAGGACCTTCTTCGGCCTGCTTAAATGATAATACACAAATTGACTTGCCATTCTTCTTCCATTACAAGATGTGAAATGATTTGGGGAGGTCACCATGGTAACTGATGGTTGGCTGGCTATAAAATTCCCTTCCCTTTCTGATAATGAGAGGAAATGCGAATGTTGGAAATCGATAACTTGGACTGAATGAATGAGAAAATTTCCGATAAACTTTATATCTCTTGTTCTTTTGTCCTCACAATTTCTCACTTTCTTTCTCTCTTTTTTTCTTTCTCCTTTTCACAAATTTTCTCCCTCGTCCCCTTTTCCTCCTCTCTCTATTCCCTATAAAACTCTTTGTTACTTTTATTTTTCCATCTCTCTTCCTCTGTCTTCCTCTTTCTATTTTTCAGTCTATCACTTTCTTCCTTTCCCACTTCTTGAATGCTCTCCCATTTATTCCTTTCTATATACTTCAATAAAGCTTTCTATTACTTTTTTCTCCCCCCAGCTTTTCCCTTCTTTCTTTCTTTCTTCCTCTCTCTCTCCCTTCCTCTCCTTCTATCTCTCTCTTTCTCTCTCTCTCACTCTATCTCTTTTCCACTCTGTTCTCTTCTCTTCTCTCTATTTTTCAATAAATTATTTTTTTAATCTCTCTTCTCGCGCACTTTGTATTCTCGACTTTCTCCATTTCTCCTTTTCCCTCGGCTTATTCATCACTATACTCTCTTTTACTCCCTACACACTTTCCTTTCCCCTCTTTATCACCGTTTCTCCCTCTTGTGACCCCCTCCCATTGTCCCCCTCCTCTATTTTTCACTTTCTGTCTACTTTTCTGTATATTTCTCTATGTAGCTGCCTGTGATTTATTTTTCTCTTCCTCTTTCTTTCTGACCAGACTTATGTTTACCCAGTACATAACTTTGTTTTTATCTCGATTTATGCACTTATTTTTTTTCATCAAGATATCCATCTGTCAGACTGGGAACCAATTTTATGGATCTCCTGTCTCATATCCTCGGTCTCTTCAAGTTTTTACTAAAATAAGATCAGTAGAAAACAAGGTAAAACGAAGGAAGAATTGATGTAAAGAGATTGTGTAGCGCCAAATATTAAGTGAAAAGCTTTTATGGCGTCTATCTCTCGAGGATTGAGCAAATACTTTAGGCTGAAGGTTGTAGAATTTACAAAATCCTGTCCGTTACATCGACTTTCAGCTCCAGTAGGACATACACAAGTATCTCGACTATGGGATGTTAGTTTGTCTATCAGTCCGTTTTATCTTTATCTGTTACATTTCATCCATCTATCTCAGTACTTTGATATTCATATCCATCAATCTATCTATCTATCCATCTTTCTATCCATCTATCTATCCATCTATTTATCTTTCTATCTATCTATCTATCTACATACATATATACATATATATATATATATATATATATATATATATATACATATATATATGTGTGTGTGTGTGTGTATGAATATGTGTGTATATATATATATATATACATACATACATACATATATATATGTGTGTGTGTGTGTATATATATATATATATATATATATATATATATAATGAAAACATCTACAGATAAAAAAACCTAACTTCTATACACTATACTTCCGAGTTTGTCTCACTTTGTAGAGTTCAAATTATATATATATATATATATATATATATATATATATATATATATATATATATATATATATATATGTATGTGTGTATGTATATATATATATATATATATAGCTAACTATCTCAGTCTTTTCATATCCATCTATCTATCAATGTATGTATCTGTTACTGTCAGTTTTGTTTATCTATTTATCTATCCATCTATCTACCGATCACAATCTGCTTTTCTATCTATCTATTACAGTCAGTTTTTGCCTCTGTATATTTCTGTCGATCTTTTATCTGTCTTCTATTCCGTCATTATCTATCCATCTATCAATATATATATATATATATATATATATATATATATATATATATATATATATATATATATATATATATATATATATATATATCAATCGATCGATCGTTCCAAGTATCTTCATTTCTCCCGAATCATCTATTTATAAATCTATCTTATCTCAATCCTGAAATAGAATTTTCTATCGAAATTGTCCAGGAATTCACCAACAACAGAAAATGAAATAGATATTGATACTGTATTCAAACTTCCACGGTGACTTCAATAACCAACACTGTGCAGCATGATATTTGACACTGGGTTGTGAGTGTTATTTGTAATTGCATATGCATGACAAAAATGTCTGTTATTTCCGTCAAACTTTGCCTTTGTCACCATGACTGCGATACTTATACGTAGTTATTTTTCTCTTAGAAACTGTAGATTTTACTGTTTTCCAATTAGAAATATATACTTATCGATTTGAACCAAATTTAGCGAAATAGGCTATTTTAGTGCAGTCAATTTGGCCATCTTTTGGCGAGATTTTCTCTTTGCTGTTGTTTCCATTTAGAGCTTTCCAGCAGTCAAATCAGCACAATTTCTTTTATGAGTTGGCAAGAAGTAAGTTTGAAGGGAATAATAACCGTTTTGTATACCTTTTAGATATAATCAAATAGGAAATAACGTGTTGGTCAGCGGCTAGTTTTAACATTATATTTTCAATGTTGTTTTGTCTCATTTTTGCTGTCGGGTAGATTTTTAGGACAAAATTGTCAAAACTGGTTTCGGCTTTTTACGAGGACGTCAGTTTTGGGATTTTGATAAAGATTTCAATAACTGCAACCTATTATGTTTTCCCTTATTTTACGAGATTTCAGTGGCTGTTTAGTTTACAATATAAGTTTACTCTTAATTGGTGACTCACTTTGTGCCCGGAAGCATTCGTGCTTGTATCTTGGGGATTGGGGGGGGGGTAAATTTGAAAAAGGATGACATGACAGTTTTTTATTGAGTGACTAACCAAACCTGTATCTATCCTATTTTTGAAATGAAGTCATGGACAGAAAATAATTACATGAAATTAGCAATGTCAAAATTAATTTCTTGGGAAACATTTAAACCATATTCTTCTCCCTATTTGCATGAGGCTCAAACGATGTACCCCTTAGTAACCAAGCTGTTTTGACTGGGGGTTATTGCAGGATCACCAATGGTTTCCAGTTTATTCAGCTGATCATCAAAATGGAGATGTTTGCTGAACAAGTATTTTTAATGCTGGTTCCTGTGTTTTCATTTGTTTGAAAATGATGACTTCGCAAAAGTATGAAAGTGATTTTTTTCGAACTCCACTCGACGTCGAAGGCTGAACCCGACTTCGTTTTTCCTCTGTAACAACAATAGCAACTAAAAAATAACCCACAGTGGAGTTAACTCTTCAATCTCTGTCTCGTCATGTTAAACCACCATGATACCAAAAATCAACATTTGATATCATGACCAAATGATCGGCAGACGGCTCTCGTAGCAGCTGAGCCAAACTGACAACTCTTATATACCATCAAAAATACATATTATAAATACGTAAGGATGCAGTAGTAGGAGAAGTGTTTGACCCTGCAACAACCTGTTTTGTTGGGATGAAATTCAGGCAAAAAATCAATATATATTATAGTTTTTAATAGATTGATGGATTATTTCAAAGCGCTGACAAAACCGTGATGATATTTCAGGAAAAAATGCAATGTTTTTCGAAAATCATTTGTTTGGAAAACAGAACTGTGCTAAAAT
Source organism: Thysanoteuthis rhombus (assembly GCA_963457665.1). Classification (NCBI taxonomy): domain Eukaryota; kingdom Metazoa; phylum Mollusca; class Cephalopoda; order Oegopsida; family Thysanoteuthidae; genus Thysanoteuthis; species Thysanoteuthis major. The sequence goes on from OY735231.1 coordinate 2,119,155, forward strand.
ACAACATAACGCGAGCTTTTCGCTAAATTGAAAGAACTCTCGTTGAATCCAAGGATTCTACCCGATACAGACTAAGGAACAACTTTAGCAGAAATTTGTATTGCAAATTGAACCTCACTAAAAACTTATTTAGGAAGATTTTCAAAAACTGGAAAAACAGTTTGGCAGCCTAATGAGTGGTGACTGTTCAATTCATCAGCCTTCTAGCTCCATATGAACGACCTGTGTTCCTGATATGTACATGCTCACTTCTTTGAACCGATCATTCCTATTTGACTCAATTCACTGACTCTGATATTGACTTTTCCTCTTCTCTCCCCTACTAAGCGACTAGAAAGCACACTACAAAATCCAAACGTTTTTCTCATTTCACACTCTAACTTGTGTACAATTACAGTTTACTTAGTGACTGCATATGTTTTTGAAAAGGTTGGTGGATATAATGCATGGCATAAAAGCCCATCCCAGCAATTACATTTTTTCTTTCAAATTCTTTCACATTCCTATTGTCAAATTACCATTGTCGGGTTACCAAGCATCCACACAACAAACATGCATATACATACATATATATATATATATATATATATATATATATATATATATATATATATATATATATATATATATATATATATATATATAGACAGAGAGAGAGAGAGAGAGAGAGACTAACTAAAAAAACTGTGTTGACAGTTTTTGTGACAGTCTTGGTTGATGGTCTCTAAAAATATGTAGAACTACCGTTCCAAAGGAAATTATAAATCACCACAACCCATATATGCAGTGTTGGGGGTGCAATTGAAAGTTTGGGAAAAGGGATAATCGATGAATTAATTACACCTCTATGGTCACTAAAAAAATATAGATTTTCAACAAAAAAAAAAAACGACAGGCAGAAACTAGTGACAAATTAGCATGAATTTACATTTGATATTGATCCTTCACTATCAACTTATTTTGGATGAGAATTTTCGAAAACACTATTTTGCCAGTTCATTGATGGGAATGTGTGTGCAAAATTCAAGCTTTTACTGTGAACGGTGAGAGCAGGGCGAAGTCTGGATAGATAGATACCAATGTCAGAACACATGAAAAACCTTAATCCAGACGTGGGAGAATCATGTTCGACCTCACATGGAGAAATCATAAAACAGCATGACATATCAGAGGAAAGATTAAAATCCGATCCACCATGGAAACTGATTAAAAACTCAAATTGCAATAGGTTGGTCATGTTGCAAGAATGTCAGGAAACTGTTTGACATCAAATCTAAGAACGTGGATCCCAAGAGATCAGTTGCGAGGCTGTGGCCGACAGAAAGTGAGATGGCGTAACGAGCTGAATAAATTCAGAAAATACTGGCTCGGCGATGCCCATGAAAGGTCAGATGAATCTTGGGAAGGTCCATGTCCAACAACAGACGCCATGATGATGATGATGATGATTATAATGAAGCACAGTGATTGAGCCGGTTTATTGTGGGTAGCGGGGATTTAAAAAATATTTACAAAAAGGTGAATAAAAAAAATCACTGATAAATTCGTATGGGCCAGACAGAGATAAACCTGCCGGAAAAGTCAAAAAGAATTGCACAATGGATTCCACCATTTCTCTGCATCTGCTTTCGTATAGATCATTGATAGACATTGTTCGCTACTGAAAGTTGCTAAGAGGCAGATTGACTAATGTCATAAAACAAAGTTTCGTCGACTAAACAAAGTTAACAGCTGCCAAGTCGATGAAATTTGATAAAAGGAAATTCATTGTCAACTTCCAATCCAAATTCGAGGCCAGAGTTGACTTTGTTTTGGCCCCCGTACCAACAACAACAACAACCATCTTCACCAAATTTATGGGAGTAAACTATATGCTGTTTATCGATGCTGTCACATTAAACTGAGCACACACATACACACGCACACACACGTATATACACATACATATTCATTTTTTTATATATTTATATATATATATATATATGTGTGTGTGTGTGTGTGTGTGTGTGTGTGTGTGTGTTAACTGCACATTAATGTTCTTTGAGTAGCGATAAAGTCTCTTCCCCTGGGTAAAATAGCAGGAAGGACCAGAACATCTTGCATTGGTTGTGGAACTAGTCTATGAAAAGGTAACTCTAAATCAAAACCAGAAAAGTCTAAAATCTTCATTCAGTGTCACAAGACGCTGACTATAGACGAAGTAAGGAACATGGATTGAAATAACATGTTCCATTAAAATAGCCATGCGATACCCTCAATGGTGTGAGCGAATGATTTCAAACTGTTATGAAATTTGAGTTTTGGCAAAAAATTCAGCGATGAAAAAGGAATTGGTATTATTTGACCAGGTCTGAAAATACAGTCCGTTATTCTAAAATAGACAATACTGACTTCTCAGAGGGAATGAACGGGGAGGGCCATGAGTACGTTGCCGTTTCAGCCCATTAGAGCGCCGATCATTCAAGTCTGTAAGAAAAATAATTGATAAACAAAATGAAAATAAATCTTTGTAATGGTTTTTGTCAATTCCTGTAAGCATTTTATCTTTTAAAATTATTTCCCTGCCCAATTCGCGAAATTCATATAGACTCACCATCACAGTCAATAATCAAACAGTCAAAGGTTGAATTCATACAAAAAAAAATCCCATAGGAGAATAAATATGGTCAGAATAAATTCTGTTTATGATATCACTGGCATTTTCCATGGGAAACATATAGAATAGCGGAAATTAAACGTCTACATTCTCCAGAATCTAGATGCTACTAATTTTCTATACCCGTTATAAAAGGCCCCGATATGCTGGAAAAAGCTTCCTTCCAAAAATGAAAATAAAATGAAAAAAAAAACAAAACATTTTTTGGCGTTCACTGGTAGAGTATTGATGCCAATTTCCAATTCAGTGAACAAACTCGTTTTGCAAAGAGCACTAGAATATAGAAAGAAATACACGAACACGCGCTGGTATAAAAAAAAGGGGATTTAACTTTGGTGGCTATGGTTGTTCTGAGGAGAGGGATGGGTGTAGGAAATAGCAAGCGTTTTGTCAGCTCTGGTAGCAAGAATGTTAGCAGTGGAACCCTGGGATGGGCGTCATGGTTCTCGTGTTAAAGACATTGACGCTCCTTTGCCAGCTGGTTGGACCTTTGATCTTTGAAACGCTGAGCAAGTGGCTTGTTTCCTCTGCCCATCCTGTTTCCGTTTGCCTTAGTGGAAGTGAGAGGATATCCATCTACAATCCCAGCCTGTTATATCTATATATCCATCGACCTATCTAGCTTCTTACTCTCTCTTGCTCTCTCTCTCTCTGTCTCTGTCTCTATCTCTGTCTGTCTGTCTGTCTGTCTGTCTCTCTCTAAAACATTCATATATAATCTAGAAAGCTTCAAACATTGAAACACTTTTTAAGATTATTTTTGTGTCACATCATTCACTTATTTCCCAATATCTGTCAATGCAATTTATGTAATTTTCTTCAGTGTTTTTTTCTCATTCCCCCTATACTCAGCTATTATGGTACAAAGTATAAATTTCCTCTTGTTGGGATCATCAGTTGTTCACGATGTAACCGTTTCGGAGATTATATATATATATATATATATATATATATATATATATATATATATATATATATATATATATAGTGAAAATTCGTGAAAGAAATTACTTTCCCTCTTTTATAGTAAATATTTTTCAAATATCAGTATATTGTTCCATAATATATAAATAATATATTGAGCACTTTATATGTATACTAAAAAGTTGGGAGAGAAATCTGTCTTTTTCTCCACTTTTACAAGAAATGTTTTAAAAAAATCCATAAACGGAGGGATGAGATGGAAAAGTTTGTCGATAAATCATAGCTAAGGTTGTCACAATCATTGTCGTCATGGAGCGATATGAGAAAGGCCTTTGTCTAGCAATGGACTTATAATGTCTATTGCTGCTGCTGAAAACTGCACTCATGTGTATTTGCACGTTCCAACGATTACAGTCCATATGAACATATAACTGCTGACGATAGAGTATGTCCAGAAGACACACCGTGGAAATAAAGATTCAATAATCATTATATAATCCCGTTTTGTCTTGATTAGAATAGTACATCATATATATACATATTATTGTATCATCCACAGACAACTGTTTTGTTGTATTACAACTCTTCAGTGTGGCCCTAGACAATCCATTATACCATCCAGTACCACGAGGTAGGATTGAAACCTTCGCTTCAGACCCGGAAGCCGGTATCCTATTGCTGAGCCACAGAACTGGACGGCTGTATTAAAGCAATATATTCTATTTTTGCTTAAATTCTCCATCTATCAGAGTGCTCTACTCCTATGGAAGAGTATATATATTTGAAATGCTGAGCAAGTGGCTTGTTTCCTCTGTCCATCCTGTGTCTTTCAACCTAAATCACCTTGTTCACTAATGCTCCATCTATGTCCATCTCTCTCTCTATATATATATATATCATATCCGTCCATTTTTCTTTCTTTAATTTTTTCTTTCTTTTTTCTTTCTTTCTTTCATCTACTCAAAAGTCTTCTATTCGATTCCATTCTCCCATTCGCTCTTCCTCTTAAGAGGGATCTTTTTTTCTTCCACCTTTGTCAAAGAAGTCGAAAGAGGTACGTGTATTTATTTGTCTCTCTCTGTCTACACAATATCCAAAAAAATCCTAAAAGAAATTCAATCACCTTTTTAAAAAATTTCTATTCATCAGGAGTCACACATGATTTCCAACACAATATCTGCAAAAGTTCTCAATGAATTTTGATGATACAAAGAAAACTTCACTGGCTAAGGACGATTCGATTAAATTTTGGAGCATTTCCAGGAATTTTGTTTGAGTGACCTCGCCTGCTTTGTAGTTGCGAGTCAACTTATTTCCTTTCCGATCATAGTGACAATTATGTGAGTAAAAACATTTTAGTTCTTTCATGTTTTCTCTGTGTTCTTTCATTCTTTTGTAATTTTTTTCTCTTTTCCCATTTTTCTATTTTTTCTTCCTTTGATATCGTTCTCTTTTTTTCAGTTCCTTTTTTCCTTCCCTTCTTTGCTGTCATTCTTTCTATTCCAGACCTCTTTCTGACATAGCCCAGCCGTTTATTTTCTTCACGCATCCGTCTGATCCACTCCCCAGCCCCCTCAACCTCCTCTACAACCCCCCACCATTCACGTGCCTTTGCCTATCTTAGTCGAGCGCGACTTACCTTGAATAATATAATTCCCAATTCTTGTGAATGATCATCTGACGTCATCACAACACGTGTTTACCCACAACGCCTTCCTCTTCCTCGGAGTCTCTCGACGGATTTTTTACGCCGATGTCTCCATTGACAATCATCATCATCATCATCATCATCATCATCATCATCATCATCATCATCATCATCAATTCCCTTTCCTCCTACTTCTTCCCTTATGCATTCTTCTACTACTCCTTATTCTTCACCTCTTCATCTCTCCTTCTCCATGGACTTTTCTCCTCCATTCTTCTTCTTCTTCTTCTTTTCTTCTTTTTCATGTTGAAAGAGAGAACAAGAAGAACCTATGCTCACACTCATGTTCGCCGTGTCATATACGTACACATATGCACACATACACATTCGCATAGACGCAAGTGAACATGAAACCACACATACTCAAACAACACACATCCAACCACCTACACACAGATACACTGAATCATATACAGTTACACAAATCAAATTTACGTGGTCGATTGAAGCCGAATGCAAATAGACTTGATGAGATGAAGTAACTAAAAATATACTGGTATGAATTCGTACAAACACAATTCACACATTTGAAGCAATGCTGTCACAGTTTGATCAATTAATCGAACAATCAATTCCCAGATATAATTCTAACATACATACAATCATGCATAAAAGCAATCTGATATAAACGGTTGCCTGTTGATTGCAATGACTACGTGAAACAGATCAGTTAAAACAAAAATTGTGAACATCCATGTATATATACATATATATACACACACACATATATATATACGTATATATATATATACACATGTAAATTTATATATAGAGAGAGAGAGAGTTAGAGAAAGAAATCTTTACAGTTTTAAACGTTAAACATTTAAAAAAAACTCTTTTGTGGCATTCAAGTCATTTATTTCTTCAAATCTATCGATACAATTTAATCAATTTTCCCTGTTTTTCAAATACTTTGAATGGTGCTGTTTATGAATTTTTTCTTGTTGGGATCATCAGTTTTTAACCATGTAACCGTTTCAGGGATTTAAAAACAAAACAGTTATATTAACATCGCACCCTATGTTGATCAAACACCACCTACCTTTCTTACTAAGTAGCTCATGTCATTCAGGTAGTTTGTCACTTTTTATAGGGTATTTTGTGTATCGTATCCAATTAATCCTGAAAAGAAAGGTGTATAACCAATTCATCCTCTCAATAGTCACTTATGGAGCTCAAACATGGAACTTAACCAAGAGACAGAACCGTAAATTGAGAACTATGCAACGTGCACATGAAAGAATAATGCTGGGCCTCACATAGAGAGACCACAAGACAGCACAGTTCATCCGGGAAAAGACAAGAGTCAGGGACATCATAGAATCCATTGAAAATCTCAAATGGCAGTGGGTTGGCCACGTTGCAAGAATGGCGGACAACCGATGATCATCCTGACTCACGACATGGGTTCCCCCGAGATCACATGTGCAATCGAGGCCGACAGAATATTAAATGGAGAGACAAGCAAGACAAATTCAGAAAGTACTGGCATCGTGACGCCCATGACAAAGAAGTATGGCCAATCCTGGGGAAAGTCTATGTCCATCGACGGACGTTGAAAGACTACTGATGATGATGATGATGATGATGATGATGATGATGATATCAATAATATTACATACAACATATCATTTATATACATGGTTGAAACGAAAAAAACTCTTCCTATCAGGTAGTAAAACCCTCATAGTTTATTCCATTATTTTATTAAAACAAATACATTTCATGTTCAGTCTCCCACTCTACCCACCTATCCAAAAGCCAAATATTTTCCCCTCTCTTTGGTTCCATCAAATACAATGATATTTCACACTGACGAAAACTTGATAGAGCTCTTTTGATTACTTATTTCCTCTTATATTAATACAATTTGATTTATTCTAATGTACTCTATTCCCTTATTTTGATTCTATACTCTCGTTATCATATTCTTAATTTTTGTTATCATTGTACTATGGTAAATTCTTAAAGGAATTAGGATGTCTATTCATGGCTTAACAAAACTTACTAATTCCATCGCCTTGATTCATCATTTTTACAACTGAACGAACAATTTTCGGTATAAAAAATCAATAAATAGTTGCGCTTGCAATTCTCAAATATCCTGATAATATTTTTCCGTAAAATATAAAAGATGAACTATTACTTATCTTACAACGCTTACCCACTGTGCGGAACGGAAAGCTATCTCGTTTATCAAACAATTAGTAGAAAAAGATCCCATCTTCGATGTTGATATTCAAATTAGGAGCGTCGCTTGCATTCCTGTTCACATTTCAATTCAAGATCCTCAGGGAATATTTCACTATATGATTTTTTTTGATTCTCCTCCATCATTAAGAGAACTTAAGCCATCAATAAAACGGGTACAACCTAAAAAAGAACGTGTTCGTTTTATATTAGTTCTAGTTAGAGATGGTATGAATATATATTCATGTCTATGTAAACTACAATGTGCCCTGTAGGGGTAGGATCAATTCCCATAGGGAAACCTATAATCTGATGGAATATTTCATCTTCTATTCTATAGTAAGATTCCCTAATAAGATGATTAACAATCGCACGTATAGTATGTCTTGGCTTATTTTTTTTGCTTCACTCCGGAAAGCTTCACAATTTGTAAACCCAATATATATACTATTCCCTCTGCAAATGCCAAGTCGATTGTTTTATTTAATCAAAAACTTTAGAAACAGTTTTGCTAAGAGTTTTAGTTCTGCAAACTCTAGAGACAGCAATAAAACGAGAACATATTGGATTTTTATGCATTTTAGGTATCCAATAGATAATTGGTAAATTGGTGTATTTTTCATTCATTTTAAGTTCTTGCTTTCCACATAATACGATGTTATTAAATATAATATTATCTGGTTCATAAGTAGATATTTTCTACGTGGATACTATATATGCATGGATGTGTGTGTGTGTGTATGTGTTATTAGGAAATGAACGTATAATCCGAAAGAAATAATTATGAATGCATTATATCATCTATAACTCTATTTAAAATGACTTCCCATTATCACACGGTGAATGCGTCATTCGGTCTTGACAGTTTAAATAGAATAAACAGTGAAAGACGATGGGAGACCGCAGGAATCAAACCTGCGACCGATTGGTAACTGCCTCTATCTGGTGTCGCTCTTATGTGTGTCTATGTATATATGTACATACGTGTTGTCTTTTTGTTTTTGTGGAGAAAAACGTCTCATAGGACATCAAATATATTCGTGATTCATTCATGACGAAAGACTGGATATATCTATAATGACAGCTTGGCCAGGTTTCTTCTTTTGAAAAACATTTTTTCTTTGTTGAGGCTGGTAGAGGAAGCTGATGTATTGAGGGAACGACATTGATCCTCCCGCATATTTTTGAAGAGAGAGAGAGAGGGGGGCAAGAGAGAGGGAGAGTTTTTTTTCCTGTCCAAAATAGGCCTGGAAATTTGTCGATATGTACACACAGATTGGCAGACGCACGCACGTTCACACACACCAAGAAAGTGAAGGAGATAGAGTGGGGTCAAGGACAGAAAGCTCCCCCCAATCGAAGCACGGACACACATTTACCCCCTACCCATTAACACACACGTACGCACATATCCTTATACACAAAAACGTTCGTGACGTCTTTTACTGGATTAGCAATTGTTCTGTACCAATGCCTTCACAAACATTGAGTTTTTCTTCTAAGTTACAGATCTTCACACAGAAATGCACCAGAATCTATTTATGTCGGTACACATGAATACACTTCGGCAAAAATATGTACTTTATTGCATTCATATTTAGAAAAAAATCCTTCTGCAGTCACATATAAACACAATCGACGCAAAATCTGACAAAACGTGCGCCTGGGCGGAATGACTTGAACTAAAAAAAATCTTTCCTTTCCTGCCTTTTTTGAACAGACGTACCAACGATTATTAATACACACACAAACATACACACGGACGTAACTAAAGATTTGGGGGACCTAGGGGACTTGACTTTTAGATGGGGGGCACCCTCTCAAACACTTATTGGTGTGGTTCCCAACCTGGTGACTGCAGACCAATGAGGCTCCACAAACGTATTGCTTGAGGCCCATCGGTAGATTCACTAAAAGCTGGCGAATCGTCATCCTGTTTAGTTGGCAATCTTTTTACAAGCAGTAACGTATTCAGAGATTTGGGGTGAGGTATTGGCACCATAAGTGGCACCCGACTTTTAGTTACTTCTGTTATAGTACATTAGAAATGCAGTAGGTGGACTAAATTTCATAAAGGGGCTTCTCTTTTTGGGACCTGGGACTATTTCAAATCACCTCTCTACGTCAGCTATTCATCTACACGTACATACATACGTACGGGGTTAATCCCCTGGCGAATAGTTGATAAAATTTTGGTGAGGATCCAGGTATTTCTCAACATTGCAAGATTTATTCGGTTTCAGGATGTAATAATATTATGATGACGTCATCATAGTGAAGTTATAGTGCTGTGTCGAGCAAAAACAGCGATGACGCCATCATGTTGACGTCATCATAGTCAAAGAGTGCAGTTGTTCAGCTTATAGTGACAATGGCATTGGCTGAGGAATGTGCACTTTAAGTGCGCCCTACATTTCTATGATTTCATTTCATCATCAGATTTGACTTTGAGTTGGCCTCTTGTCTAGCATTCAGAATGGGATGAAGAGAAAAGGGAGATAACTAATTTCAGGAGAGAGCAAAAAAATTGGAAGCAATTGTTAGCCATTATAGACAAGAATTTCGAATTTAGCATTCGAGGATTTGATTGATTGCTTAATTCGAAATACTATATATATATATATATATATATATATATATATATATATATATATTTAATACAAATCAGAAATATAATATAATATTATATTATACAATATCCGATGTGTGATCGATTCATTTCACTGAGTGTTCGATACATTAGACAATAAGTTGATTTAGAGTAGAGTTAAAGTATGATGGAATAAGGATTTGCTACATAAAATAGGTTTATGTTTCTGCCCTGTTTGGGATTCTTCAGGCGAATTATCAAAGCCCAACCAGGGCAAGCATAAACATGTTTGTGTAACGAATACTTACTTCATTACATCTATCGATCTATCTATCTATCTATCTATCTATCTATCTATCTATCTCTCTCTCTCTCTATATATATATATATATATGCATACATATGCATATATATATATATATATATATATATATATATATATATATATATATATATATATATATATATGCATACATACATAAATACATATCAACGAACAGTTAGAATATCAACCAAACTTAGGATACAAGGAATCACATCATAAATACTTTGAGATCATAAATAAAATTGTGGTTGGAAGGGAAATAAGATTTGAACAGGTTCAGTGGATGCTGTTGATGTGACGCCCTTGATAGTGAGATCTAATGCACATACACACAAAGATCTTGAGGAAAAGTCTACGTCTATGTTGGACAAACAGTAGAAGGTTGATTATGAGGATTATGGTATTGATATTAACGTATTACTAATATATGTAAGAACACACATGATCATTATCAGATTAGACCAGCAAGGTTCTGTGTGGCACCAAGACCAATCGGGGACAAACAGGGCAAAACTGCAGCCTTGTGGTATTCTTCAACAGACTTGGCTTCTTTGGAAGTTAACATTAAAAATTATGCTTTTATCTCGGCTTGAACACTGATCACTGGCTAGAATATTTGCAATTACTTCAATCACAAAACCAGGCCGAACAAACACTATAAAACATTCTTTCTCTCATGTTATTCTCCTCCGTCACTCCTGATGAATGATACAACACAGAGAGGAGCACCAATCATACCTCCCTACACATGCACACACTCACTCAAAGACACACTCTCACAAATACAAATATATGCAGACATTCACGCACACACACACACACTCATTCACAAAAGTGTACGTGCACACCTACACACACAAGTGCACACACATAAACTCACACATGTAAAAAGACATACACTCATAAGTATGCACACACAATCATACACACTCATTCATATTGACATTAGATATTACTTGTAAGAATAATCACTGCTATATTAAAATTTGTATGAGAGGATTTCTTCTCAGATATAAACTAAATCAGAGCCTCCCTCTTTCTTGAGATTCATTACTCACGTAAAATATACAATGTCTTCCCGACAATTCAACTGACTCAGAAAAAGTATCTTTCGGAAGATATACAAAGTTATAATTACTTTTGGAACACATCTAGAGATTATTGGCGACACACTAAAGCGTTGCAACACATAGTTTGGGTATCTCTGAACTAATTATATAAATATGCTAAAGGCTGACATGAAATTGGCAATTCAATTTATCTGTGTTTCTGAGTACCTGGGCTGAAGTGGTTTCTTCACACTCTTTTACTCGCTTTTAAAACTAAATCGTTTCCTACTTCAAAACTGTTAATACGTAGTGAGACATAACTGACAGCGTCTTATCATTTAATCTGAGGTTTTATTCAAAACTGAATGCACCCATGTCAATGGAGGAGTCTATTGTTTCAAAAGGTGACAAGGAAATCATTTTATCAGCAAAACAGTTGCTTCAAAAGGAAGAATCCTTTGTTACTAAAAGATAATGTAGCAGGAAAAGTCACACTGTTTATTATCTTTTGGCTGCATGCCGTGTCGGTGGTGATCAATTAAAAATGGAGAAAATAGGGGATCAAAGAATTAGTAACATCTATCGCTTTTTCATCATCATCCTCATCAGGACAAATGGGATTTTCTTTTTTTCGAAGGTCGAGCTTGCTCTGCCGAGGGTTTACCACCCTGGAGTGATTCCTTGCTTGATTTCTTCTTCTTTTGAGTGTTCCATGGAGATCCATTGTCTTAATGTCGTGGTCTACTTCCTCCATCTCTACGTTTTCGATTCGATTGTTGTGCTCATATCCGACGAGACCGTTGTACATGATTTAGTTCATCTAGTATTAATTGGATGTCGTATAGGTTGTTTGCAACAAAGATGATGTCGTCTGCAAATCTGAGGTTGCTCAGATGTTTGCCGTCTATTCTGATTCTTTATTTTCTCAGTGTAAGTTCCGGAATATCATCTCGAGTCAGGCTGCGAAAAGTTTGGGTGAGCTGATATCACCTTGTCGTACTCTTTTTCGGAGCTGGAAAGGATCAGAGAATCGAATTTCAAATAAAACCTCCACTGGAAATCTATATGCGGTTGGAAGTATTTTGAAAAGAAAAATGTTTTTTTCAAGATTAGATAAGGAGTAAATGTTTAAACCTTCAACCCTCTTGGTCCTTTGGTGTGCATGACACATAGCCAGACACACTTAACGACTGCAGAAACTTATACCAACAATTTTGGTGACAGATTTAGTTGACGTTTTCAAACAGAGAGCGAGAGACGGAGGGAGAGAGGTGAAGGGTAATGGGTTTGAATTAACTCTTAAGCAATTCGTTTATGCCGAGGCTGTCGACGTGGATGAAAAGAACAGTGTCAACTCTCTTTCATTCATCTGGACGGAAAGAGAGAGAGAGAGAGAGAGACAGACAGACAGACAGACAGACAGACAGACTGACAAACAGACAGACAGGCAAAGAAAGTGAGTAAAAGAGAGATCTATTCGTGTAGTTCTTGTCGCTGGCGGCCATGTCAGAGGAGTTGGGGTGGGGAAAGGGTTTGTCATGCGCCGTTTATCGTAGTTTGGAGATCGGTCTCTTCCTTATGTTGATTCACAGGATCAATAGGGGAGGCTGTCCACCTGATTTCTAACTGCTTACTTGTTATTCCTAGACGGTCACCAATCCAGGTACTGACCTGGCTCGACGTTCTCAACGATGATCGTACAAAAACCAGTGTGTCTAACATGATTTGGCTGTAATGTAGAGAGAGACAAAAGGCGTGTGTGAGAGACAGAGACAGCAAGAGAGAGGGGAGGGGACATAAATCAGATGAGAGGGGGGCATTTTTCTCACTTGCCCAAAACATGTCTGGAAACTTGTCGATAATGAGAAATGCGAGATATGAATAATTGGACTTTGAGGGCAAGAAATGAAATTGAATATTTCTATTCAACAATCTCATTATCGGAACGGGAAGAAAGCAATAAACATTTTCTATTAATATTTGATTCTTTCCATCGAAATTATTCTCAAGTCGCCAAAACCAACAGATTCTTCATTGCTTCGTCATTAAATATGACAATTCCTTTTCACTTCTCTTCTTCGTCTGACGTTGTTGATCTTGTCATGACATTCTTACGCGGATACATTCTTCACAGAACGCTGCAATGCGTCTTTAACAGAGAAAAGACCGGTTGCACAGTTAGTTCCTAGGTTGGCAAGATGCTCTGTTAATCGTTGATAGAATATGGGCTGAGAAGCCCACAGAAAAATCTTGTTGCTGCAATGTTGTCGCTCGCAGCAAGGCCAGTGAGATGATTCGGGATAGGGTAGAGGGTTGGCTGTTGTTATTGAGAATAGAGATTGGTTTCCTTCTTACGTGGATTCACAGGATAACCAGCTGCTTACAGCAACTGGTATTCCCGGATAGCTTCCCATCTAGATTAAGACGAGGCTCGACGTCACTCAACTTCGATGATCTTACAAAGACTGATGTATTCAATACAATTTGGGCAGACATTTGTGGTTGATTCAAGTTCTCTATTTCCTGTATCAAAGAGTCAACGAAAAATCCTCAAAATCTCACGATATAGATAGCCTAACTCTTAACAGAACAATCAATGTAAACTGTAGAATAAGTTGAGACTCCAGTGTCCATATGCACAAATGCCCTTGGAAGAAATATGAATTCATCTCTTGTCCTCGCGGTAAATAGCGAAGGAGAATGAGATCTTCGGCTTGGTTTGGCAACGAGTCAGAAAGATTGGGAACACTGATTTTAACCCTTTGTCCAGCATCACGAGAGGCGGACAATGGACAGAGTAGTGAACGTGTTCCCGAAGTGGACAATCAAACGAGTTCTGATGGAGAATTGCTGGATCTAGCGAGACAAGATATTAATAAATTGTTCAAATTATATAAAAGGTGAGTAAGAACAAACGAGTGGAATAAAGCGACTATCATCTCCACCTCCCAACGACATCTTGGATATAAGTGTTGGATTTTTGAACGATTCAAAACCATCGCAAGCAATGAATGGCTTCCGTTCTGTCTCTACAGACGATGGACCCCCCACCCCGCTCAAAGTATTGGGATCCTGGAATGCTTAGTCATTAAAATATCTTTCACATTGATGTAATCAAGAGAAAAACGGAGAGCAATACGTTTGCTCGGCCTCAAAAGCTGAAGTTTAGCGTCAAACTACCCCAAGCGGCCTCTACTCCCTGATTTGGAATCAGTGATGTTTTTCTCCTAGACTGGTTACCTCCAAAAATCCAAGATTCCAATCTATTCTACTGTTTACCCATACCTGCTTCACCCTAACGGAGTGGACATAATCAGCTCCGACCGCGGTTTGAAATCGGGCTACGGAATCCATTGTTCACTCCGTAAAGGACTCTAGCCCTTTGTATGCAATATGAAGAAAATGAACAACTGAATATCTGTCGGTCCTGATCATTGCTTTTATGAGTTCTCCAGTGACAAAATTCATGTGAAGAAGTGTGATCTATTTCAATCGCGGTAAACCACAGTATTGCTGTGAACTATGAGAGTGTAGAGAGGAAGACTGGAGACGGGGGGGGGGGGGGGGGACTTGCGTTCCCTTAGTGTCCATTCAGTAAAATTTTATTAAATAAATTCACCAGTCATTCACTCCATAGACAAGGATCTATTTTATTTTAACCGAACTGTTGCATGTAGACAAGTGATGCCTCCTCAAATAGGACACAATGAAAAGGATAAAATACAAATCATTCTGGGACTTCGATATCAAAACCTATCATTGCATCAAAACAATAACATTTGACCTGATTGCCATTGACTGGGGAAGAGAACTTGCCAGTGAAGATGGAAGAGAACCAAAAGCTAGGAAAATACCAGGTATTACCAAGGGAGGACACCATAAAGTGGACCAAAGATATTGAAAACGAGGTAAAGGGTGCTGGAGATAAAGATTGAGATTATGCACAAAACTACTTGGGTGCGCATGAATACTGAGACAAGTACTGGAAATTTGAGATCCACTCACTTTCAAATGGACAAAGGGCAAATTTGCACACTTTGTATCACATAAAATAAGAAAGACAATAACAAATGGATATCACATTCCTGGCCACAAAGGCAAAGTTCAATGGGAATAGTGACCTTTCCCAGTACTTTCTATACATAAAGAATCAGAAAATGACACTCCCGACGAAGGGAGTAAAAATTGCGTTGCACAATGTAATAATAGTCATCAAAATATTTCAATTTCGATAATGGACTTATCAGGTGAAAGAGAATCAATCCAAAACGATGCATCTGATCGGTAGTGATGATGGCCAAACAAGCCAAAAGCGATTCATACATCAAGAAAGCCAAACCAAAATGCCCAACAAAAAAGGCAATCACTGAAGCAAGAATCAGTCAAGAAGTAAACTTCACGTGATAAACTTTTGCCTGTATTTAATGTGATTCCTTGGCGATATTCTTAGACACTTTTTATTTACATTTTCAGGCAACAACAAAAAAAAATCCTGACAATGCAATCAAACGAAAAATGGCGACGTGAGTTGCTTTAGTTATGGTTTCTTTTATGGTTTTTGTTCAAGAGAGCGAGAAAGAGTAAGGGGAGATAACCTTCCACAGAAGTGACATTTTATTCTTGTGCGGGATGTGTTTGACAACGGCTTGCAGACTGAATTAGTGTCGTCTCATAATGAACTTAAGCTCCATAATTCGATTAGAGGATTTGTTGTTCGTTGTGGAAGCCAGAATTTTCCATCTCTTGGGAATTTCAATAGATTTCTTTTGTCGCTTGATAATCGAAATAATCAGAAGTCCTCTTGGTTTGGTTTCTGTTTGTATGGAAATGTATGTATGTATCCACACTTATGTGTGTCCCTAACTGTGGGTATGTGCGTGTGCACACTGGTGTGCACGCAAGTATTTTTGTATGCACAATTGTGTGTACAGAAGAGCGTGTGCAAGCACAGTTGAGAGGAAAAATACATGTGTGTATACACACATCTGATACAGTTTTATTTATGAGTGGATTGTATTTTAGGTATATCTGAATTGATGTTCAACAAAATCAATATATAGAATATATATATATATATATATATATATATATATATATATATATATATATATATGTATGTATGTATATATATAAAATCAATAATTTTTCTTCCAAATGACTTTCATTAAACACGATGGATAGTTTTCGTGATTTCTCTTATCATTGATTTCTCTTCTTTTGGTTCAAATAAGATGTTCTTCCGCCGAGTTGCAAGAATGGACTGTCCAAAGATCTTACTATAGTTCTTCAAGTGCCTTCGACCATCATCACTTGTTTTCAGTGTTCCCAATGTTTATAGTAATAGTGATAAATAAGACTTTAAACATGATTTGATAATCCACAATGACAGTGTTTCTATTTAAATCGAATTACTTTCTATGGCAACGTTATTTACCATGACAAATCCTGGAGGGTATCATTATCAAAGCTAGACAACTAACCATTAATAAAATCTCTTACGAAATGGACAAATGTATTTTAAAGTGCCTATGGCTGGAATTGCAATACCATTACGTGAAATAATGGAGTGGTGATTTAAACACTTTAGAACGAATTTGTTGTCAGTGGAAATACCGTTGTCAAAGTCGACAATTAACAGTTTAGAAGTTTTGAACTATTGTCTCATAGTAATTAGGAGAATATGCATGAGACGATCGAACACCGCTAAAACACGGGCAGATATTTTTACCAAATACATTACAGCCTCATATATAAATACATATATATATATATATATATATATATATATATATATATGTGTGTGTGTGTGTGTGTGTGTGTGTGTGATCCACACATAGCTGTTTCGTTGTATTACAAATCATCAGTGTGGCTATAGACTATCCATTATCCCATCCAGTGTCACGAGGCAAGACCGAAACCTTCGCTCCAGAGGCCGATATCCTACTGCTACGCTACGGAACTGGACGGTCAGTAAGGTTGAATTTAAGCGATATATTTATTTATGAATAAATTCCTCATCCACCAGAGTGCTCCATTCCATGTTGGAAGAGCATTGCATAAGCTTACGTATATATATATATATATATATATATATATATATATATATATATATATATATATATGGACGGGCTGTTGAGTACAAGGAGCGTCCTTGTGCGCTGGTGACATCGTCAGCATGTTGCGTCAGTTTCAGTTATATATGTTGAATAGTTTTATCTATGATTACCTTAATTTAAAAAGACAACATTTAGAATACAATTGCAGTTAAAAAAATATATAACCAATTACCTGCAAAATACCACGATCTCAATTTCTTGATAATGACTTATGGTGTTCAAAAGATCTCAAACTGCAGATCTTGAAATGTTTAAAAAAAACCCTTAGATTCCATCAATAAAAGATTTGGACTCAAACTAGCAAAAATATTGAATATACAGAGTTTGTCAGTCATTTTTCATATATATATATATATATATATATATATATATATATATATATATATATGTGTGTGTGTGTGTGTGTGTGTGTGTGTGTGTGTATGGTAACAGATACAGGGAAAAACATAATACTAAGAACGAAGAGGGAGGGAGAGAGAGAGAGAGATAGAGGAGGGAGAGTCCTTAACATTTTTCTGTGTTCGTCTATTTGCACGTATATTGTAATCAAATTGATTAACAAGTCAAATTGATTAACAATAAAGAGAACGTGATTATTCCTTCATGGCAGTTATACCTATTGCTGTGAGTGCCTTCCTATGGTTTCCTTGTTTCCCGCGTTTTAATGGCTTTTGTAAACACTGTTTATTCCCTCAAAATATCTTTGACGATTTAAAGAAAGAGACTTCTCAGGTTATTCTTGTAGGATTTCTCATTTTTTACTTCTCCCCTTTGTGCGTGCATTAGGAAAGATGTTTGCTCAGGATTCATTTCCAAAATTAAATATGGAGTTGCGCACAGTTTGATGCCAGATCCATAAGTCTGCTTTGCATTAATATGTTATCACGAAAATGTAGAAAGGGATAGAATCATTTTTATTTTTACCTCTGCTCCAGTCGGAACAAGCAGAATGATACCATGAAATATTATTCTCCTATTTGCTTCGACTACAGTCATCATCTCAGTTGCTATAGACACAATATTCCGAACGTTATACCCTCTGGCCTCCTCCGAGTGTCAGTCGTAGCTGGTAACCCTCGGGGATTTTATAACCGAACTTTTCATTACATCCACGATGGTAGATCAGTTGCATTCTGCTGTCTACATGAAGAGAAATGTTGCATCAGTTGATTCCAGCTAAACAAGCGACAGCACGTGGTTGAATTAACTGATATTGTGTGTTGCTAATCCACGAATACCGACTACTAATGCTGGTGAGAAATAAACGAATATCTTAGACACTTGGCAGGCAAGTGCCGAAATGGAGTTATACCGATATCGACAAAGTTTAGTTCTAAAGCCTGCGTGAAATTTAATACTAAATTCTATCATGGCTCAGCGAATTTTCCCATCGGAATTCCCCCCCCCCCATTGTGAACGGAGCGAAATGATTGATTTTACGTCGTTGAGTACATTTTCTGCAATCGCACACAAAACCAACGCTCTCCATGGGCGCACTTGACAGAGCGTTGAAGCTCAGTGGTCCATCATGTTACCTTCTATACTTTTTACCCGACAAAGTTAAAAGTACTACAGCTGGAAAATTGAAAAATAAAGTCATCAAATCAAAACTACGACATACATATCAAACGCTACTTCGAACAAATAAGAAATTACGATGAGCAAATGGAAACAGCGACGGGAAAAACTGAAAAGATGAACATGAATAATTAAAGATACTGTTTCAATCGCTGCAAATTTTTGGTGAAATCATTGGAACATGTCTGTTGACAAATTTTGCAAGTTTTATATCATATATATATATATATATATATATATATATATATATATATATATATATATATATATTTATATATATATATATATATATGCATCATCCACAGTCAGCTGTTTTGTTTTACTGCAACATTTTAGTGTAGCTATAGACAATCAATTATCCCATTCAGTACCGCGAAGCAGGATTGAAACCTTCGCTTCAAACCCAGTGGCCAGTATTCTTTCATTGAGTTACGGAACTGGACGGTAAACTAGAATTTAAGCGATATATTCATTCAGACTCTTAAATTCCTCATCCTCCAGAGTGCTCTATTCCTATGGAAGAGCAATATATATATATATATATATATATATATATATATATATATATATATATATATATGTGTGTGTGTGTGTGTGTGTGTGTGTGCGTGCGTGTGTGTGTCCTTACCTATTCAGGTCTGTATTTTTTAATTTGATATCTCTCAAGAGCAAGGAACCCAGTCTGCCCTGCTATTTTAACTATTGATCAGTGGGAGGGTGACGAGCATTTGAGTGAAATGAATGTAAAAACGCCCGACCAGGTTTTGAACTTGGTCTGCCAATTCCATTGCTGATCGTTACAGCACATAAACTTCTTACTGATTTAACATATTTGATAACGTTGGTGACACGATGTGGACCACAATCTGTTAGAGGAGGTAAAAAATCTCATTCGTGAGGATTTGGAAAATGATTTGTTCAAGGACTGATTATGATTTGCCTGATGCTGGAGATTATAAACAGTTTAGAAATTCGGCAACTTCACACCCTTTAATATTACTAGGGTGTATCAAAGGTATTTGTATTTTTCATAGCTCTTCATCCCAAAGAAGTCAAGTACAGATTCTTCTCTTTTTGCTCGTCTATGTCCATGTATGTTTCGGATGCTGTTTGGAGCTACAACATTGAAAATTTGTATGACTACACCCCTGAAACGTGCTTCTTTGGTCTCTAAGATCAATTTGATGTCAAGAATGCCTAAATCTTGTGCTGGTATTTTTTTAGATAAGGTGAAAAATTAAAGATCTTTTTTTTTGGATATCATTTAGATGTTTAGTTCTAGTATACACGTGGGCTACGGTGATTCATTTGTGCAGGGCACACATATTACCTTTCAATTTGACTGATCATAATCGACAGCTAAGTTGGTTTATGTGCGTCAGTGAGTGTGTCATTGTGCTGGAAAAGACATGTTTGATAGATAACTTATCTATTTATCTGCTCGCAAGTATGTTTGCAAGTATGTACATGTATATATGTGTGTGTGTGTGTGTGTGTGTGTGTGTGTGTGTGTGTAAGAGAGTGAGAGAGAGAAAGAGAGAAAACAGATAGGAAAGAGAGAGAGAGTGAGGAGAAAGACGTGGGGCACAAGTGTTTCTCTATTCTCTAATATCTGTATAGGTGTAATGACGTCGGTGATATTTTCACTTATGTCGATGTAAAAAGCAAAGAAAAAAAAAACAATTGTTGAAATTCTTGCACATGTTGATATGATAAGTAGAAAAAAAAATGTTGAAAAATGCGCCCGGCTGAGATGATAATCAGTACAGATTCTGAATCCGTGAAAGTTAGCAGGGGGAAAAGAATCGCGATAAGCACAAAGGCTCTTGTTTTTGTTCTTGTACATCTCTCGGATATATTTTGGCTTTTTTTTAATTCGATACAACAAGAAATTTCCTTATTATCAGAAGTCCCACAGAGGATGGAGAAGTTAGAGCGAAACATTGGCTTCTATATTAGATAATATTTCAAGGAAAATGGTACAGTAATACCCCTCTTATCGCTACCCCGTTTAACACTAATTCGCAATAGCCCTCTTAAAAGGGTCAGTTGAATCTTGGGGAAGGTCCTTGTCCAACGAAGGAAGCTGAAAGGCTGATGATGATGATGATGATCCAGTAGATGATGATGATGATGATGATGATGAAATTTCCTCCGGAAAATATCTAGTCATTCAATAGAGGCCACCACGTGACTGCCTTTTAGTTACATGTCTTCCTTTGGGTGAGGGGTGATCAATTAAAAAATTGGAAAAAAGGAGTGATCAATGAATAAGTTACTTCACTCGCATGTCGTTGGCAGTGATCATATGAGAAACACTGAATATTAAAAATAAACAAGTGTGAATGTTGCTAAACAAAAAGTAAGTGGTCAATTTAGCATGAATTTATATCGTAAACTCAGCTTGCACTCAGTAAAAACCTATTTGGGGATATCCAGACAAAACGTTTTCTTCACCCGTTGAGGGGAGTGTGTGGGCTAAATTGCAAGTCGATACTATGAATGGTTAGGTCTGTTTGGGATCCAGATAAATAAATACAAAGATACACCGTTGTATAGATGCATGGATACATAGATATATAAATAGATAAAAAAATGTCAGAACACATGGATAATATGAACCGATGACACAGTTTGTTATGGTTAATGGTGACTAAAAAAACTTAAGAGTAGGTAAAACGCATTCAAATTTATGACGGAAATGTGGTCAATGTTAACGGTTATCTCATATTAACATTCACTCTTTCTGAACATGAGATTTTTTTCTTTTCTAGACATAATAAGGAAGTTCAAATTTTCAGCCCTCTAGTTCCATTGGCGTGGCCTGTACATGCGATAGATACATACATAACCAGCCAGCCAGTTAGCCAATTAGCCACACGAACTTGAAAACTGTAGAAGCCTATATTGATAGCTTTGGTTTTTAAAAAGAGACATTAAGAATCAACTTTGAAATAAGTGTAAACAGTACATATTGGTTGATTTTTACATGTACACAGGAATAGACGCACATACGTACACTTATACAACATCATGTAATGATACACATTGATTACTATTGATGCATCATAAGCCCTGGAACAAGAGACCTCCCTATCATGGGTGTTGCAAAGCTTATATTTCCTGAACCTGTCCAGTCCGTCCCACCATCTTATTTTGCCGGCCACAGTTTTGCTTATGATCTCTAAAGATCAACGCTGTGAGTCGTAATGTCCAGTTGATGTCTGTCATTCTTGCAACATGGCCAATCCATTGCCATTTTGAGTTTTCTGATGGATTTTATGATATGCTTGATATTCTCTAATGTTCATGTTGCAAAGTTTTCAGTTTGTTGGGCTGTTTCAGCTGCATAGGTGACTCTCAGGACGACGCAGTGGTTGTAGACCTTCCTTTCTAAAACCAATGTTTGTTTGCTTTTTATACTCGGAAAGTTTTAGCTTGCTCTACCGAAAGCTTGTCATCTTAAAATGATTCTTCGCTTGATGTCCTCTCCTTTTGAAAGTTTCATAGAGATTAGTCAACCTACGTAGATATGGTGGTCTATTTTTTTTCCGTTTTCGATGTGGACTTTTGCACCTTTGTCCTCAACATGGTTATCATACATGACGTTCGTTTTCCTGAAGTCCATGTGAAGACCAACTTTATTGCTCTCTTGCCCAGTTCGTCTAGCATTACTCAGAGTTTCTGAAGATTTTATTTTTCAGAAAGGATGACGTCATCAGCAAATCAGCACTAATCCATACCACCTTGCTGAGGCTCAACAACGACATCATATATTTCTAAATGATTGCTGTCACAATTTCTATCTATGCTAAGTTTTAATGACACCGCATAGTGTCGTTTCTTTCAGCAGTGTAGCTTGTAAGGGATAAAAAAAACCCAGAGTATTAACTGCAGTATTAATGTAACAAGATATTTCATTATTATTGGGTGCCCCGTTGAGAATCGAGGAAAGTAAGAGAGAAATATTGGCTTCTTTATTCAACAACCTTATCAAGAATCTTAAATTATTTTATTATCTATTTCTTCAATCAAATGTTGTATTGTAACCCGTTTTATCGATTCTAATACGATATATATGTTGAGTACTTCTTATCTGAAATGTTCGGGGCCTAAAGTTTTCAAGATTTCGGATTTTTTTTTTCAGAATTCAGAATATTTTTGTATACATAATGAGATAGGCATAAATGCTTTCTAATTTTCTTATCACAGTAAAGCAAAGGGGCGTGTGCTACCTTTTTTTGACATTCCCCGACTTTCTTGATTTCTTTTTACAGAGCAGAGAATAAGCAAAAGATACCGCGATTAATTCATTTAAGTCTGTTGGTGATTATGATTTGTTTTAACTGAGACTTGTTTTGGCTTCCACCGTTTGTGATGCACATATAGTTTTACATTTCCAAAGAATTAACCAAAGATAACCAAGCTCCTGCTGTGGTCAAAATTGGTTAAATGCCTTGGAAATCAGACTTGTTAATTGTCTTTGATCCATACTACAATGAGGCAAGGTGTTGAATTTTTCACTCGTGACACAATGTTGGGTTTTAGATATTTAAATTCCAGATTTTGGAACATTCCGGTATTCAGAGTTTTGTTTAAGGGATACGCAAGCTTTGTTTATAGATTCAAAATGTTTAGTGAATACAGAGAAAGAAAGAGAGAGAAAGAATCAGGGTAATTTTTTTCTGTCGAGTTATTGCATAGAATCTGATTGAATTAAATCATAATCAAAAGATATAACAGAATGTTTTCAAAAAGTTTTGTTTTGATTGTTGGTATTAATGACATCATAAACAATTTTTTTTTTTTTACTCATTTTATCAAATCCAATGAGAGGAACATATACTCATGTTTTCCACCTATTTTGCTGCTTTTTTACGATTTATTATTTCATCGGTGAAGAATGTACGAGGAATATTTTTTCATCAATGTGGAATCGATAGAGGTATTTTTTCTCACTTTTCACTCATATATCTAAATTTGAGTGAATAAAATTTCAAATTGACTGCACTGAAAAGAATTAACCGAGGGAATTGTTACCTTTTTCGTTTTAAAATGGCAACCTTTCCAACTGCAGAATAACAGACACTAATACTAACCCTAATATTAAAAGTATTAAACTTAAGCTTCTGGAACACTGGCCATTTGAAATACGGATGATAATTGCCGAAATCAAAATACTTTGAAGGTGTAGTTTCGTACGATGGACGGATAATTATCTTATACGACAATAATTGCTGGCCCCTTTCAAACGTGCACTTTTGAGACGGGTATGCCTTAGTTTAATATTATAATTCATAATAAGTAAAAACAAACATCAAAATAAACAATAAGATACTTGTTATAATACAAGCACTAAAACATAAACGACGAAATTTGTATTTAAAAAAAAAAAAAGTGAGATTCGCCCTTTGCTTTCGTAGGTAAGTGATCATAGCTGCTGGGAGTGAACTAGGTTTTCTTTTTGGAAGAGGGATGCACGTTTTATCTCACTAGAAGGTTGCTGTCAGTTCACGAATCACACTGTTTGTTCACTCCTTGAGAATGATGACATGCGTTGAGTTATTATAAAGAAAGTAACAACAAAACATTTCAGATGAAAGTAGGTAGTACTCAATATTAACTCGATTGGCTTCCATAATTGATAACTCGAAACTGTTCAAACATAGATTTCAAACTACCCTTTTACCCTAAATATCAAAGCCATGTTTGTTTTTTTAAGTTTTAGTGGTAGTGCCATTATTAAAGCAATTACTTTATCTTTTACTTTCACTTATCATGAATTATTATATTTTATCAAAGTTGTAACTATTATCTTATTATTCAATATCAATATAATATACATACGTATATATAGAGAGAGGAAAAGAGGGAATGAAGACAGATGGATAGACAGATAAATAAGAAATGATATTATGAGTTACAAAACTAATATAATTATAATAATCAATATGTTGAGAACAGTGATCGAGATCTCCTTGGAGATTTTTCTGATTGACCCTCAAACTGAGAACCAAGCAACGTGCACAGGAGAAAATCATGGCGAACATCACATGGGGAGAATGCACATATTTATTAGAGAAAAAACAGGAGTCAGAGATATCATAAAATGCACCAGAAAACTCAGATTCAAGCGAAATAAATTGTTCATGGTTCCTATCAAATCGTATCTCGTTAGTTTCATATTTATGAATAGATTTCACGAAACCATGATTTTATAACACACTTACACCTTATTTCCTTTGTGCTCAAATCTTTTGCCACATCGTGAGAATTTCGTCGGTGAGGTGAAAAAAATTATGGTATTGCGAAATTTATTCAAAGATATGGAACTAACATAATACAAGTCTGGATACAACACACAGGATCTCATTGGATGTTTGGCTGGAAAGGCCAAGTGACCAAAAATACGGTTTTCATCAAGCTGCTTCGGAATGTTTGAGAAAATATCAAGCAATTAGTATGTTTACTTGAAGATTATTGATTCACTGTCTGGATCTTTAGAAATTCCTTGGGTATTGACAACAAAGATCATCCTGCTATCGGTGAAATGTAGACAAAAACCTCAACCAGCAAGTGGATCCGATCCGCCGACCCAGTCTTCATTTTCTATTTATCCATACATGGATCGACGATCCATTCTTTTGTAATTAAAAATCGTCAATCAAAACTGTCGCAAAAACTATCAACATGGATTGCTCTAGTTTTTCTAGATGGGCAGGAGAAGTAATTTATTCATCGATTTCGCCTTTTTCGAACTTTTTGATTGATCACTCCCAACAGTATGCTGCCAAAAACATTGGACGAGTGACAGTTTCTACTATTTATATTAATTGGATCAGTAATTCTATACACATGAAGAACTGATGACACAACTTTTCGCCAAAAAATAACTTGACCTCTTGACCTGAAAGTTAGATATCTAACGCTATTGGTTCAATGAGGAGGTGCTGTCTAGATCAGGAATACCTTTCCTAGTCTACAACTATTATCTTGTCTAATTGAAAACCAGGAGACAGAGAAACAATAATGTCGTGTTGTACTAATCACAGGGGTTTTCTGTTTTTATTCTAACATTGTTACTTATATATATATATATATATATATATATATATATATATATATATATATATATATATATGTGTGTGTGTGTGTGTGTTTTAAGAAATGGATATATGATCCGACGGAATGATTATGAATTGCGTCTTATCATATTGAAACTCTTATTTGGAATAATCTCCCGTCATTACATGGTTGATATAACACTTGGCTTAGACAGCCTAAAATGAGTGGTTTGACACCTAATTCTTGGACTATATCTGCTCTATCAGTTTTTTAATACATAACCGTCGCATTGAACAAAGAAATAGAGCAGATAGAGACCGTGAATAAGCAAAATGATTACTGACAGCTGTTTTGCTCATGGGTAAGAGTGACACTACGTTAAAACAGGTACCCCATCGGTCGCAGGTTCTATTCCTGCAGCAGCCTCCATTTTCTTTGATTGTTTATCCTATTTGCGCTGTCTAGGCCAAGTGATACGTTCACCATGTAATGATGTGGGATCATTTCAAATAAATGTTTCAATATAATTTTGTGCAATCTATAATCATTTATGATCATGTAAACATTTCATGTTTGAACTGCTTAGAAGAAAATTTAATTAGTTGACATTCACATAGTCTCAAAGTATCCGTGACTGCATGCTATGCAAGTCACTTTTATTCTGATCACTGTTATCATACAGGGTATAAAATAAGTATCTCAAACTTAAATCTATCATCTAGTTACCTGTATATAAGTCACTTTTTTGTTTATATCAGTAATTCATTTTGAATTTTATATTATATTTTGGGGTTCATCAGCTGTTTAACCATATGTGTGTATGTGCAAAGATGAATAGACAAATTGAGTATTTCACAAACTCATTTTTAGAGACATTATAATCAATATACAAAGTTTTTAGGTACTAAAATTCTTACTTTTGTTCATAATTATACAAATCATCAGAGGTCGGCGTCACCTATCATATGTTCATTCCAGGGTAAAGCTAACCATGTACACAAATTTGCAGCCCGTTGGGTACAGCAGTCTCTGTTATATTCGGGAATGCCAAAATTGATCTGATCATTGATTGACCATTAGAGGTCACCAAGGGTCAACACAACATATCAAGTGTTAATCTTAGAATCAGATTACAGATATACTGTAATTTACAATTTTGTGCATGCAACCGTATAAGAGTCGATAAAACATAAAGTCAGAAACAAAATTAGAAACATTTGTGCCACATTCATAGTATATATATATATATATATATATATATATATATATATATATATATATTTGGAGTGAAAAAGTGATGCTGGGGAAGAAGATAGGTGGAGAAACAGAATTCCTTAGCACCAAACTCTTCTCCTCTGTGAGTATAGATATCTGCTTTTTGATTTTGTTCAACCACCGGGGGGAAAACGAGATTTTTTACGGATCGAATGTTGTTTTTCTCCCATCCCCAAGTGATTTGTAGCGCATCGTCATGAAAGGGAGACAACTCTCGTCGCCTTGATCAAGGACGCAAGAGAAACACAGAAATTATTTTGTCTTCCAGTACAACGCAATCACATTGGCATGGACCGGCGTCGTAAAGTCGGTCTACAAACCCTGCCCACTCAACAGGACCGGCCTGAGCAGCTGCAGCTCCCAAATGGATACATTTTTCTTCTTTTTTTTTTTTGTTGGAACCCGTTTACAAGCAAAGCCTGTAAAATATCAGACATATAAATAAAGTTTACAGAGACTTTATATCTCTATGGTTGAATGGAAAGCCACCAAAATGTGAAAAGTACATGAATAGAATGCAAGATCATTTTAATATAAAATTGCATCATGTGAGCCTAAACAAAAAGAATGTGTAGATTGCCTTAGAAAAGTTGTTTAAAAAACCACACTTGGTTCAGTGTCTGTGAAATGCTTTATTAAACAGATTAATCTTAAGAAAATAAAGGATCTGTCTTCTTCAGAGAAATGAAATTCCTAACGGTTTTATAATTAATCAACATACGTAATCAAAGTGAAGTAAAATAAATTGAAATTTTTTAAAAATTCAACTGTCTTTTTAAGTATTCAAAAACAGATCCAAATTGTTCCTGTTCTCTGCGTGACTTTCAATTCGGTGTTATCTCAATGTTGCAAGATGCTGTTATATGTATTTGGAAAGAGTTGAGTCGCTAGAATACATTTAGCTCACCCTCTTTCCGTTATTAATGTTAGGATGGGTTTGCCAAAGCTTCCACTACAACACATTGGCATTCCGATGGAAGGGAGTAACAATGTTGTTCGGCACATTGTTGTCTCGGGCAAGGATTGGCAAAAGGGGCGTGGTAGCTCCATCGCCATTCAGGAAAGAGGAAGTATGTACACCTATTTGCGTGCAGTGAATTGTTTACACTCTGATACACCTCTATCTACCAAAAGATAAATAGCCATGCTTTTGTAGTTATAAATATATAGATACATTAAAAGGGACTAAAAGTACAAAGAGAGATAATGACTACCGAAGTCATCGTCATTAAAAACTGAAAGAAGATCATTCCACATAAATATTTTTCCCTAAGCCTACAGCCTAACCCTCCATCAAATGCCATTTACTTTCATTGAGAACTTTTGCAGATATTGTGTGAACAGGAGCAAGCGAAAATATATGTGCATGAACATCCAGTTTCAATTTTATGCAATTTTACTTACCCACAGTGTAAACCACCATTTCATTGAAATTCATGAGAATATTTGGAGATATTACTAGGACAGAGACAGAGTTATGATGCAGGGGAAGTGACTGTATAATATTCCTGGATCCATCCAAGATTGAATCAATTCTTTCTGAGTCCATGGACCATCTTTCCACAAAAGTCATTGAATTTAATTGAAAACTCCTGCACTTAGTGTGTAGGTTGACAGACAGACAAACACGATTAAATACATAGGTGAACAAGCAGCAGTCGTCGTTTCTTTCTCATCCTGAGTTCAATGTGGCTAGACAATCAAACATACAACGCTGAATTGAATGTTTTACTCCGAAATCTCAATTCCCATCGTCTAGAAATCGCAAAACGTATGAGTCAGTGTTTTTACATGATAAATATACAGGAGAGTGTGTATGCATGTATTTGCGAGAATGCTTTATTGTCTTCTATGCATTTCTGTTAATTTTCATTCTTTTTTAAATATCCTCTTCCAAACTTTAAGCGATTTCCTGAACAAAGTTATACATTTTCCTGACAAATCTCAAAACGTATTCTCATGAAATGATTCCATTTTATTCTTCTTCCATCTCTCTCTCTCTCTCTCTCTCTCACTCACTCACTCACTCACCCACCACTTTTTTCTCTTTCTGCCCCCCCCTTGTCGCTTGCACTTACTCCTCCTCCTCCTCCTCCTCCTCCTCAGTAGCAGCAGCACCAGATTAATAGTCAGACGTTAGATATAGACTTTGTCAAAGATTTAAGATTCTCCAGACCTCTCAATCAAAGTTGTCAAGTTGCCAATTCTTTACAAACCGTCACACTTTTTTTGCCGTTCACAATTTTACATATGATCTCTTGAGACCCATATTGTGAGTCGTGATGTCCAGCAGATGTTCAGCATGTTTTTAATATCTCTTATTATATTTTTGTCCTCCAATATAATGTGCTGTCTTGCGATATCTTCATGTGACATTAAACATGGACCTTTCCAATGCACAATGCATTATTCAGAGAGCCAATATTCAGGTTAGAGTCCATGTTTCAGCTCCGTAAGTGACCATCAGGAGAAGGTTTTTGTTGTAGTCCTTTCTTTTTCAAAACTAATATAACTTTTTTGTTCTTGATAGTAGCGCTTGCTCCACTGAAAACCTTCAAACTGGTGATACTTCATTTGATTTCTTTTTCAGAGAAATTTTTGATGGAATTTCGCTCTTCCAGTTAGGTGTAGTGGTCTACCTTTTCTAGCTCTATTTTTTTGATTCTGATCATCGCAGCTTTATCCCCGGTGTATTTGCCGCACAGGACATTGGCTTTACTCGTTGGCCAGAATTCCAGAAAATAAAGAGAGTGATTTTCAATCTGACATCAATGTTATCAATTTCGGTTCTGCTTTTACAGCGAGCGAATCAAATTGTTTCCGAGACAACGAAAAAATTGGATAAAACAAGCTCATAGATTGGAAAATTAGTCGAGCACAAATAATGATCAATAAATGTTGTAAATTGGTACATAAAAAGAATCGATTTCCTTGTGTAAGTGATTGGATTGATGTACGCCAGCGAGCGGCTGTAGTTTACTTTCTCTCTGGCATTGAGTGACACATTCAGTTTCAAGCTACACATACGTATGTATTCATGTTTATATATATGCACGCGTATACACACACACACACACACACACAAATATATATATATATATATATATATATATATATATATATATATATACATATATATATATATATAAATATATATATATTCTCTAGAATGCTTTTCAGCATTAAACACCAAACATTAAAAAACTTTTCCGATGTTTTATATATACATATACATCAACATTGACATATATACTGATATTGGAACTATTATCATATATATATATATATATATATATATATATATATCGATATACATGCCAGTTTATACATATACTCACTTTTTGACTAATTAGATTTAAAAAGTGACTAATTTGACTAATTCAATAAATAATTTTACTTTCTGATTTAATCTATGTCGTACTTCAGTTTGAATAATACGCTGAAACTGATTGCTCATCACCTCCAATTGAACAAAATGTTGATAGACTACGTTTTCCTTTCAAGGGGGGTCGGGCATGGAATGTTGCATTTCAATCATGGCGTCGGTTTGATTTAAAGAATGACAGAGAGGCTGATAGGCCGTCCGATAATAGTACATGTAGATATATTCATTGATATACAAAAAAGTAGATAGATAGATTGATAGATAGATAGATAAATAGATAGATATATGAATATTTCATGGCAAAAGTCTCTCTTTATTGGATGGATTGAACGTCATGGCAATACATACAATCGTACATACATACATACATACATACATACATACATACATACATATTAATTAGCTTGCCTTAATTGAACTTTATGGCAAAAGTCTCTCTTTATTGAAATGATTTAACGTCATGGAAATTCTTTTTTAACCCAACCCATCAAATTTAGTGACACCAATGTTTGAATATGGCGACCGTATATCAGGTCCCACGACGGTTATATTTGTATAATGTTACCATGAATGAGAACTATATCTAATAATCTTTGAAAAAAATAGGCCTGAATGAGTTGAAGACAAACTAACCCAAACTTTAAACCTTTTTCGGCCTTTTTTTCTTCGGGGTAGAGATACATATAATGAGTTCCCCAATTGTACAAACGGGGTAGGGCCAGGGTTACACCCAGACGCTCAGGACAAATTCGGTGGAATTAGTGAATAGTTGTACCCATCCATATGAATGAGTGTGGATTCCAACATCCAACCTGACATTGTGTCGTTTTGGTCCACGGAGTTAGGCAAATAAATGCCCAGTTCTAATGGTACCCAATTAGTTGAAAATAACACAGGTTGTTCGTAATGGATTTGACCGTATCATTGTGCGTATAAAATCCATGACTGGAATATGCGAGATTTGACATATATTATCATTTAATGCCTAGAGGAAACGTAAAATTTGAATAAATGTTACTGGATGAATCGAGATTAGCAATGTTAAATCATCTTTTACAACATTTATGAGAACAAAATAATTAGTCTACTTTAGGAGACACTAGACAGCTCTTTCACCCGTTCAATCGCAATGTGAGAGAAAGTCAGTGCAATCTAAACAAGCTAAAAGGAACCCAGATCATTTACTCATTTGTAAATAATTGAATAAACAAAGGAAACAACTAAATACTTGGCATTTAATAGTTATATCCTTTCAAAAGTCGGTCATTATAATATTTAGTCGCTAATCACTCAGATCTTTTTAAATTCCCTAAGTTGCTCATTTTAGGAGTATTTTTAATAAATCTTTTAATAACAGTTCCAGTTTCTTAAAAATCACAAACAAATAAA
Source organism: Thysanoteuthis rhombus (assembly GCA_963457665.1). NCBI lineage: Eukaryota > Metazoa > Mollusca > Cephalopoda > Oegopsida > Thysanoteuthidae > Thysanoteuthis > Thysanoteuthis major. Next base: position 2,151,405 of record OY735231.1, read on the forward strand.
CAAAATCTCTTGGTATTATTACGTTGGTGCACAGATATTCATTAGCAACTTCAAAGCAGCATATCTCCGTTTAGAATAAAATCTATTCTTCGAAATAAGAACTTCCAGAATCTATACATTTTGCAAACTAGGAACAAATCTATTTTTTCCGGAGGCATATAATTCTAGGGGCCCTGGATTCAATAAATTCTCTGAAGGTTTTTTGAGCTGCTGCTTGGTTATTGGTGACCTTCCTTTGCAGGATATTGTTAAACTGTATGTAAAAGTAGTAGTTGATTGATTAGTAAGGGTTGGGGGTCAGGTAGTGTTTCGTACCCTGATTCGCTCAATTCTATCATGCGAGCTTTTAATGAATGATCAACATTTAGTTCTTACAAGTCGTTGTGCATAAATCAATCTGACTGATGGCCGCCATTTTGGTCATTTGGATGTTGTCAATCATAGAACGACTTCCACATTTTCAAGACTCTTGTCTCTGTTCTGAGATTCTCCGATCCAATTTCGAGCCATGAACTCATTCATGTTACCCTGGCCAAATGATTGGTGGATATTGCGAACACTTACCGCTGCTTTACGTCCTATTTCGAGCTCATACAACAGAGTTGCTCGAATTTGATTTTTTCCATCTTCAAATTGACTGCTTAGAAAACAGAATCTATAATAAAAAGAAAATGTTCAACTTAAACGAATAGAAAAGATTCGTGCTTCAAAATGGCATATCACATGAACATTTTGAGATGATCGTTAATTCCAAAAATAAGCATCACACTGTAACACAACAAAGGTAGCAATAACTTTTGCACCGACCCGATAGATATATTTCATGATTCGGGGATGATGAGACGGAATAAGAGATATTCAAATATCGATTTTAGCCAAATGCTGATCTCGATTCAGAATCGCCCTTTGTTTCCCGAATGGCATTAGGTTGTGTAAATAATACTGCAATTCATTAATTCTTTAAGTATTTCCATATGCTTAGTGCAACAATTGCAAGAGACACAGCTCGTAACTGTCATATTTATAAACTAATTATGGGCAGGTGGCTCTTCAAGTCTCTTCATATAGTATCTGTCTATTATTAACGTATTAATTCTAATTCATCTCCCCCTTCTCTCTCTCTCTCTCTCTCTCTCTCTCTCTCTCTCTCTCTCTCTCTCTCTAATAACTATGTTTGGGTTGTTATACACGACAATTTCGCTCGTAATATTTAAGAGATTCTCCACTTCAAAATATGAGATCTGTCCGAAAAGTATCCTGCCATTTGATATATACCAAAAATAACCTACCTAGGGCAATGTTATGTTAGTGCCCTTCAAAATCCCCCCTTCGGCAATTTACTTGAAGCCCAGCTCGTAACTGTCATATTTATAACTAATCATTACCAGGTGTTTCTCAGAGTCTCTTCATATACTCTCTATTATTTACGTAATAACCCTGACTTCTCTCTCTCTCTCTCTATTCCCTCTCTCACTCTTCTTATCTACTTCTACCTCTCTCGTTTTCCTGCTTACTTTCTTTCTTTCTAACTCTCTTCTATCCGTCTCCCTTTTTCTCTCTATCTAATTATGAACAGGTGTCTCTCCGAATCTCATCATATAATCACTATTATTTACGTATTCAACCTGACCCCCACTCTCCTTCTCTCTAATTCCTTACCCCCAAACTTTCTTCATGATGTTCTGCACGGTAATTTTGTTCGTATCATTTATGTCTTTCTTCATCTGATATATATTTGTAAAACTTTGTATTTCTATCTTTTCCTTCAAAAACATACGTTGCAACAAGAGATATCGGATTAATGTATCACCCAAAATCGCTAAGCTAAACTACTCAAATAATATCCTTATGATTTGAAATTCATTAATGAAAATCGGGTGTGTGCGTCCGCGCTCACTCAAAAATAATGATTTTTCTCACATTTACCAACTCATTTCTTTCTCTCTCTCTCTCCCTCCCTCTGTCTCTCCCCATATATATATATATATATATATATATATATATATATATATATATATCCACCCTGGTTTGGGTTTTTCTACATTATGAATTACCTCGTATTATTTGCAGGAACCCTTATTTGAAAATAAGAGTAATTTATCATCACTGCCGATCAAAATTCAAGGTCGTGTAAAAAAATTCCATCGATGAATAAATTCTATTTATGACATCACTGGCGTTTTCCCCTGGAAAACATTCATCAAAAACGTTTAGAAATATCTAGATTCTGTAGAATTCAGATATTATTTCCTATAGTAAATATAACTAAAATAGAGTAAAAAAACATCTACAAATATCTAGATTCTGAAGATAGAATACATCAGAATAACGCTGCATTAAAGTCACAAAAATTTTGTTCCAAAAATAAGTTTTAAAAAAACAAAAATATGTTTGGAAAGATTTTAGGGGAGTACTGATGCCAATTCCAAGTCTGTGGCCCAAAACACTGAGGCCAGGGTCGCTGGAATACACAATCACCACAAAAGCAAACGAACACATGCAAATTTTAAAAAGGATAGAACCATGCGCCATCTTGAAAGGCTATGTTGTCCAATGAAGTCAGCAAAGCAATACAGGTTCTCTGGATATCACCATAAACTTTTTCCCAAAACCTCTTGAACAAAACACCTTCCTTTTTAATCTTTTTTTATTTTTTTTTACTGCTGTCAAGTGTTATTGCCCGATTTATAATGTCTAAAAGATATCTGAAAATTCAATATTTCCCTTAAAACTTTGCCTTTGCCACCAGGACAGTAACTATTTTGAAATTTACTTATTCCCTATCGAACAAAAGGCGAATGTGCGTATTTTTAATCACGCAAATCTACAAAAAATATCACATAAACTTCACAATCCTGGTCACAAAAGGTAAGTTCAAAGGCATAATAGCTACTTTCTATAAATTCTACTCATAAGCAATTAAAAGATAAGATTCATCACTCAGGAACAGTTATCACGTTGTATGGTTTAATGAAGATAAATTGAAAGCTTTAGAATCAAAAAAGATTTCTTACACATAGCGCATTCGATCGATATCAATTTCAGAATCTGAACAGAAATCTGAAAAGATAAGTGAAAAAGAAAACTGTACACCTGTAACTCGCATGACTGAATCACCGTATCCTGTGCATGATCTAAAAAAAGAAAATTTTAAAATTTTCTGGAAAGAATTATTCTTTAATCTGAAATTATCTAAAAAATACTTGCACTTCGTTAGTTGATCCAAAATGACAACAGAGACCACAAAAGCCATTTTTTTTCTTTTTTTGAAAAAAAAGCGTGTTTACATGGTGCCTAGTTGAATACACATACGAAAGTTCATGGTTGATATCCCAAAATGTGACCAGGAACGCTCGGAGACATGAACAAACACACAAAGACAAAAACAACATGAAGGAGAGCAAAGCAGAGAGAGAGAGGGGATCTGTAGCCTACTTGACCTCTCAAGACTATACTCGCCATGTGGAAGAGCTCAGTGCTTACGTGTGTCCCAAGCTGTCATTATTCTCGTTTTCTTTTTCTCTCACGTTATCTCCCACTTGACTGGTTGGTCCCTTTCCTTCCGCTATCTTCCACTTCACTGGTCAGTCGCCCGGGCTATTCGTGGGCTTTGATTCGATAGTCACTTTTGAGACATCCACTATGCTTTCGGCCATTAAGTATCGTGTCTGTTTCACTGAGTTCACGGAACCTGCAGAATATCTCTCAGAGGATCATAAATAGAAATGATATTGATCCGTATCTTCGAGGAGAAAATCAGACAGAATGTATATTTCAAGGGTTGTGATCCCCAAAGAATAAACATCGGTGAGATTAGAGGCGGGGACGATGGATAAAGCAACAGTCAAGTTTATCTAGAGAAAAGATTCAGTTATATTAGAAATAGTCAGATTACACTGTCAACAAAGTCAACATAGGTTTCTTCATTTTCTGAATGATTCTCCATAGAATACATATCAGTGACAAATAAAGAGAGCGATGGATGAAGTAAGTTAAGCTTGTTTAAAGACAATAAGCAGCGAAAAAGACTGTTATATTTAACACCGTCTACTGAAACTGCAAACAGAAGTTCCTTCTGTCTCCAGTTGTCTCTGCCAGACAAGTTGGCTGGCCGACGGGTTTTCTTACTGAATGACTACGAATGTGCCGCGAGTACAGGCCAGACCAATGGAGCTAGAAAGTTGAAAATATAAACATTTACTTTACTGTGTTTGCAATCTAAGTTTATGCTAAATTGGTCCTTTGGTTTGTGATCAACAGCATCCATGTTAGTTGGGTTTTTTTAAATTCTGACTTCTCATTGATCACTTCCCAACAAAATATGAGAGAAGTAACTCACTCATTGGTGAAACCCTTTTTGCCTTTTTTCAATAGATCAACCCCGACGCAGCATACTACCGAAAACGTTGGTCACGTGACGGTTTCTAATGATTACACGTGTGTGAGTGTGCGTGTGTCGTGTGTGTATGTCTGTATGGGCATATATATATATATATATATATATATATATATATATATATATATGAGCTTATGCAATACTCTTTCCACTTAAGAATAGAGCACTCTGGTGGATGGGGAATATATGCGTGGGTAAACATATCGCTCGAATTCAACCTTACTGACCATCCAGTCCAGCCTTGGGCAGAGTGAGATGCCAGCTTTTGGATCTGAAGCGAAGGTTTCAATCCTACCTCGTGGTACTGGATAGGAGAATGAATAGTCTATAGCTGTACTGAAGAGTTGTAATACAACGAAACAGCTGTCTGTGGATGACACAATATATATATATATATATATATATATATATATATATATATATATATATATATGCGAACATTTCACGCTTAATGACTTGTTATAGATGGAGCTTTATTTTTGGAGCAATGAATTCAATAAAATCATGATAAGTTTGAATATTTAACAGATAATAGAAACAGATCAACTGGAATCGATGAACTATAATCGACCTTGAGGTGTGCGGACAAGAATCCCATCATAAACAGGAACAAGCGAGCACTCTATTTGATATATATTAACTGAAAATTGTACAGAAATCAGTTATTCTCTCAGTACGATCAATGAGAAGTTATTGTGTTTAGATATCCCGTAATCCAGATAATTGCTACGTCATCTTAATATAAGAAGAATATCTACTCAGAAACCAATTCCTGGATCCGTCCAAAGATTACAACAACTCTTCTTTTGTGTAGTGTCTACCCTCCCACATGTCATTGAAATTCATTCAAAACATTTGGAGATATTTTGCTGATGAACCTAAGTGAATAGATAACTAAATCTCTCGATTGAAAAAAGTCCTGAATTCAACCAATTCTTTCTTAGTCCAAAATCTTTTGCAGATATTGTGTGGACTGATAGATTGACAAGAGTGAATATATATATATATATATATATATATATATATATATATATATATATATATATATATATATATATATATATATATATATATATATATATATATATCTTCCAAAGTTGTTGTCAGATATGGACAAAAAGACTTTTTTAAACATTTGGGTTGAAACGTACAAATTTGGAGATAAGCTGTACGTATGTGGCACACGTACATGTCGTTCTGATAGTGATAGAATGCCGAAAAATCAAACATTTGCTCTTTATTATGCTAAGAAAAATGTTTTATGATTTCTTTACCCCGTTCAAAAAAATATTATTTGAGAGAATCCAATAAACAACGTAAGTTTTTGTAAAATCTGCCCCTCATTTTTTGTCCAGCAGTGTTCACGCTTGTGTTTTGAAAATCTGGACTTCTTCCAGTGATAACTGCCTCAAAAACGCAAAAGCAACTCAATCATCAATCACCCCTTTACCGTTTTTTTGTAATTGAACCCCTCCACACACACACACACACACACACAAACGACATGCTTCTGAAATATGGTCACTTGGCAGTTTCTGTTGAGTGTACTATTTATGGCGCATACGGTTTCCCGGTGACTTGTTTCCAATGCAAATTTTTCAGACCATTCGGAACAGGTGTTTCTTGAGTCAGAATAGATGTATGGACGGCAGCCATTAAAATATGGGGATAGCTTTCTGCAATGAAACTATATTACGCTAAATCTTCAATGATGACAAACGCTGAAAAAAACTATTAGGCACCCAGAGAGTGAATACATTTGCCAACGCCATTGTCGTTGAAAACTGAATGAAAATCAGTTCATATATAGCTAAAATACACTACAGCTAACGGTATCGTTGCCAAAAGATATTGGTCTTGTGACAGTTACATCGAGTGATTAATCAGGTCATACATATATATATATATATATATATATATATATATATATATATATATATATATATATATATATATATATATATATATTATTCAATCTGAATTTATAGAATTAAGTTTTAAAATACAACACCCAAACGGGTGGATTCAATTGCCGTTTGGAAAACACCATCTGGAACAGACAGGGAATATCAAAATAGCTAAAAATCTGTCCGTAAAATGCCTACTATAACAATATATGTCCAAGATATAGGGGCACTGAGAGCAGAAGATTCCACAGAATTACAGTGACCCTACTAGAACGGGTGTTATCTTGGTGAAGTGTTTAAGTCGTCACCGTTGGAGCATATCACCATTCCAAAAGCAAGTGATGTGACGGGGCCTTTTGGAACCGAGGACCCAGCAGGAAAGGCTGGTGTAATTTTCTTTGTGCTAACCATGGGGAGTGTTGGACCATGCCCTACCACGCTGGACCATGACGTATTGGTAGGGGGGTCAGGTGGATTGGTCATTGCTGATGTTGTTCAAAGTAGCCTTAGAGCCTCTTGTCACTATTCCTAACTATTCTTCGAAGGTAAGTATGGGCGTTCACAGTACCGAAGAGAGAACATAATACAAAGGAGGAAAAAAGATGTGGGATACGATACTTTTTTTAAAAAATGAGATCTACAATAAAAAAGACTTAAGTTTTAACCTTGCAAATCTCTCCGGGTGTGTGTTAAAGACATAAAGACATAGAGAGGGGAGAAGAAAAGGACAGAAGGACAGAGAGAGAGATCGTTACTCAAAGGATTTAGTCAAATTAGAGGAAAATACGGTAAAATATGATTTGAAATTAAAAACACGTTGAAGTAGTATTTATCTGCAGACTGAGATTTCAGGTTGAAGGAAGGGTAATTTTCCAAAAGTCACAGTTCAAATTTTTGGACGATTCTAATTAGGTCTAGAGAAAAAAATCTCCTTATGTGTAGAATAAGTGAATGTTGATATAAGATAACCATCAAAAGTACATTTTCATCATGAACTTGAAAAGGTTTTATCTACGAGTGGTTTTTCTTCACTTTCATGGTTTATGTTATCCATATGTTTTGACATTTGTATCTACCTATCTATTTATCTATCTATCTATCTATCTATCTATCTATGGATGATGATGATGATGATGATGATGATGACTGGAAAGGAGAGTAACCAACAGGGGAAAGTAGTAACGCGTTGTGCGCATGACGGTGGCAAAGGGTCGGTGAGGCCGAAGCAGATGATGATGATGATGATGATAGATTGAATTTTTCGGGGTTATAAGGTTGTGATTATGTTTAATTTTTGTAATGAAAAAAAAATCGAATCATGCCCCCCACCCTGCCAAAAAAATCTATCAGCTTACTGATTTCATTGACTCAATTTTTTACAGCGATTGAATCCGTTGGAGGCAGTAATTACTCTTGTCTAAATAAATGTCCATCAGGATTTGCTAATGACCAAAGAAAGTTTAATAATAAGAAGCGAAGAGAAAGAGAAAGAATCGTTTCATAATGGAAAACCAATTTTATTTTCAGTACACAGAGGAAAAACGTTTTATTTCAAGTTAAAGAATAAACGATGTGAAATCAAACGGAAGTAACCATTTTGTAGCTAACGGTTTTTTAAAACCAGTATAAACAAAAACATGCGTACACACACACACACACACGCACACACAAACACACGCACGCATATATATATGTATATATATATATATATATATATATATATATATATATATATATATATATATAATGGATTGAAACATTTTTTTAATGATTTCCTATTATAACACGGTGAATATATCATATGGCCTTGACAACGTAAATAGAATGCAATTGAAAAAATGGGGCTGCTGCACCTTGTAATAATGGGAGAATATTTCAAATAGAATTTCCATATGATATAACGCATTTTATAATCATTCTGTCTGATCATAAAACTATTTTTCATAAGATGATTGTCTGCGTTAAACGAAACAAATAGAGCAGATATAGACCGTGAATAACAACATTCACTTAGGCTTTTGAATTACCGTTGGCTCTTCAGCTCATTGACAAAGCGACTACCCTATCGATCGTGGATTCGATACCCTGCTGTAGCCTCAATTCAAATTGAAGGAATTAACTCCATTGATAGCAGGGATAAAACAACTCTTTCGTGGATACTCAAAGAACCAAATACAGATTTTGAGAATTATGTGATTATTGGAAGTTTTGAGTTAAACTTGAATAATGCCATTTATCATCATAGTACACCATTTCCTGAGCAAATCAAAAAGCAAAGATAGCAAATTAAAAAATACGGCATCGAACATATAATAATAACAGCAAATAAATTGAAAGATAAAATAAATAGAAAATCATCAAAAGAAAATATGGCGGGAAAGTAGTTTTGAATAACGTTTGAATCGACTGTAGAAGAAACTTTATACGTGATTACTCATGAACAATTCTTTTCGATTTGTCTTTTCGATCTTCTTACCTTATTTTTAAAATCACTTGTTCTTCATTTGCAGACCTGATGTTTCCTGTTCCCTGTCGTGTTTTTTGCTGGTTTTTTTCTCAAATTTGTTTACTGTAATTTTAATTTGGTTCGGAAAAGGTACTGTTTAGATAAAAATCGCACTCAATTTGGATTGGAAGAAGAACTAATTAGAGATAAGGATTTTACCTTGAAAAAAGACATCTCAGGATCAGTCAGTTTTTCAAATGATAAGCGCCATAACATTTGAATACGTTTATTCAAATTTGGCGTTGGTTGGCCGTGGTTTTCACTGTTTTTCTTACAGTTCTTTTGCATTGACCTTGTGACGGAAACGGGATATCGTCTTCAAGGTTGATCAAACAAAACATGGACGTTTTGGGGGGTTATTTGAGGAAAAAAGAAAGAAAACTCTGACCAAAGCTGTCTACATAATCTGAATGGGTTTTTACATTTCAAGTGATTTTTGGCTGCCAAGTTGGTTATGTATGAATGAGTCCCACATAAAAGCCACACAAATGAAGATAAAGATATTTACCTTTTATTACGCAAAACTTTTCTTGCTTTTTTTAGAATCCCTCCGACAAGATAAGTTTTTAGTTGGAGTTCAATTCATGTTAAAGTTATCCTTTATTTGTGTCTGGTTGGGTTCAGGCTTCTTTCTTATAATAAGATCTTCTTTTAGTGATTTTTTCACCGATCACTGCCCAACAAAACGAAAGAGAAGTAAATTTTTTATGGAATATCTTCAACAATGTATCCTGTCAAATGACTTTGGCCAAGTGATGGTTCGTATTGAGTGACTAACCCGACTTGTCTCGTTTTTAGACTGAACGCCTGGAAATCAAAGTATGAGAAGAAATCCAAGAAAAAGAAAGCACTTCCTTCACCCCACTCGCCTTCACTAACCCCACGACCCCCATTACTTTTAAGAGGCCTATACACCCCCTCAACCACACTTTCAAAGCACACTTTTCACTGGATTCATCCAATGTCTGTTTTTATGCCTATCAGAACATCAAGCAGATCCCTTTTTCAATGTTGCCCGTGTTTCTTGCAGATGACATCTTGTATTGAATAGATTTGCAAGAAAAACAGGTCCAGTTGGTCAGTCAATAGGAACTGTCACGTGACCGAGCTGTCTTGGCAGCATGCTGGATTAGGGGTGATCAATTAGAAAAATTCTAAAAAGAGATGATCGAAGAATAAGTTACTTCTCTTACATTTTGTTTTGGCAGCAATCAGTAAAAATGTCTAAATTTCTATAAAGAAAAAAAAAAAGAGCAAACCGGACATAAACTAAGGGATCAATTAAAGATGAAATTACATTACAAACTGAAACCCCTCTGAAAAGTATCTGAAAGGGATTGTTAAAAAAGCAAACAAAAAAAACAGTTGTTTCTTCGACATAATAGAAATTAAATCTTCTGCCCTTACGCGTAATACATACATACATACAACGTACGTACATTTATATATAACCAGGTGGACCTATTTGAAATCTTGGAGAAATCTATGTTGACAGCTTTGATGACAGTTTTTATAGATGGTTTCTGACATGTTGAATGAGAATTGAAATTACTTGGAAAGAGTGGGAAATATGTTGGGAATGCTTAGAAGGGAGAGAAACGTGTGCAAAAGGAACGAAAGTGACATGTGACGGGATGGTAGGGGTGATTGCAGTGACTTATGCACAACTGCGACCAGCAAAGGTCAATAATTAGAAAATAAGTTCTCTTGTGACATTGGCAATGGTAGAAGGGCGTGAGGGTAGGGGGCATGGGTGATGGTGTTATGCTTCAGTCATAAAACAAGTGTAAGCCTTTGGCAAAAAAAAGGAAAATGTCGCACGTCACTAACAGTCGTGATGAAATTCATGTTTTCCAATTTTTCTTTTCTTCATTTTTCCACCATCTTTTTTCTTCTTTTTTTTTTCTTTTTCTGTATTTACCTCAATCTTTTTTTTATTCCCTCCTGTTTCCTCCGCTCCTTCCTCCTTCATTCCTTCTTTTTCCTTCATATCTTTCTTTTCTTTCTCACTTTCTTTTCCCCTCTTTTCTTCTTCCTCTGTCTCTCGTTCTGTAGTTATTTTTCTTTCACCTCCTTTTTTCTTTTTTCCCCTCCTTTCTCCCTTCTCTCTTGTCTATCTTTGTTTTTTTCTTCCTAATCTTTCTTTGCTCCCGTTGCTTCTTTTATCTTCACATTCTTTCGTTTCCTCTCTTTCGCTCTTTCTCTCCTTTTACCACTGTCCCTTTTTTCTCTTCTTTTTCCCTCCTTTTTTTTCTTTTCGCCTTCTTGTTTCCTCACATTCTTTTCTTCTCCTCCTTTTTCTTCTCTTTCCTTTTTCTCTACCTCACCTGTTCCTTCTCTTCCTCTCTCTTGGTCTTTTTTATTATCTCAATCTTTTGACTTTAATATTTTTGTAACATATTTTTTCAATTTTCCTAGCTTTCTGATGTTATCAATGTTATTGTAAGCTGTCGGCGTAAAACAAGCAAAGTAGTTTTTATTTTATCAATCCTGCTAAGAAAGGGTCAAATATTTAGTGTTGCTTGATTGTTCCCAGCGGGGGAAAGAACAGCCAAAGGTGGCCATCATCTGCTATGGGTGTCTGTCATCGTTGTCGTTGTCGTCATCGTCGTTTTTGTTGTTTTTCTTTTCTGAATTGGATAATTCATGTATTCCTTAATATATTTCGATGATATTTTGTATGTAGGACTGGAATAAGGTTGTACTTATTTTCATTTGGACAACGAGCAAATATGCTCATCTTGAGAAAACAAAGTAAGAAAAACAATTAGATATGAACATCACTGTCCTAATCATAAAAGCAGTTTGAAAGGAATGACGACCGTTTTCTATACTTTTAAAGCATCAACCATTAGAAAATAACACCCAGTATCGAGAAACAAAATCGAATCGGACGCTGTTATTCGAAGTCTCGCGTAATGGAAAGAAGGTATTTTGAATCGTTCGGCATCGGAGAAGGCATTCATGTTTGCCTCCAGCAAAATTGGGTCACGTAGCGAATAGTTCTTATCTACCATGGATATATAATATATCACTGGGGTTTCCAACTAAAATACATTAGAAATGGACTATAATAGGTCAAAAAAGCTTCTTTTCCCCCAGAATAAACAACAGTTAGGCTTTTGCATTACCGTTGGCTCTTCAGCTCATTGACAAAGCGACTACCCTATCGATCGTGGATTCGATACCCTGCTGTAGCCTCAATTCAAATTGAAGGAATTAACTCCATTGATAGCAAGGATAAAACAATTCTTTCGTGGATACTCAAAGAACCAAATACAGATTTTGAGAATTATGTGATTATTGGAAGTTTTGAGTTAAACTTGAATAATGCCATTTATCATCATAGTACACCATTTCCTGAGCAAATCAAAAAGCAAAGATAGCAAATTAAAAAATACGGCATCGAACATATAATAGTAACAGCAAATAAATTGAAAGATAAAATAAATAGAAAATCATCAAAAGAAAATATGGTGGGAAACTAATTTTGAATAACGTTTGAATCGACTGTAGAAGAAACTGATGCCAGTTTTTAAGTCTGTTGACAAAACAGTATCGGTATTTGCGCAACACAAACACTCCTGCATAGAACCCTTCGTCATCTTTGGTGGCTACAATATCTCTTACGCTGGTTAAGGTGAAGCCATCCTTACAAGACAACACCCCACTGTCTCGGCTAGACTTCGAAGTTTTTCATAGTTTCTGATATGTGAAAATTAACAAGCATCCGAAGCGGTGTAACTCACTCCAACCACTGTTATACCTAGAGCTACTGAAATGATAAAAAGATTCATGTCTTTCCCACGGGAATTAGGGCGTGGTGAACGCAGGTAATCTCAGTCAGTTTGAACTTGGGTCGCTAACTCCATTTCCCGTGCTTCCATTCGCTTCGCCAATGGTACCAATTGTTGTTCACTGAGCTTCGCTTAATCTAGCACAATACTGTTCGGATGACCAATAAAGTCTCAAGTGGACAATTTTGAATGGCCCTTGGCTGAGTTTGGCGTCTTCAAGTGGTTGATAAAATGCCAATGGTTGCGAATTGGGACATTTAGTGTTTCAAATTGTAAATTTAGTCTTAATTGTGCCTGACAAGAAAAAACTCAAAGATCTTTATCATTTGGGTGGACCAGTTGAGACAGGCAGTTAGGAGTAGCCAGTCAGTTTGGAGAGAGACCTCGATCTGAGATTGTGGGTGTTTGGGCTGAGTTGAATTTTATTTAGATATGGTAGACGAATGTAAAACATTGGCGACACATAAAAAGGGGACCCCTTCTAAATAAAAGTGGGGGCTTTATCTTTCAACTGCGCGTGTTTTCTGTACTAAAAGTTTTGCTTTGTGTACTCAATGAGTTACAGTATGATAGGTGTCTGTATGAGAGGACATTCAGAGACATACGCTCTGCTCAAACTGCAGATAATCAAGTGACAGCGTTGATCACATTGCCCATAGTAATATCCAAAGACTTATTGCATGTTCCTTATATCATTTGAATAGAGTTAGTATTAGTAATGAATCCAATACTTTCAGATGATTAATTATAATTTCTGCGTTGTGATTTATTCCCCATTTATTAATCCCGTTTAACTCATAATAATTAGCTTGTTTACCTTTTCTTCTTCGAATTTCATGCTTTCCTCTACTTTTATTTCTCTTAATTTTCAGCGAAATTCGAAAGAAATAGACAGGCCGAAGTACGAGGGTCGTAGACTTATCCTTCTACTTGACTTTCGTACTTTAGATTGTCATTATAGTTAGAACGTCAATTAAATACAGAAAATGAAGCCTTTGCGTCCTGCTGACTTACTGTAAATCCAATTAGTGATCCCCAGTATGAGAATCAACTGTCAATACTGCGAGTTGGAGAAGACAGACATTGAAGAGGGAAAACGATGCAGGAAGACTTGAAGGAGTCGTGATAGCTTGAAAATCCACATGTACCTTGCGCAGAAATCAGAAACGTGGGCGTCTGTTCATCTGTCTTCTACTTTCCTGCTGCTCGCCTTTCGAAGTATGAACCAGGAAAACCATGCAACCAGCGGCGGATCAACCATCAGCTTAAGTAGGTTTGAGCCAAGAGGTTAAAATGAGGCCGGATCAAAAGAAGTAAAATGTATCCACTGGATGCACAAAATACTTAAATCGACAATAAGCAAATATATTTCAAATGATAGTTTTGTACTTCTACATATGTACATTTCGTACACTTAAATCTATATTAACAACCTTAGATTTCCAGACGAGATTGCCCTTTTTGAAAGGGAACCTACACGACCTCCAACTAATGCTAGATAAACTAAATGAAGGAAGCAAGAAAGTCGACCAAAATTTGAATTCCACCACGACGAAAATCATGTGCAACATTCACGTCAGAAATAAGAGCACTAAGATCAGAATTGGGGACACAGAACTGGACAACCCATCTCCATGAAAACATCAGAAGAAAGAATCACGCTAAAATAGCAAGCCTTTGACAGAGCGAGCTCAGCCTTCAAAAACAAGAAGATCCCATTAATCCTAAAAAGAAGGGTGTACAATCAATGCATCCTCCCAAAAGTCATTTATGGAGCTGAAACATGGAAATCAACCAAGAGACAGACCTGCAAATTGGAAACCATTCCACGAGCACACGAGAGAATCATGTTCAACCTCATATGGAGAGACTAGAGGACAACACAATACATCCGGGATAAGACAGCTATCTGAGACGTCATAAAATCCAATAAAAAAAACTCAAATGGCAAAAACACAAATTCACAACATGAATCTCCAGAGATCACATGTGCAGCAGATGCCGACAGAATACTAGATGGAGATCCAAACTAGACAAATTCAGAGAGTACTTGCTTCGCGCGCGATGCCAACGACAGAGAAATGTAGCAAATCCTGAGGAAGATCGATGTCCAATGACGTGCGATAAGAAACTGCTGCTGATGATAAATATATTCAACAAAGGGTATCTGACGGAGAAAGCCAAGGAAAGCCTTTATAAACTCAGCGTACGGTCCCTGTAAGTAGTAAGTTGTGCTCTGACGGTAGCTACGTTTTCAGTTGCCTCGGTGAAGCTCCACATGTTACATTTTTACGTACTCACAATATGTGAAATAGATTTAAAGACAACAGGCACTCAGAGTGGAGTCATTTACTTCACCCTGTATGATTTTTACCAGTAAGAGAGTGAATGGATTCATGCAGGGTTACCAGTTGAGTCTATCCTTCGAGCCGAAAATGTCCACAACACAATCATACGTATGTGTGAATGTATGGTTGGATTCGTGTATATGTAGCACGTCTGCATGTGTGTGCATATTTGTGTATGTAATGAGAGTCTGTGTATATACGACCGAATCGCATTGGATACATCGTTTCTCTGAAGTTAAGTGACAACAAGCCTGGTCATTACTCTGATGGGTAAGAGTGTGGGAATACCAGGTAGCGTATGCAGGAGCGAGATTGTTCTGCTGCTATCTTCGCCTATGTTCCGTCGTCAACCCCCGATTTGAACTATGTTTGACTTTGACAATGAAGTGGGAAGGAATGTACATATTCGATTGTTGGCGTTCACACAATATCTCCGAAGGTTCACAATGATATTTTGTAAAATGTTACCTACTGGCAAAAAGAACTGAATAATTTTGAGGGTCGGAATGTCGAAATGTCACTGTCCAGCCATGCTTTTTTGTTGTCCCTTTACTAAGCATCTAATGCTTTTTTAATCAGGGGTCAACTCTAACAAGAATTGGTCCATGATCATTCGTGCGTTCCAAAGGAGAGGAAGTGTGCTTCGTAGCGGTGCTGAGAGTGACTTTTGAGACGTATGGATGCAGGGTTCCTATTTCCGTCAGTGTATGCTCAAATACCTGGCAAAATAGTTACAAATATCAATGAAGGCTAACAATCAGTTCTGACGTATCCCTTTTGATCGATTCTTGTATTTCCCCGAAGGACATTTCAGGACTTCAGACGCCCTCAAACATTTATCTTATCCCAATCATGTCATAGGTCGGCCGTAATGGAACAAGAGAAAGTTTACTGCAGCTCATTCGCAGCATATCTTCCTCGCCTGCTCACTTCAAGTCGATGTAGATTTTAGCTTGAACCTGGCTTCTCATCAAACGGCCATTTCATTCACTGTTCATTTTTCCCCTAAAGAGACATGGATTATTTCTTAAAGCATGGCGTTTTCAACTAATTCCTTTACCATCATATCTCTTAACTCCATTCAACATTTGGGTAACACATTCTCTCTCTCTCTCCCCCTTTCTCTCCTCTCTCTCTCCCCCTTTCTCTCCTCTCTCTCTCTCTCTCTCTCTCTCTATATATATATATATATATATATATATATATATATATATATATATAAAATGAGTAAAAATTCTCCCAACAGTTCATTACAGATTGTATATTCTGTTTCATATTGGAAAGATTTTTAAAGTTTGAAAATCTTCTCTAGCTAAAACATAATGTGCTATTGTAATAAAACATTGAAAAATGTTCATTTTATAACCGCCAATTTTTAACTAAGATCTACTCAAACATCAAAATATATATATATGTGAGAGATTGATAATAAAACATACTGCAAGCATGTACATATATATATATATATATATATATATATATATATATATATGTGTGTGTGTGTGTATATATATATATATATATATATATATGTATATATATATATATATATGTATATATATATGTGTGCTTGCAGTATATCTTATAATTTTTATAAGAGAATGATGATAAAACATACAGCAAGCGTTTACATATATATACACACACACACACGCTTGCTGTATATTTTTTCTCCTATATATCTGTATATATGTATAAAACATATGAGTAGTATAAAATGATATCTATATTCAATACACATAATAATACCCTATACATATGCATATAACTACGTATTAATATTATTCTTCTGAGCTGAAAAGGGAGTAATGTTTGATCAACACTGCCATGTTAATATGATTGTTTTGTTTTTAAAATCCCCGAAACAGTTACAAGGTAAACAACTGATAATCACAATAAGAGAGAATTTACACATAATACCATGATGAAAAAGAGTATATATGCAACCGAGAAAAAAACATTGAAGGGAATTTTATCAACGGATACTGGGAAATAAGTGAGTGAAGTGAAACAAAAAATGTTTAAAAGTTTTCCAGTGTTTATTGCTTGGAGCTGTAAAGCTTTCTAGACTATATATATATATATATATATATATATATATATATATATATATATATATATATATATTATGTCATCATTTTTATCAATTTGAATTTATATATATATATATATATATATAAATTCAAATTGATAAAAATGATGATATATATATATATATATATATGTATATATATATATATATATATATATATAAATTCAAATTGATAAAAATGATGATATTATATATATATAAAATTTTGCCTCACTTCTCTATCATGTGCGTCGTGGAGCCAGTACCTCTTGAACTTGTCTAGCTCGTCTCTCCATTTAATATTCTGCCGGCCTCTGTTGCGCATGTGACTTTGGGGGATTCATGTCGTGAGTTATGATGTCCATCAGTTGTATGCCATTCTTGCAACATGGCCAGCCCACCACCATTTGTGATTTTTAATGGATTCTATGATGTCCCTGACTTTTATCTTTTTTTAGATGTACTGTGCTGTCTTGTGGTCTCTCCATGTGAGGCCCAGCATTATTCTCTCATGAGCACGTTGCATGGTTCTCAATTTACAGGTCGGTCTCTTGGTTAGGTTCCATGTTTCGGCTTCATAAGTAACTATTGGGAGGATGCATTGGTTATACACCCTTCTCTTTAGGATTCATGGGATCTTATTATTTTTTAAGGTTTAGCTAGTTCTGCCAAAGGCTTTCCATCCTACTGTGATTCTTTGCTTGATTTTTTCTTCTTTTGAGGGTCTCATGGAGATTCGTTGTCCTAGGTAGATGTAGTGGTCTACTTCCTCAAGTTCTGTGTCCTCGATTTCGATCTCTGTGTTTTTATCCCCGATAGATTGAATAAAGTTGCAAATGGCAAAAAGCAGTCAATTTTATTCATATATATGTATATATATATATATATATATATATATATACATACACACACACACACACATATACACATATATATATATATATATATATATATATTGCATCGTGCAGTTTTGAGCAATGCATGTTTTGATGTTGTACCGTAAAGGCATTACTGTACGAATTAATGTTAGTATAAGCTGTAATCATTAAATTATTGTACATGAAACACTAATCAAGGTGTGCATGTATATTTATTAACTAGTTTCCGACATATATATATATATATATATATATATATATATATATATATATATATATATATTCATGCACAGTTACACACATGTGCATATATACATATATTCTAGCCCTCCAAGAAGCCCTCGCCACTAGAACCACTAAATAATCAAATGAGAAACGATAACCACCCTTTATGAGGCACAACCTCACATTCAATAGCTTCAATTTCAATGATAGACACTTCCTCCAGATGTGAGGCTGTACCATGGGTGCAGTAGCGCTCTCTTCTATGTCAACATTCCCAGGGGCGAATTCAAAGAGACCTACATCGACCCAAAGATAAACAAAAACTGCATCTATGTCAGATACATAGATGATATTCTTTTATATGTATATATTCAGGAGTTGGAGCGGAATTAGAAAAATTCTTGACACAAACTCTACACACAACCCTATTAAATCTGATTGTGAAACCCATAGTCTTCCTAAACACCTGCATATACATAGATAACAAAACTTCAGACCACCCTCTATACTAAGCCTACAAACATTCACAAATACCTCACTTTAAAAAGGCCCACCCAAAACATCTAAGATAATACCATTTTCAGAACCACTTAGAATTAGGAGAATTTGTTTTATAGGGAATGAACTTAACAAACAAAACAATAACTTATAACAAAATTTAACTAAACGATGATAAACGAGGATATCACAATGAGATACAAAGAGCCGAATGAAAAGGGTCATTAAAATACCCCAGAAAACAAATCCTCACACTCTCTAGCAAAGATAGACCTGACCGTATACCACTTATAACAACCCTCTACAACACAATCCTAACTAAGCAAGATATAATTGATAAGAGATGAAATATACACTCAAAATAGAACTCAAAGAAATATTCCAAGAACTATGTGACATCGCCTACCTCAGACCCAGATGCATTAAAGACATGAATAACAGTATCACTATTATAAGAAACAAAGTTTCAAATAACACTATCCCAAAAACTGTTGAATTATTCCAAAACTGCAACAAAAGAAACATAAATATCATCTACCTCCTAGAATAAAATGAATGTAAACGGCAATATTTAGGCAAGAGTGGCGATTCAACATGACTTAATAAGTATAGGCACAGAATTAAATCACCCAATTATCTGAATCTACTCCCATCATAAATACACTTCTGCACCCGGACACTAATTCGGCAGAGATGGTAGATTCACAATCATCGAAAAAAGTTCACCTCCAGACACAACTAAAATTCTAAAACTACTTGAAGATATAAGGATTAAGAAACTTAAAACTTTCTCCCCTAACAGACCAAATATTTTACGACCAAAGCGATCTCTAACACCATAAATCCCCTCACTCCTAATTGCTTTATACTTACGAACTCACTATACTCGTGCTTGCATCTTAGACTACACTTTTTACCTAGGCCCAAACACGCCTCAATATACATGTACTTTTATTCCTCACTGCAATGCAACACATACCATTTTGACCCGACAAATATATAATTAAAATTGCAAAGTTACCTTACTATTATCCATGCCTGATACCCATTTATGTATATCCAACATTGGGAACTTCACACAGTCACGTAGACCCTATATATATAGTATATTTTATTTGTTATACTCAAAGCCGTCTTACTTTTCGGAATATCTACAATGATCAGTATGGATACAGAACATACATTTGCCAACTAATATTCGGTCACACAGAAGGACCACGTCTAACTTCACCCAACTACCCTGATTAATACAAGAGATAGCCTCAAGCCCAACTCACCAATGTCCAAACATTTAACTACTACCGAGCTCCCAAAAATCTATGACAACTGATCTTTAAGAATGTCCACCTCCTCAAACCTGCACAACCAATAAAATATCTGTAATTGCTGCTACTAATTCTTAAAGAATCCAACCAAACAATCATGGATTTCTTCATAGATATAATAGAATGTAGACCACCACCATGGCCTCCCAGGAATCCTCACTGTTGATTTCCTTTTTTTGCTTTCAAAGCAAAACATCTGATGCTAAATTTGTTTTTTGTGGAAACCTCTGAACCTCTGAAAGATATACACATGCCAGTGAAGATTGGAGCCCCTCTTGAAACATGTATAGCATATTAATTAATATATTTATGAATAAATTGATTAACAAGTGTAGTCTTAACATACTTTTACTCTTGATTCTGTCTCATTCCTTATTGTTCACATATATATATAGAAGCCACTTCAAAGTAGCGTTACTCTTACCATTATATATCATAATTAGCATCAACCAAACTATGTCCACTTCAATACTAATGCATTCTCAATTTATGAAAAGGTTGTGGCTAATTGATCTCACCTGTTGTTTATGGTGAGCTGGCTTTGAATTCAAAGATATCTTTCACCTAGCCTGGGTACTTCCCAGTTAGGGAGCTCAGTTTGCACTGCTCTCTTAACTATAACTGGAGTGAAGAATAAATTTATGCCTTTTGAATGGGTTTTACATGGATTGAACGTAAACAGTATAACTCAGCTTGCCTATTCCATCTTCTTCACCCTTTGATGTTATGCCACTGGTGCCTATGAATCATGTCAACTGTTTTAAATTCCATTTCAAAAGAAGGAAATGCTGATCAAACCTCTGTAATATCCGGCTAAAGATGCATTTTTCTCCCTTAAAATACCTTCAGAGATCACCCTGCATCTTAGTATTTGATGCTCAATTTATACAGTTTATCATAGTTTGCGTCTTGCTATTTGTAGCGTCAACCAGTAAATACGGTAATTCTTGGTCAAAAAAAGTTAATGAATTTGACTATTGACCAACTTCGCCAAAACTTTTTGTTAACTGAATTTACTACATTCCAAATTTGTCTTCCCTTTTCTTTTCATCAAGGGTCCGATGCCTTTCAATGCATACCAGTTGGCCTTGCAATCTCAATTTTACTTTAAAGCCTTCCGTTATGTCCATTGCATACCAAATTAGGTTCGGTAAATGAGATTTTGATATTATATGAAATAGTTATGGAAAAAAGATAATTGTTATCGCCATGAGATCGAACAATGACTCCACCAAGGAGAAACTATACGTGTATTTCACACATACATATAGTCTTTTGGGGCCTTTCTGGAACTGTTTTAGACACTGGATTAAGTTAAAGGTTTTGGAAGAAAAAGTGGTTCAACCGAAAATTGACCATTGTGAAAATCCACTCAAATATATTTAAGGATATCGAAGTTGGCTTTCTCTTTTTTTTGTAAACATAATCAGATATCAAATTTACTATTAGATCCATCCATATGCATAAAAGTATATACCTTAAATTACCGTAAGTTAACCTCAGTACATCAAATATTATTGCATTTCTGACATTAGCTTTTATATCGTAATTTCTGACTATAAATTGTTGTTCTTGCTCTTACCAAAATTATATTGTCCACAACTCTGTGTAATTTGTGATTCAATATCATAAGATCAATTAATTTGCATCATTGGTTTAATTCAAATTGCTTGCAATTTGGAGATTTATGAAAGGCTCTAAGATAAATTAGATGAATAATGTAGATACATACACACACATACACCGCGGACACACCACACAAACACACACACAAATATATATTGAAGAGCTCATAGCATAAAGTATACAATGAATGCATAATACCAGCTATGACTTATAGATGCAAAACATGGAAATTCATGAACCGAACTGAGGACCAATACTTGACTATTGCATATAAATTCATGTTGTTAAATTAGTTAGATGACAAAATAATGGACCATGTGATTGAAAGACATATTAAAAAAAGTTTTGTTTTCTCTCTCAATATGACCTCGGAGAATCTAAGGTTATGTATATGCAACCATAATGTAACGATGATATTCAAAACTGGTCAAGAGTTGTCCAGAATATAGACTCTTATCTATCAACCGAGCGCCATCTAGTGTTGAAACAGTGAAATTCAACACCAAATGGACTGAGTGATCCACGATTGCTTCTTATCGGTGTGACCGTGAATCAGCGCATTGAATTACGATTGTCTGGAATTATTCAAATTATTCAAATACTCGAATAAAATAGGGCGTCTCAGGACCTGCAGTGAACACTTTGGATATTACAGTCTTATATTAACTGTTCAGTTCATTTTCAGAACAAAATGTGATATTTGAATATAAAGTCTGTGTGTGTGTGTATGTTTGGGGATGTTTCCCTTCGAGTCAAAAATGAAATCTAGTTCAGCACTTCTTACCAAGGTGGCCATATCTCCCTCTTGGGGATCGCAAGTTATTTCTACATCGATGGGGAGGAGCAGCTGTGATGAACTTGATATATTGATATCCCCCATATGTCATATTGGCAGAATCCATTTCAAGCTAACCATTCGTTTGAAGTATAATGATAGACGCCCCTTCAAGGTTCAACCAGAAAAGGGGAGCTTGGTGGTAAAAAGGATTAGAGCCACTGTCTTATCCAATCAATCAATGATATGAAAGGTTCGGTTAGTCGCTAAATAAAAGCCATCACGTGAACTACGTCTTTTGGCAGCATGCTGTTTTGGGGCTGATCAATAAAATAATTGGATAAAGGGGGCTCAATGGATAAGTTACTGCTCTGGCCTTTTGTCGTCCCCTGATCACTCTTGAAAAGTCTGAATTTCCAAATGACGAGCGTGATACAATATAAGGGATCAGTTTAGCGAGAACATACATTGCAAATTGAAGTTTTTTTAATACATAATATAGAGTAATGTTTTCAGCCTTTTAGCTCCATTGGCTCGGCCTATGCACATGATATAGCCAGCTAGCCAGCCTTAACAGTTTGGAAACCTACTTTTTGGTGACAGTTTTGGTTGATTGTTTCTAACAGTGAACTTCAACAAAATCTCTTTAAATGCATAGATGTATATTAATAGGCATAAGTGAGGTTAGTGAGGGAAAATTTTCAAATGCCCCTTTGGGCCTCCAATGGAGCAGGGACCCTTAGAGCTTTATATATAGTAGTTCACCCCTGCAATTCTACTGACAAATCTCACTAAATGTTGAAGGAAGCCCTTCATATGGCCTGACCATCCGAGACCCCAAAATATCAAGATACGCTACTGTATGCCTTATACTAAATATGTTCTCCATATGGAAACGACAAGACGTGATATGTAATATACAGTATGTCCATGGTTTGGTGTGGGCGTTGTTGCTTCGTGACAAAAACAGAATGTAAAGAATCCGAATGCATTTTGGTGTGCCTGATGTCTCCTACTCAATTTTGAAATAGACGAATTCAAATCTCCAGTGATATTTGTTATTCAATATGTGATTTGCTGCACCCGCGAGACGGGAGGAAGGCAATTCGATATTCAATCCAAATAAATGGGAAATGGGGCGAGACATCGACTATTTCTTGGTCTGAGTTTGCAGGTTGTGCATCTCCGATCGTAAATTATGAACGACACGCGAGGGCAAGACGCACACATGCATCAGGATACGCATGCGTGCATCCACAGTTTTCTTCCATTTTCCACTTCAATGAATTATGTTTGAAGAGGTTTATGCATTCACTTATGCTTGCCGTCTGTTTGTCTACACAATACCTCCAAAGGTACTCAATGAATTGCAATGATGTTTCAGGGAGAATGGGTCATGGGCTAAGGGAAGATCTATTAAAATTTGGGGATCCTTTCAGGAATTATCCAACAGTTACCCCACTTTACTCTGATCAATGTGTCTTTGCAATATCTCTAAAAGTTCTCTGTGAATTTTATTGACAATTCATAGAGGATGATGGATCTAACTTTGTGACAGAACCAAGAATTTTTCGCAGTTAATCTCCCCTGAATCAGAGCTTTATGCGAATGGATTTTCATTTAACTTTTAGTGATAATGGTGAATTTCTCTCTCTCTCTCTTTCTCTCTCTTTTTCTCTCTCTCTCTCTCTCTCTCTCTCTTTTGACCTATTTCCATTCCATTTTTCCCGCTCTTTTTCTCAATTTTTCTCTCCACTTCTTTTCTTTGATTGACCCATGCTTTGAACTCTCTAGGAATTGCTTTTTTCCTCTCACCCTATCCATTTGTCTGCCTTTTGCTTTCTCCCCCCTTCTCTCTCTCTCTCCCTCTCTCTCTCTATCTATCTCTCCCTTTATCTATCTATCTCCCTCTATCTCTATCTCTCTCTCTCTATCTCTCTCTCTCTATCTATCTCTCCCTCTATGTCTCTCTCCCTCTATCTATCTATCTATCTATCTATCAATTACTCTCCCACTCCTTTGTCTATCTCAAGTACATATCAATCTTTCATCTATCCATCCATCTATATTAGTACATACATCACACTTCTGTTACAACCTCTCGATATTTTTGCTTGTAACTGCTCTACAGCCTCTGCTTAAATCTACCCATCGCTCTTCATTAAAATCATAGAGTCCATTAGAAAACTAAAATGGCGACGGGCTGGTTATTTCGCATGAATGTCAAACAACCGGTGGACATCATGGCTCACAACATTGGTCCCTGGAGAGCATATATGAAACAATAGCCGACAAAATATATGTGGATGTGACTAACTAGATAAGTTTGGAAAGTATGGTTTCACGGCACCAATGATAGAGAGGTCTGGAGAATTCTGGAGAAGGTCTACATCCAACGACTGATGCTAAAACGCTGATGATGATTATCACGTGATTTGTTTATTTATATGGGCCTGTTGGACGTTGGATGTGCTTCGGGCTCCATTAATCAGCGTTTAAAGATCTGTAAAACGGCGTTTGTGAAATCATGTTATCAATCAATCTATCTATCCACCTCTCCGTCTGCTCTTATCTATCTATCTATCTATCTATCTATCTATCTGCCCTAATTGGGTTGATTGTTTCAGCACTCTGAGACGTACAAAACTCCACTAAACCTCTTCTAAAAATGTTTTTTATTTTATTTTGGGGGAAAAAAAGCTCCATCGACATTTTTGGGACTGATTATGACTGGTCATTTGTTTCAGTGTTCCGGTGCTCCTGACCATACAATTTTTTCTGCAGACTTGGAGAATGGTTGTAATCCACTAAACACTTTCTAAAAATACCTCTTATGGTGGGAAATGCTTTGGAGAACCTTATTCTGGCGGATTTATTTATAACGTCCAGATTCACCAGAATAGAATTGGTTCTGATCATATTTATTCTCCTACGTAATCTCTTTTATATGACTCCAAATTTTGGCGCTACGGTTGTTCAATTATTGACTGCAATGGCACGTCTATATATCTGTCTGTTTATATCTATCTATCTTTCTATTTGTAATCTATTCCCATTTAAAGTATTTCTAGTTCCATTAACTTTAGCAAATATCTACGTATCACCTACCCTTATACAAATCACAACAGACACATTCAGACTGCACCCCAGACCGATACATCCAGAGGAAAACAGAGAACCAGTCCACCCACTTTCCATCTGTCTCTTGTTTAAATGATATCTTCTTGGAACTGCTTCTCAATCACTCCTTTTCTGTTCCGCCTACCTTGTCTTTTTTTTTTTTTTGTTAACATGCATCGATTTATTTGTCCAACTAACTTCCAACATTGTCTCAATTTTTCGTACTCTAACTTAGTCTGGCACAGGGCCAATGGAAGGAATTTTTTTCTCAGTAGGGGAAGGCCTGTCTTTTTGCCTGCTTTGATATTTTCTTAGCATATTCTAGAACAGCTCAAGGCCAAAAAAGAGGAAATGGAAGATCATTATTCTAGATTAGCCATCTATCATGGGTGTTGCTGAGCCAATACTTTTTGAACTTGTCAAGTTCGTCGGAAATTCTTGCAACAGCCCATTGCAATTTGTATTAGTTACTGTGATGTCTCAGATTCATACCTTTTCTCTAAATTTCTCTGTTAGATTTTTTACCTTTCCGTCTTATATTGAGCATGATTCTGAGTCTGAAAGTAAATTTTTAGGTTTGGTTCCCTGTTTCAGTTTCACAAATGACTATCAAGCGGATGCATTGGTTGTATACCCTATTTTTTAGCATTAATGGAATTTTCTTATTTTCGATGTTTGAGCTGACTCAATCGAAATCTTGCCAACCTAGAGTGATTCAGTTTTACGCAAATTTTCGAACTGAAAGACGATGGAAAATAAGCAACTATCTCAGTTACCAGGCAGCAATCTCTGAAAATATCTGTGTTGTCATTTGATCTGTTTTTTATTGTGGCTGAAGTTCTTTGTATGACGGCACATTAAGAAATCTATTTGCTTCGGGTGGCACACCAACTGAAACAATGAATTCGACGAAAACATTTCAGTAGTCAGTGAACGACACTTTTATATTAGCACTATGAAATACGTAACCATCTTTCTTTTTCCCCTTTAAACTGTTGATAGAAACGTTGAGATCTCACAATATCTGGTGATAAAAAGATTGACAACTCTGTGACTGAAGCAGAACAGACATAGTATCTGTATTAGACACGTTCAGGGCTTGGGAGTCATGCCTGCGTATATGGGAAAATTTTGGGCAGCACACCTGAAGTATAGTTTCGGCCCAATATTGAGTGGTTGTAGTTTGAGAATCACTGTTATGGGGCTTCAAAAATGCTTGAACTCATTTGCCTACCCCCCCCTCTCTCTCTATCTCTGTCTCTGTCTGTCTGTCTGTTTGTCTCTCTCTCTCTTTGGAGTTAACTCTATGTTCCGACTGAAACAAGAACAATTCTCACTAAAAGGGGCTTAAACCGATAAGTAAAACCCACATTCTCCTTCAGTAATTTTAACTCACGATCGACTACTCATCAAGAAGCTGTGTTACTGACTGAACTAAATCTAAAAATCTAAGATTTTATCGAAGATCTATCATACAGATACGTGCAGGCTCAATTCATTTTAATAATGTTTACAATCATTCACTGTACGTAATATATATATATATATATATATATATATATATATATATATATATATATATATATATATAATGTATCATGTATAAAATACAAATTGCGATAAACATCTATGGTAAGAATAGAAGAATGGGTGGAGTTTGACCCTGCAGCAGCCAGTCTTATCTCTCTTATTTTTGTCCCCCCTCCCCACCCACTTCCCAAGTAGCAAATTCGCGACTCATATCGAGAATATCCCTCGAAGACATCGGAAATTGCCGCCATATTTTCTTCGGTATGCTTTAATAATCATCTCATCGCACAATTTTTATTGAGGCGAAAAATGCCTTTTTTTTTTCGACTGATTACATTAATTTGTCTCTTCTCCATTCTGACTAAGTGTTCTTCTTTACTCAACAACCTGTTCAGAATCTCAATTCCTTTCAGTCATCCTCAGTTATTTCCATTAAAGATTCTTTGCTTTTCACTTTTCGTTTTGGCTTTCTGGCCTCCAAGTCAATGACGATCGGTGTAAACACGCCTTCATAAGTTCAGATACATTCAAAACACACATGCACACACACACACACACACACAAGCCCTTCCTCTCTTTCTCTTTCTTTTCTTTCTCCATCCTTCGCTCTCCAACACACGCACTTGCAATAGCATAAAACAATAAACATTTACTTGTGGATGTCGCATTGCCAGAGCGCCAGTTTCGTGTCGTGTAATTTCTCATTTGGTCGGGAACTTCGCTGCTTTTCGAAGTTAATCAATCAAGGACAAACATTTTTGTTGAGCGTTTGCAAATTGAACCATGAATAAAATAGGTCCGGTTAGATACCCAATATGAACCCCCCTCCCTCCCCCTCTCTCTCTCTCTCTCTCTCTCTCTCTCTCTCTCTCTCTCTCTCTCTCTCTCTCTCTCTCTCTCATACACTCACACACAATTTGGTTTTATGAAAAGAAAAGACATTTTAGGGCAATACTGTGCTTTGTATTGAAACATGGCCTACGAAACCGGGCAGGAAGCCTGTACTACTGAGCCACGGTGATCCTAGCGGCGGTATATTAGGAGTGTTTAGATTTCTGTTTAGTCCCAGTCTGTACCTGAAAAGAATATAGCAAGTATAGTCGTATAAGACCCAGGGGTAAAGTAATTTTACTAGTAAACCAGTATTATTTATTATATGCTACGTATAAAGAAAATGACCACTGACAAGTACTTATGCCCACTATCTGAAATATGAAGGCCAGTGACTATCTAGTTATGGGATCCAACTAACTAAATATTCATCAGAATCTATAATATTATGTCTACATTCTAATATTACGCCTCGAGTTAAAATATAGGATAAAAGTTAGGTAGTTTAATAAGACAGATTGGGTTGAAAAAGGTGGGGGAGAATGATTTTCATGTATGTGATTAATCTATTTTTTATGATATTTAGTTTAGATATGGACGCAGATCTTTCTTTTGATTCTCGTGATTTAGGAATCCAATGTTCCAAATTTAGATATTGTTGCTTTTTAATTATTTATATCTGTGAATGAATTCTAAATTCGAAAGATTAAACAAATATGAGTTAAATTAGCAACACAGTATGGGCGGGAAATGAATATGGGAAAAAGTAAAAATGGAGAATGAAAAGTTACGGTAAGAGAAGTACTGAAGCAAAAGATGATGGATAATCCAAATTGTCAACACCCATGGAATTTCTGTAGGTTCACGCAGTTTATATGGAATAAAACGAACTTCTTGAGCAAATCTACCCTGATCTGGTGTCGCTTCATTATGTCAACTTTTGTGTCTTGGATGGCTTCAATATAGATACGTGTTTTCAACAATAAATTACATCACCAGTAAAATACGTCAGAATCTTTGTCTTTTACGAGAAAATATGATATGAGTTATATAAGTTTAGGAGTACATGTATACATATACATATATATATATATATATATATATATATATATATATATATATATATATATGTATGAGTTTGTGTGTGTATGTATACTGCATTTTTTCTTTTGAACATATTTTATTGAATTTGACTTACAAGGTCCCTCTGTTGAGTATTTTTTTTATGTTTTTCTCAGGCCAGCACAGCAAAACAGGGTCCAGATTGTATAGGAACAGTTCAAAGTTCATTGTGCTCTCTCTCTCTCTCTCTTTCTCTCTCTCTCTCTCTCTCTCTCTATATATATATATATATATATATATATATATATATATATATATACTAATAATTGTGTGAGATCACCATCACCTTTCCTTCCAAGATGTTGACCCTACTCCAAGGAGATGCCAGACGCTCTGAAGTATTGGAAATCTGAAGCCAGTGGGTGTTAGGTGAACCTTTGGATTGCCTCAATCCGGTCGTTCAAAGATCAAAATTTATGATGACGCGAATTGGATATCCGCGCCAATGGGTGCGTCATTGTGTTGCAAGGCGTGAGGCAGGTAGTTGTTGCTTCCAACCTCTTCGTAAGTGATGTTAGCGGGTCCAGTGGATACTTTTAATGCTCCAAAATGCTCTGTTGTAGAATCAGACAACATTAACCGTTGGAAGGAACATTTCAGCTTACTTCCCAGCCATCCACCTGTACTGTACCCTTACCCAAACAGCTCCATCAATGACCACAACCCCGTCTGCCGTACGACTCCTGTGACTTATGTCGATGAGGGGGTCGCTCTAAAGAAAATAAAGGACGCTAAAGCGTCGATAGAATAAACAATTTCGATTCAAGTTTCGATTCCTGCAGCAGTCCCCTTTTCTTTAATTGTTCATTCTATTCAAGTTGTCTGGTTTGAGTGATAGATTAATCATGTAATGACGGGAGATCATTTCAAATAAGAGTTTCTAAATAATATAACACAATCTATGATCATTCTGTCGGATCATATGTATCCATTGCTCAATAGATGACCGTGACGTTGATCAGAAACTAATAGACTAAGAGTACACGAGATGAGACTTTGGGGTGAACACAGTTATTTGGGCTATTGTATTGCCGGCAGCTGTTCAGCTCAATGGTAAGAGCAACGCTACGTTGAAGCGGCTACCTTATCGGTCACAAGTTCTATTTCTGCAGCATCCTCCTTTTCTTTAATTGTTTATCTTTTTACGCTGTTTAGTTCTTATGATATAATGACCATGTAACGACGGAAGATGATTTCAAATAAGAGATTCTTTATAAAATGGCGTAATTTATGATCATAAGTATCACTGTTGGGCATAATGTAATGTCTTTAAGCCTCCCTCTGCCATCTTTCAGGGTTTTGCTCTGGTGTTGGGGTGTCATTGAGTCGCCAATTATGCTCGATGCAATGGCTAGCAGAGTTCAGTCATCCTAATTTCCAATCCCTGCTTAACTATTTCAAAGAAGGTTCAACTCCGAGACACTAAAACCTGCCATTGATTAAGCTTTTAGTCATTTTGATCCTGTTTGTCACTGGTTTTCAGCTGTTTGATAATCAGAGGATGATATGTGTGTAACGCAGGCGAATGTTATCTGCATCTGTAGGGGGTCTCTCTCTCTCTCTCTATCTCTATCTCTCTCTCTCTCTCTCTCTCTCTCTCACTCTCTCTCAAGAAAATGGAGAAAAGTTGGAAGCCTTCAGTCGAGAAGCGTCAGTCACTATCTATCTATCTATCTATCTATCTATCAATTGTTTTACAGAATTACTGATATGGAAAGTGTTGCAGAGAAGGATACGCACGGATGATTGTTAGTAAGACCTCTTCCCGGCTTACCAGACCGGTTGAAGCTAGGTTCTATTTATAGCACCTGGTATTAACCCAAAGGTCACCTATCTATGTACTGATCAGGCTCGATGTTTTCTCATTTTGTAGACCTGAAAAATGGGTTTTTGACCCTATCTTTTATTAGGGTGTGCGCGCATGTCCTGATGACTTTTTCATTCATTTACACTTTGTTTACATGTCCAGTCAACCCAAGCTGTAATACTGGCACCCTCGGAGAGAGATTAAGTTTTGGGACCCAAAAGTGAGTTTTTTTGTACATTTAATCATATCTCCAACCAACGATATCATCCCTAATACTTCAAGGGTTGACATGGAGATACTAATACTCCAAGACTTGCCAAATCCATACGTATGGTCCTTGGGCAGAATATGAATGGGCGCTGGTAAAGAACGTTTGTACATAGATCTGATTGTGAGTTTGTACGTGTGTGAGTCTGCGTGTGTTGTGAATTCTGAATTTCAGAATATATTCTTATAATGCTTTCTCAAAGAAAAATATTTTATATCTGTATATCATCCAAATAGCAAAACAGATTCATCTATGTAACTCTGTCTCTCTCTCTCTCTCTCTCTCTCTCTCTCTCTCTCTCTCTCTCTCTCTCTCTCTCTCTCTCTCTTTCTGTCCCTAACGCACCTAAACACACACACACATATAGAGATATTCAGGGTGTCTCGAAATTTTACAAACAATTTGAATTATTAATACAATTTCAATCAAGATGTATCAAAGATTTAGAATTCAAATTAAAGCAGACAGATGTGTGATTAATCAAGTTATTGCATGGGTTCAAATTGATAGCCGTTCTGACTCAAACACTGAGAGCTGTCAGTGTCACCAACTCTAAAAATATTTTTGAGCTGGTTTAAATTTTTAAAAAATTGCCCAAAAAAATCCAAAACCGACATAACACACCCAAAATAGGCTAAAAATGACCAAAACACGCCCCCCCTCCCCGAATAGTCAAAATGACCTGCACTAATTTAGAGCTTTTTCGCACGGCCAAAAACAAGAAACGAGCTTAAACGATAAAGTAGCAACACTGATGACATTGTGGTGTGGATTATCAGCGCTGAGCTTAGCTGGATATTTCTCTTTTCACAATACTGTTAGTGGAGATGATTACTTGCTACAGGAACCTTCCATGCTCCCATTGACAACATTTATTTTCAGCAAGATGGAGCACCTCTTCACTAATATCGTGATGTAAGGGTTTATCTTGATGAAATTTGGCTGAATCGATGGATTTGGTGGAGAGGTTGCATAGAATACCCTGTTCGTTTAGCAGACTTCACGCCATCAGACTTTTTCCAATGACGATGCCTTGAAGAAAATATTTATCACGCAAATCTGACCACAATCGATAAGATAAAATCAACTATTGAAAGTGATTGCACCCAAATCCCAAATGAACTGATTTATGATGTTTTCAACTCGGCGTTGTTGTCTGTGTCTGGGCCAGAACGGCTATCAGTTTGAACACATGCAATAACTCAAATTAATTGCGCATCTGTCTTCTTTAATTTGAATTATAAATCTTGGATGTATCTTAAATAATTGATATTGTATGAATAAATATTCGAAGCATGAGCACGTTTTTGAGACACCACTTCTCAGCGACTCTGTCTCTGTCTCTATCTCTGTCTCTATCTCTGTCTCTATCTCTGTCTGTCTGTCTCTCTCTCTCTCTCTCCATATATATATGTATATATGAGTCAGGATTTGTGAGGAAAGTTTATATATGTTAACGCATCTACTTTTACAAATCTATAAACTCACATACTCAGATATTTGTATAAAAGTACTAAAACACATACTTATATACTTACATGAAAAAAACATCTCTTCATTTAGATATGCTGAAAAGATATTCAGTATGAATGCTTAGAGACATACATATGCTAAAAACCTTTATAAAGAATGAGAAAAGCACAGATTAGGTGAATAGGTATTTATCCATGGACTCTTCGTAGGGACTGACCCCCATATTATCAGCGAGGGGGAGAAATGAAGAGGAAATGAAACGAATAGATACTTTCTGTGTAGTGAGTTGCTGTGGGTGTGTGCGTGATAGTTTGTGGATAGATGACACAGTGAGGGGTCATGTATCTATCGATATGCTACGCTGGATGGGGTATAGGCACTTGGTAAGGGTGAGGTAAAGCTTGGTTGTTTTTCTTACATATGCATATATATATATATATATATATATATATATATATATATATATATATATATACTTCAAGACTCGAATCCATATTTTTATGAAACAGAAAAGCACAAAATGATATATTTTCCTGTTCTTGTTTTCGAAATCTGATTAGTTCTGACTATTCTACCAAACTCAGGTGAATTAGTACCTATGTTTTAGATGAGTATGCACGCACCAGTCTACATTACCACAGATAGATAGATAGATAGATAGATGGATATAAAAAGACTGATAAACGGATGGATATGAAATAGATAGATAGGTGCACACTTTCATCTTGTGCAATACAATTTTCCTGTTTTATTTCTTTTGCTTTCTAGTCTAGGCTAAGCTCTAAACATATATATATGTATGTGCACACACATATTGATACATTAATATTCGTATCTTTCTTCCTTACTCTAAGCCCCCTCTCTCTCTCTCTCTCTCTCTATATATATATATATATATATATATATATATATATGTATATTTGTATATATATATATTGAGTTATATCATATTGAACATGAATATGAATGGAGGTAACTTTCTGATGAAACTTTCACCCTTCATCTTCTAAACTTCGTACCCCTACCCGTAACCCTGACCCGCCTGTCTACTCGTCTCATCGACGCAAACATAGGTGGAGACAGAGAGAGAGAGAGAGAGGTGCCCACCCCGACTATTACTTTTACGCCCTTTCATTTATGTTCAGTGCAGATAGATGAATAGCTATGCGACTAGATCACAAGTGA
The DNA here is from genome assembly GCA_963457665.1 of Thysanoteuthis rhombus. NCBI lineage: Eukaryota > Metazoa > Mollusca > Cephalopoda > Oegopsida > Thysanoteuthidae > Thysanoteuthis > Thysanoteuthis major. Next base: position 2,185,093 of record OY735231.1, read on the forward strand.
TAGACACCAGCAATTTGAGAACATAAAAACAAAGACGCCACCATCTTTGCTTCCATAATATGTTATTATCGATAGTTTTTGCTTTGAGACATTCGCTTTATATGATCCTATTTGGTGAGTCAAAATTGCATGTATGCAATCAGACAAACCTACCTGGGTAGAACGAGCTTCAAGAAACAATAAAGTTAATCGTAAATAAGAACTGATACACACATACACACTTATATATATATATATATATATATATATATATATATATATATATATATATACATATATATATACATATATATAAATATGTGTGTGTGTGTATATATATATATATATATATATATATATATATATATATGATGAATTCTATATTCTTTAAATCAAAATTACCATTGGTATGATGAATTTGATTTAAATACCACAATTTTCCTTAGTGTCCACTGATACACATACATATATATACATATATATATATATATATATATATATATATATATATATATATATATATATATATATATATATATATACATATATATATATATATATATATATATATATATCGCACAGTACAAATCAGATATGCAGTATGATATATAATACATGATATTTCACAATATCTGATATATCATGAGTTTATTTCATGAAGTGCTTGATACACTCAAGTGTATTACTGCAGTTTACACTTTCACACTAGTTCCCCAGTGGTCATTGCTGAAGGCTGAGTGACAATAAGTCTCCTCAGGTCTTCAGCCGACATCTCTCCTCTCTTTCTCCTATCATGCCAGTGCTGTGGTTTACGTTCCCGCTTTCATTTCCTTTCTTCTGTCACTGATAACAATTAGTGTTGCAGTCTTTATATTTCCCACAGTTTTTTCAGTATTCGCGCGGTTCCTAGCAGTGCAGTGGTCTGTACAGTCTCAATCCTTCCCTTTATCCCGATTTCCTCCAGTCTCGCCTTCAGTGTCTTTGGGACAGTTCTTAGTGTGCCCACTATAACTTGTACTACTCTGGCTTTCATGTTCCACATTTTCTTCTGGTATTTTTCCAGTTATATACTCTCCTTCCTCTTTACTCTATGGTCGGCAGGTACACCAACGTCTTCTATTCGGCAGGTCTTCCTCTTCTTGTCTATGATTACCAAGTCCGGTCTTCTTGCCTGGATGAGGTGGTCGGTTTAGATGTGAAAGTCCCAAAATAATTTGTGGTTGCCATTCTCCAGGGCTGACTCTGGTTTGTGCTGATACCACTTTTCCGCATGGTTGAATCCCATTATTATTATTATTATTATTATTATTATTATTATTATTATTATTATTATTATTATTATCTGTCAACTAAGACGTAATACTCCTTATCATGTATCATTTTTTTTTGTTTTTGTTTTTTTTTATCAATATGTGTTTACTCAGGTTTGCAATGTTAGTCGTACTAAATCAGTCCTTTACCCTGTGTCCAAAAGCATTCAAGGTTGTTACTCGAAATTTCTGACATTCTTAGTGATTACTGACCAACAAAAGACGAGAAAATACTTCAACCGTTGATCAACCCTCTTCTCAATTTTTAATTGATTTCTTCCAAAATGACACGATGCTCCCCCCCAAAACGTGATGGTTTCTATTGAGTGACAAACCAGACCTATATATATATATATATATATATATATATATATATATATATATATATATATATATATATATATATATATATAGTCTCGGAAGTTGTACAGTCCAAAACTCTAAAAATTAATTTTTTTCAAATATCCCAGTTTCACTTCAGTCACTTATTCCCAACATCTGTCAAAGCAATTTATGAGATTTTTCTTCATTGATTTTCTCATTTTACTACAATTTTCTTTTATTAGGGTCACCAATTGTTTACCATGTAACCGTTTCAGGGATTTAGAAAAAATCATATATATATATATATATATATATATATATATATATATATATATATATTATAAGGGCTCACTGGTCACCATTTGTCATTGCTGCGAGTTCGTAAACCAGTCATTGGTGGCCATTACCTAGACAATCATGAAAATCAAGAGAGAGTGAATCAATTGTATACTGATACACTCTGTACAACTGCACGCATACATACAAATACGTACCTGTACACATATGTTAGTGAGCATTTTGACCACACTCATACGCATTCATATTTAAGAGCTTGTAGTTAATATATTTCCACATATTTTTGTGCTTTAGAATTTACGTATACACAGGTACGTGAAGAAACTAGGTAGCCTATTTACGTAATAAAAACGTAATTTTCAACTGAATCCCTTTCTTTGTCAATGCACTTAACCAAAAGCTTTTGTGAAGATTGCATCGGCCGAACATGATAGAGTGAAAGTTTCGGATCCAAATTCCATTAATTACTGTTCCAAGCTATAGACTGATCCCCCTCGTATTGATTTGTACCTTATTTCTATCATCTCTCCTCATTTCCCCCTTCTCTCTCTTTCTCATCCCCTCTCTTGCTCCTTCTCTCTCTCTCTCTCTCTCTCTCTCTCTCTCTCTCTCTCTCTCTCTCTCTCAGTATATGCAGATGGACTGATATCTCACATGTGTATCCACACATATATTATTTAGCAAGGTAGATTCATTGTCTGTCATGCTTACGTCATTAGTGACGTCTCCTGACGTAACTTTGTTGAGAGAGAATTCAATTCTGTTGAACTTGATAAATTGTATCTTTACTTAAATCTACATTTAGATTTGTTTAGCATTTAGGAACTACAGAACAAAAGCAGATAATGTTTTAGATATTTCATAAGTACAATGCCACTGTACAATTACTTAATTATTGCCGTCAGTCTTTACAGCAAGGAAGACTGGTATCTATGTAAGCTTACTAGACTTTGTGGTACCCTTTGAGAGTAAATTTGTGCAATTAGATGTGAGTAGACTGTGAGATTTGTAAACATTTTCCAAATGAATAAATGAATAAGGAAGATTATTTCATAATTAGCATCTAATAGACATCTTCCTGGATGAATTGGCCATCTTAATACTATAATTATTAATTATGAATTGGCCATCTTAATACTATAATTATTTAGTTTGATTTCAGCTAAAATCTTTGTATCCTTTACGCTTGCGCTATTTAATATCAATCTATCTCTGTCTACTATGCACCATTACTGCTATTTAGATATCTCAAACAAATAAACTAATTCAGACTTTTAGTATTAGATGGGTAAAACATTGATCATATTGAAGGAAAGCAACTCCCCGGAATATCTATGGATGCTTTCGAAATTTGACTAGCAAACGGATGTCATTATTCTTGTGGTTATTCCATCAAGTTCAGAATGTAGATATTCTAAAGATGAAATAAATAGACATTGAACTTATGAGAAACCAACCACGATTCGCATTCGGCTTCATCTTTTCTTTCTAGAATAAACATTCTTCATACATTCAAATATTTTGAGCTGCAAACATTATTTCGCTTGACGAAGGACACAGTCGACATCTATGTGAATGATACCAATGTAATTTTCTTAATCATTAGTCATCAGCTTTTCTATCAGAGTCAAACTAGAATACACAGTAGTTGTCTACTTACAGTGACAACAAGTACGATTCACACCGAAATGAGGGCTGAAAACCGATACGTAAAACTCACATCCCTATCGTGATTTGAATTCATGATCAAATGATTGTCAGTGGGTTGTCTTACTGACTAAGCTAAATTGGCAGCTCTCTGATATTAACGGAAATTTATCATTCAGAAACGTACAGGCTTATTTATCTACTCTAATAACGTATTCTCTTTTATTCTAAAAAATATACATACAATATAATAGTTGCAGTAGTCATCTCGAAGTTGGGGAGAGTTTTTACCCTGCTGGGACCAAGCTTGTTATTGTCATTTTTGGGCTGAAAGGGGGCTGATTTCTTTTTGATTTCAATATAAATCAGGAGCAGGTCCCGAGGAAGGGTCCCGGGATCTAGGTGATATAGAGCCCTCCCCCTGCTTGAACCAAACTGATGACCATTTTTAAATAAGTATCAAGAAAAAAAAACTCCAATAATATCCAGTGATCATGAAATAATCTTGAAAACAAAACAAAAACAGGTCTGGTTAGTCACTTGATAGAAATCATCACGTGACCAACGTCTTTTGGCAGCAGGCTGTGGTGCAGATCATCAATTAAAAGATTTGAGAATGTTGGTGATCAACGAATGAGTTACTTCTCTCGCCTTCAGTAGGGCAGTGATCACTAATAAGGTCTGAATTTTCAAAAAATAAACAAAAAAAGTCAACATAAACTAAGGGATCAATTAAACATAAACTTGTATTGCAAATTGAACCCGAGTAAAAACTGGGAAAATAAGGGAATCAAAATAGACGGCGAATATCTGAGTAACCTCCGATTTACAGACTACATCACCGTCTTCAAAGAAAACCAACACGACTTCCAACTAATGTCAGATGAACTAAATGAAGATAATAAGAAAGTCAGCCTACACATGAATTCCAGCAAGACAAAGATCATGTGCAACAATCGAATTGGAAACACATAGATCGAAATCGAAGATGCCGAATTGGACAAAGTAGACCATTACATCTACGTAGGACAACGAATCTCCATGTGACCCTCAAAAGGAGAGATCAAACGAAGAATCACTCTAGGATTGTAAGCTTTTGGCAGAGCAAGCTCAACTTGAAAAACATGAAAATCCCACTTATCAAAAAAAAAAAAAAGGGTATACAACCGATGCATCCTCTCGATAGTCACTTATGGAGCAGAAACATGGAACCTAACTCAGAGATAGGCCCATAAAATTAGAACCATGCAACGTGCACACGAAAGAATTATGCTCAACCTCACATGGAGAGACAACAAAACGATGAAATACATCCAGGAAAAAACAGGAGCACGATAAATCATAGAATACATTAAGAAACACTACATGGCCATGGGCTGGCCATGTTGCAAGGATAACAGACAACCAATGGACATCACAACTCACGGCATGGATTTCTAGAAACCACATACTCAACTGAGGCCAGCAGAGCACAAGATGAAGAGACGAACTGGAAAAATTCAGAAAGTATTGGCTCTGCCACACCCACGATAGAGAAATTTGGCTAATACTTGGGAGGGTCTATTTCCAACGACGGACGATAAAAAACTGATGATGATGATCATGATGATGATGATGATCGTGGTGATAATGATGATGATGATGATGATGATGATGATTTTTTAAACATAGTAAAGAATAGATATAATCAGGGAGTTGCTTTCTCTCAGGATGAACAATATCGTACTCCTCTGGTAGTAAAAGTCTGATTTTATTTATTTGCTTTTGACCTATAAATAGCAGTTTTCAGCCTTCTAGCTCCATTGGCACGGCCTGTGAGCACAATACATACATACATACATACATAGCCAATAAACCAGTTAGCCGGACCATCTCAAAGACTGAAATCCATGTGGACGGTTTTGGTGACAATTATGGTCAACAGTATCTAATGATAACATTAAACGTCTGATCAGATAGATGGGGTGAAAAAACAATTGGGCAAACCCCCAGCCACACTGTTAAATACTTTCATCTGTCCCTGTGAGTTCTTAAAAATTACTTTAGAATTAAATCCGGCGCCAGACATATCGTTCTGTTTGGAAGCTAGAGATGAAAAACATATCCGGATTGTCTTGACCGACGGGCATAATCTTTCCGTGAACACTTTCTATCAACATTTGGCTTCCTTGTTGGCCCCCAAGAAGACGTGATTGTTCTTAGAGATAGACACGGGTGAGCTGACGAAGAGAAAAGACGCCAAGACAACAAGAAGTTAGCAGAAGCTCGTAGAATCGCAACAAAACTTCCTAACAGCCGTCAGCTCAGACTCATGCGCACACGCACGCACATGCACAAGAACACGCAGACTCACCCACACAGTCACATACACACACACAGAGTCACACACACACACACACACACATATATATACATATATATGTGTGTGGGTGTATATATATAATTTTATGTGTTCACATCCGAATACATATTAATATGTGCTCACCAAATATTCATTAATGGGAAAAGACACGTATATATGTGATATTATAACATTCATACACACACACACGCGCAAACACACATGCACACACACACACACACACACATATATATATATATATATATGTGTATATACAGAGAGAGAAAGAGAAAGAGAAAGAGAGAGAGAGATTGAAAAGACGGAGTCAAACATATTTACACATTTATATACAACCACATATGTATGCATAGATGCATCTTCAACTTTCAATAGACAGTTATTAAATCAACCTCCGAATAAAAGTGAATACTTACTATGACGATATATATATATATATATATATATATATATATATATATACAGTGGAGAAAGGATCCTTTACACAAACACGTTCATGTTTCTACCTTGTTTAGGCTTCTTCGGGCGAATGATTTGGTTTATTTTTTATTCCTATTTAGAAGATATTTTGGGGGGTAATTTTCTAAGTTGTCTACCTCTCATTTTTCGTGTATACTGTTTTTTGTTTAGTGGTTGGTCACTGTTTGTTATGTTTATTTCTGTTTTATTCAGTGGAGATGCTGCGCTTGTCGATAGTTATAAATTATAGATCAGGAAGGAGTTGCATTATTATCTTTGTTATCAGTATGTAGCGAATCTCTCAGTTATTTGTGGTATGTTTCGTCTCCAAGATTATTTTATTGTCATTTGGATATGTTCCCCAATGTTGGGGTTCAATTTTGTATTACCTTAGTTGTTAATTCAATTATTCTAGGTTTGGTCTGTTTTCATATGTCCAAGATATTTATGGTGATTGGGTTGTGACTCGGAGAATGAGATATCCAAAGTGGTTAATTTTTAGTATTTTTATAATTGGATTATTGAGTTATGTTTGGTAATAGAAATTTTCAGTGATGCCGGCAGTTCAATGTTACTTCACTTTTTCTGTTCAATAATTCTATTTTTTCGTTGTTTTTTTGTTCTAATAGCAAAAGTGGAGATTTCAAATTTCTCATTTAGGCATAGGCAGCGTGGTATTTCGACATCCTGGTATATGTATGCTTGTTTTAATAGTTTCCATTTCACCGTAGGTTTAAGTTTGCTATCAGTTAATCCCCAATGATATGTCGACTGTTATTTACAACTTTTATATTTTTTGTTCGTAAGTGATGATATATAGTTGGCTAATCTTAGTTTTAAAAGTTGTTTACGATATTCTTATATGATATTTAACATCTTGGATTTTCCTTGGGTTTTTATCTCAGCTTGGTATACAATATTCGATTTGAGACAATTGTTTTGCAAAGTTCATCTGCTTTTCATTGTACGATTGCAATCTGGTTAATTTATGTTTTTTCCGTATGTATTATCTATTTCTAACATTGCTGAATATCGTTTCATTCGAAGAATTATATATTAGTCAAGTTTCTGTTGATTTGGAGGTCTTTTTAAAGATTTGGTTTTAGTGGTTGCAACTTGCATTTACATACGTAATTGGAGAATTTTCTCTTTTAACATTGGGAAACAGATGAAAGTTAAGATAAAATGCTCTCGGAGACAAAACGTAGCACAAAGAACTGGCAGATTGGATACATGACTGCACCATACCCTCCAAATTTATTATTCATAACTACCAACGAGCATAGCATTCCCACAAAAACATAACATTTCATGACCAGACACTAAACAAAAAACGAATACACACACACACACACACACACACGCACATATATATATACATGTATGTATGTATGTATATATATATATATATACGATAAAAGGTAAACAACCTAGAAAAACAAACACCCCTTACCCCCAAAATATCCTATAAAGGAATCTAAAAAAACAAATCATCTGCCCAAAGATGACCAAACAAAGCAAAAATATAAACGTATTTATGTGACAGATTCTTATTCCATTATATTTCAAATTCTTCCTTAAATCAACTTCATGTTTAATGTTTAATATCGAGCACTTTACAAAATAAACCCTTTACAAATGGGATATTGTATTGTATTGTATTGTATTCCTGATAGATGAATAAATAAATAAATAAATAAATAAATAGATACATATTGCAGGAATAAGTATTCACTTTTTTCGAAAGTTAATCTAACTGTTTATCGAATGATGTTGGAAATGCATCTTTACAAATATCTATGTGATTGATGGACCATCTATAGTCGACACAAAGAGTTAATCATAAAGACATTCTTGCAAGAACTATATCTTGCTCTTTAGTAGCAAGCCGAGCAACCCCAGATCATGAGAATGTATAGAGCGTCGCGCTAGAATCGAGTGAATTTAGTGTTGAGAAAGATCTAATTCCAACAAACATATCTTTATATATATATATATATATATATAGAGAGAGAGAGAGATAGATAGATAGATAGATAGAGTTCATGAAAGTGCATTAGAGAATATAGACCATTCTTTGACTGTGTTCCTAAATTTACTTGGTCTGCTTTTTGGAGCTGTTCTAACTTTCTGATTACTTCCTGTTTCATGTTAGACTCATTTGGTATGAAAGCTTTCCCATCTTGAAAGAAGAAGTCCGCCCGTGCGGTCGGTTATAGAATCTAAGGTCATCAAAGGAAGAGCCATCAACTGTGGCCGAAGTGATGTTAGAAGATAACACGAAATAGTCATAAACAGGTTTTCAAAGTTTGTAAAAACATTGACTTAGTGAGAAAAGGAAAAAAAAACTAGGAAACACTCAGAGAGCGCATACATCTGCGAACACCATTTTCACTCAAATCTGTTTGAAAATCAGTCCATATATAGCAACGGTGCACAGGGGGTTATTCGTGAAAGAAATCCTAGATTCACTCTAAAATCTATTCAATGCTTCCCCGGCCTATGATTCACATTTCGATGAAATCTCGTCAAAATTCATCGGGAACTTTTGGAAGCATCGTGTGGACAAGCATGAATGAATAGTTAAATGTACGAAATAATATCTTTTAATTAGAAAATGAAACCTTTTGATCCGCCTCATAATTAAACCAATCTTTTTTTTTGGGGGGGGGGGCTCATTGGTCTACCCTTAAACAGTATGTTACTTGGATCCATTGTGAAAATTCCATTGTTTTTCAATGAGAAATTTTGGAAATATTTTGCTGAGATAAAATTGCTTTGTAAGGGAAATAACTTTCTAAAAAAAATCCTTGTTCCATCCCAAAATTCAATTAATTCTTAGATCATTCTTATCAGCAATCTTTTTTGAATAAACAAACCATTTACATATACATCCATTTTTTGAAAGATTATCTATTTAAATACCTATTATTTCTCAAAATAGATGGTAACTTTTGGAAATCTTTGAAACACACACACACAAACTCACACATACACGTACACATGCACAAGCATATAGAAGCCTCTATATAAAAAGCACCATAGCAATTGAACCTAGTTACAAAATAACAAATGAGTTAATAAAACTGTTTGTATTGAAACAATGATATATTGACACAATTTCCTATAGCTACATCACTTCTACTTATTGAAGCTGCCGTTCTTATACAGACATGAAAGGCAGAGACACACGCTTTTCTCTTTCATCAGTGCCACAAACAAACGTTAACACTTTTTAATTCATTTTCTATTATCTTGGTTCTCCATGGGTTTTTATGTCCATTTTCTTGACGGAAGTTGTTGTTTTTAATCTTTTTAGCCAGAGGGAAGCAGCACGAAAGAAAATATCAGATGGTTTTTTTTTCTCCCTTTACAAAGAAAACATCAAATAATAATCTGCGAAATCAAACAAAAAGAACGTTTTTTTTTTTGTTCTTTCTCAACGAAGTTTTTTGTCAGTCTGGATGTCTAAAAGCTATTTAAAGAGTGATACTCTACCCCCACCAACATGTCTGTCCGTCTTTTTGTCTGTCTGTTCGTTTATCTACACGATATTTCCGAAAGTTCTGATTTCAATTCAATGAAATCTTGTGCACTACGGGGGAATTGGTTAAATTTTTCGACGAATCTAGAAATTTGTTTTTGATTAGGCTTTTCTAAAGATCATTCTTCAGGAAAAGAGGTTGAAAGCAAGCAGCCAATAAAAAGACCAAATTGACATTTCAAGATAAGTAATCCAATATTTGTACATTTGAATTCTCTTCTTTTATTCTTCATATTTCGCATTTATTCTGTTTTCAGGTGATGTACTGCGTTTTCAAAAATATATGCTCACTGAGTGCTTTCCAATTGATTGTATACTGAGAACTCTTCTTTCAACCTCCGAATAGAGTTCATTTGATTCAGACGTGCTCCCTTGTTAATCTTCAACTGTCATCAAGACTGTCAACATAGGTTCCTATCCATTTTCAGATCGGACTTGTTGGCTATCCATACAAGTATCACATATAGGGATGTAGCTACAGTAATGATAATTCAATGGAATAGATTTTTATTGGGGGTTTCAATTTGCAATGTAACCTAATGCTAAATTGATCACTTATGGCCATTTTTGTGATCGGGTCCCAGCAAAGAGCAAGAAAAGTAACTTATTCACTGATCACCCTGTCTTCCAACGTTTTAATTGATCGGCCTCAACAAGGTATGCTGCTAAAAGACATTGGTGACGTGACAGTTTCTATTGAGTGGTTGAACAGACATGTTTTGCTCATTGTTCTATTCATTTGCGTCAAATGTTCAACAAAATTGTATGTCCTCAATCAATCGACAAAGGAAAAGGTTTCAGCCAAAGCAGCCATTACACGACATGAAATTGACGCTCAGGCGATGCAACATAGATACGTAGATGTCCATTATTTTATGTGTGCGCATCTCTCTTCATATAAGTTGATATATATGTATGCATATGCATATGTTCATAGTATCCAACTATCTATCTATTTATTTTTCTCACCTCAAACAAAGCGTGTGGACCACTTTTCACATCCAAGAGTAAGTAAAAACGCGATTGTTGTTTATGTCATAGAACTAAGACCAATAAAAAATCATAATGAAATAGCTTAATGATGTTAAAATCGTAAAATTGGAAACATCAAAATCTGACATGTTTAGTATGAATACCAAAAATGACTAAAAATCCAAGAACGTTAAAATGATTCATAAGAGTTAGAAACAATGAAAAAGGAGGAGCAATAAGTGAACCAAAAAGAAACTGTGTCTCTCTCTCTCTCTCTCTCTCTCTCTCTCTCTCTATATATATATATATATATATATATATATATATATATATATATACATAGTGAGAGATAGATAGATGGATAGATAGACAGCATATATTTTTCTGTTGCTGCTTGCTGGCTGACTCCTGTCTGGGGATGGTTAAATTTATTGGCTTCTTCCACTTCATTGTTCTGTCAAATACAATTAAGGTCGAATTTCTCATTTTCACCTATTGAAAGTTATCAACAAAGTAGGGCCCATTTAAACTTTAGCTATCCAAGCCACAGTTGGCACAGAACCCAAAAAACTTTAGCACTAAAAGAAAAACAACACAAAGAAGCACCTAGAGAGTGCATGCCACCATCAATGTCGTGGTCACTACAAACCGTTGGAAAATCACTTCATATAATTCTACAGTACAAGGGGAAATCTATGAAAGTTTCGATTTTCTATATTTCATACAACAAAATGGGAAGGAGCAAAACCAGTTAGAAAAACTAATTCCGTAAAACACGAACCAAAACAAACCAATAAAATCAATGACCAACACCAACCGTTGCCTCTTCGTGGTCATAAAGAGTTGTTGTGGAATACGTGGACAGTTCTTTCGTGTAATCAATAGGCAAAACCTGCCACTTGATTGGTTATTCGTCAAGTATAAAAAAAAGTCTTAAGGGCTGAGAATTGAGAAGAATATTGTGGCCAATACTTCCACGTACAGTGAGAACTAGAAATCACTCACTGCATATCTATTTTAACGCCATTGTTACTAAAAATTGAATGTAAATTAGTCTAAGTATAGCTACAGTGCAGGGGGACTGTGGAAAATTCCTGTATCCATCCAAATATTTAATCAATTTTCCCTGAGTCCATGGTCAACGCATCCACAAAATATCGTTTAATTTCATTGAAAACTTTCGGAAATTTTGTGTTGATGAATAGACTGACAGTGAATGATTACTTATACCATGTCCAACATCATTTGTGAAATATTAAGAGCATACGAATAGGAAGATAATGATTATGAAACGTAAGAACAAACAAAAAACTGGCTGCTTCAGATTTGAACTGAACGGAACTATTTAAGCCACCAACTTGAATCCTCAAAACTTTCTCCACTCATTGAAGGGTTTGTATACGAGATCTAAAGTTACTACTATGGACAGTTAGGATCGAATAGGGTTGAGAAAAATGAATATGAGAACAATTATCGTGAAGTAATTAATAAGGAATAAAAAATATTTCATTCAAATTAAAGAATCTGTTTAGCGACACCAGACAATTCGATGTAGCTTCTATACCTTCCTCTTTCTCATTCTCTCTTTATTCATCTTTACTTGTTAATTTCTTCCTATCTCTTTCTTTCTTTCTCTCTCTGTTTTCCAATGAATGAAGACGTAGGAATAGAATATGTTGCTCTCTTTCCTCTTCGTCCTCTACTCATCATTTAAATTTTATAACCTTTTCACTTTTCAGTCAGAACTTGTTGTTTCAATCGGAAGTCTGGGCTTGTTATTGTTCTCGGGTTGGGAAAATAAAGTCTGCTCAGTAGGCAAAAACGAGTGTCAGGGGTAGAAAGAAGGAGGGTGGAGAAAGAGAAGCAGACGACAGATGTGACAAAAAAAACTGTGGGAAAAACCTACAAACCCCGAAGTGATAGGCAAGATTGTGGCTTTGGTAATCAAATGGGTGAAGGACGAATGACTCGGAAATGTTATTACCCTTCGGTTTGTCACTTCCATCTCTCAATGGTACTTCTTCATCTGTGTCATCATATATTTCCATTTGTCAACATTCTTTTTTGCTACTTAGAACTTCTCTCTCTTTTGAGAAGAAACCATTAACTTTCCATCATAAACACGCACACACAAACAAACACAAAGAAATACACACAATGAAACACATTTAAACACACTCATACAAACACAGAGATAGATGCAATAAAAATAAAACCCAGGAGACATTACAAAAAGAGGCGGGAACAGACAAATCTAAAAATGACGTATTTTTTTAAACTTTGGATGAGTTATGTGACACCTGCATAGTGTAAATTAGTAAACAGACATGAGCACAGATATGAGTTTTCAAAGTTCTGAGGTTAATCACCGTATATTCTTGAAAATAAGTCGATCGATAATAATATTCAATTCAGAATTGAGTATATAATTTCAGAAAATCAAGAGACTCGAATATAAACCGAGTTCTTTATCTTGCCATAACGTCATCGTGAGAGAAAAGATCTCCTTATAAATACACCGTTCATGAAATTTGGTCAGCTCTCACCGAAATATGAATTTTCTCCATTATCAACGTCAGTATCAACTCTTTATACACATTGGTGGAAGTATTGGCCATCTTTGACTGACTTGAGTATCAGTCTAACCGCTCATTAGGAGCCTCATTTTATGACATAAAGATTTCTTCAATCCATGAATTTCATGTTTTTAACACAAGGTATCGACCAATTTATTCCCCTGTCTTCTTTAGGAGTATGTCGCTGCGTATTTCTGAATTTTTTATCTAGTATTTTGCCTTTTTTTTCTTTTTTCTTTTTCTTTTACATCTCCCTTCAACGGAAACTCCACACTTAAAACATAATCTCAGGACTTGGAATTAAGTATGTCCGTTATGGAATTCACAATGCCATGACCTTACAGCACTATAATTAGAATTCTGCAAATAGCCACACGTTATTACTCATAAGGGAGCCTTTAGTTTTCCTAAATACTTGTTTTGAGGCCCAGAGTGGCGTAGTGGTTATTGAAACGGATAAAGGAATTGGCAAACCGAATTCCGGTTTTGATGTGAGTCACTTACGTCCAAATTACATCAACACCCTTTCAGAAAGGTATGACTCTACTTCTCTCTAAGTTATGGGTAAATTGTAGAACATAAAGAGTCTTTTTAGCGCTGTAAGACGATTCATCTTGGGCGACGGCTTAGAAACTCAGACCCGTGACACCAGCATGCTACCAAATTTGCACTACGGCAATACACCCCAAAAGGAGTCTATAGAAAAAAAAAAAACTCTTGTTTCGATTTGATATTAAAATCAATAGTGTTTGTTGACAAAGCAATGTTCACTCAACCTCACATGTGCAGCTACATTCACCTTATAAACTTTCCATCGTCGTTTTTTAATGTATATTACTTTGACCTCTGTGAAAGCGACCAGTGAACCCTTATGTCTTTCTATACATGCTCTGCTGAACCTGATTTAGTTATCTCCGGTAATAGTCTTCTGGTCTACCGAAAATTTGATTATTTTGATAACTTCTTGATTTTTCCCCCTCGGATGTTATAACCTCCACGTTTGGTAAAATTTTACCTTTGAGAATTGAGTTGGAAGAGGCATATTAATTTACTGGTGTCTGTCTTTCTGTTTATGAGTCCGACTGTCAGACTGTCTGTCCAAACAATGTCTCAAAAGATTCTCAATGAATTTCAATAACAAAGTTAGAGAATTTGGCTGTAGTCACGAGTGTTTGTCCATCGATTTTCTTATTGGTCTGTCTGTCTGTCCATGGTAAGAAATATTTGAACTTTCTTGGTGGATATAGGAATTTTTTTTACAGTTACCTCCACTGCATCTCGTTCGTAAGTCAACGATATTCCTTAGTAAGTTCTAAATGAATCCTGATAAATATTATCTGGAATAATAGACCATTCATGAGATGAGTAGAGATGGTTGAATTTGAGGGTGGATCCAGGAATTTCGCCCATACTTTTTCACGCATGATTGCCCACAAAAAACAGCCGAACTGCAAACTTCAATGACATTTTCTGGAAGATTTGTCAGAGGGTAAACGGTCATTGAATAAGTATTGGAGGGGGTCCAGGACTTTTTTTTTTACAGTAATCTCCCCTTTGTCGTAAATGTATATGAACTGATTTTCATTTAGTGTTTAATGACGATAGCGTTGACAGTGGAATATACTCTGTGGTGTGCTTTTTAGTTTGGAGAATTATGAAAGGTTTGCGTAGTGTAGTTCCATTGTGAAAAGCCAGCCTGATATTATAATGGCTACAGTCAATACATCACTGCAGACACCTGCTCTGCAGCGATGGTTACAAAGAAAAAAACTAATCTTGCAAACAAGTCACCGGAGAGGATCCGTATGCATACAAACATAAATAGATTCGGGTCTGGATAGTGACTCAATAGAAACCACCATGTGTCCATCTTTTGGCAGCATATCATGTTGAGGGTGATCAATAGAATAATCATGAGATCAATGACTGAGTTACTTCTCCCACCTTTTGTTGGACAGTGATCACTAAAAAAATCTGAATTTTTAAAAGTACGAGCGTGAATGCTGTTGATCAAAATCTTAGGGATAATTTTGCATAATCTTACACAGCAAATTTAATGTTCATTACGTAAATTGAGAACCATGCAACATGCACATGAAAGAATAATGCTGGGCCTCACATGGAGAGACCACAGGACAGCACAGTGCATCTGAGAGAAGACAAGAGTTAGGGACATCATAGAATCTGTTAAAAATCTCAAATGGCGGTGGGCTGGCCATGTTGTAAGAATGGCAGACAATCGATGGACATTGCGACTCACAACATGGATCCCCCGAGACCACATGTGCAACCGAGGCCGGCAAAATGTTAGATGGAGAGACGAGCTAGACAGGTTCAGGAAGTACTGGCTCCGTGACGCCCATGATTGGGAAGTGTGGCAAATCCTGGGGAAGGTCTATGTCCAACGATGGACGCTAAAAGAATAATGATGATGATGATGATGATGATGATGATGATAACTTTTTTGTGGGGGGGTGAGAGAGTTTAAAAAACAATCATTCTTTTCGAGCCACTTTGGAGTAAATGTTGAAATATTTAGCCTTCTAGCTCTAATGATGTGTCTTCTACGCGTGTACAAACATGCATACTTGGCCCAACAGACCAACATAAACACCAAATAAATCTTCGTTGATAAATTCGGTGACAATTTCGGTTCATGGTTTCTAATTTACTAAACTTAGAACCAAATATTGGATTACATTGGCAAATGGTCCGCAAGACTCGCTTGCTCAATATTGTTCTGGTGCAGTTGTCCCAGCATGGACAGATAGGTGTATATTTAGATTATTTTAGCCAGGCAGAAGTCCACATGAGGTCCAAGGCATAGGAGAGGCATAGGAAGGGGGTGATATGAAATCGTGCACGGATTCCCAAAGGAGGGGCCCCGAAAGCTTTATCAATCGCAGTTCATCGGCTGCATTTCTACTGACGGTATACAATTTTTGAGGATCAAGACTGAGAGCCCCTGCACTAAATGTTGTAAGTTGGGGTCAAGGAACTGAGTCCTCACCGTTTCTAAACGTCCAGCTACACCACCCGTGTTCCCCATTTTGATAGATAGATGAATAATCAGAATGATCTGGCATGGTTCCACATGGAATGCAGAGGCTAAAGTGTTTGTTTCGGATAACTTCCAAGTGAGACAGAACTGTCTCCTTTGAAAGTCCTGACTCCATCCTGGGTTCAAACAATACCGACCACTGATACGCGTGGCAGCTACCTAAATGCAACTATTGCAAGAACAGCAAATAGATAAATCAGTAGTTTCGAAACTTGGGTTTGTGGAGCAAAAGGGGTCTGTCAAATTATACCCGGGAGTCCACAGCAGTGTTCACTCTGAACTTGACATTACCAACCTGGTAGCAGAGAAACATTATCATCCATCGCACAGATATTGAAAAACATAATGATTGTACACTGCACTGTATAGTTTATAAGGATTCAAATAAATGTAATCCATCTGAAATGAATATGATTTTTAAAGGTCAAAAATAGTCCATCATTGTTATTCATTGATCACAGTATTGAGTTTTCAAAGTTTCAAAACCACTGATATGTATATATATATATATATATATATACACACACACACACACACATATATATATATATATATATATATATATATATATATATATAGAGAGAGAGAGAGAGAGAGAGAGAGAGAGCTAGAGCTAGAGCTAGAGCTAGATATATACCACATACTGGTACAAACTAAGTGTCAATAAGGGTCAAGTCAATGAAAGCATTTTCAAACCAAAGGGAGATGGCTTCATCCTACGAGCTGCAAAATTGTGTTCATGGATAACTTGACCCAAGGATGAATAGTGGACGGTTTCAACTGTTCTCTAGTTAGTACTGGAGGTCAATTCAAGGTTAGGTAAATTTTGATATTTCCGACAAGGTCAATTCAAAGGTTACAATCCCTACTTAGGAAAGCAGCTCTGTTATATTTTACTACATGATCTTTTAGTCTTGGTTATTCTTCCCTTGGCAGCGCTGGATACACAAATATGTATATATACATATATATTTAATGTTGATGTAACTGTTTTGTTTTTAAATCCCCGAAACATAGCACATAACAATTGATCCGCCCATAAAATTCACACATAGTGCCATAAAACTTAACTTTATGTAAAACTGTGCAAAATAGAATTGAAAAAATTATACAAAGTATATTATCAGGTATTAACTGAAGTGACATAATTTTTGGAAATATTTTGCGTTTAAAGCTGTAGAGCTTAGTAATCATATATATATGTACATACATACATATATATATATATATATATATATGTATATATATATATATATATATATATATATATATATATATATATGCGTGTGTGTTCAATATATACAGATTTACGTATGCATTTGAGTATGTCTTAGCGTGTGTAAGTTTTTTTACACTTTTTCTTCTGGTACTATGCTCCTTTTTTGCCAGTTTTTCGACTCCATTTTGTCATTTCTTTGGCTTTTCATTCTCTTCACTTGTTGCCTTCTGAAGAAATGTGACAGAAATTTCCCATCAGTTTGATGTCCGGAAGATATTAATATTGGCCCTCGTTGATATTTAATTTCATTTTCTGTAAATATCTTTCAGTGTCTTTTTTTCCTTTTGGATATCTTCAAGTGGTTCATGCTGAACTTTAACCTTTTGGCGCCTGAACTCTATCTCTATTCAGAAATTGGTTTGCTCTCAGTTGATTCAATTTCTATTCCCAAATTGAAAAGAATACTCTTGAGTGTAAAGAGTCAGCATTTTGGGCTGGTCGTAAGATTTCTACTCCAAGAATCTACCATGCCATACAGAAAGAAAAGATCATGGGAATGGTAGGTCCCAAAAAGCCATTAAGTGACCCCCTGGGCAATTCATTCCTTTGGTATGAATTCTAATAAATATATTTGGACCAGTATTGATTTTTGAACAAGGAAAATGTCAAGAAAACCTTTCACATAAGAATATTCGCTTCGAGTTTTCATCGTAGATCTCGCAAAATTAATGCATAAAATAGAACGAAATTTAAAACCAGTCAATATCAATTTGATAAAATTTCACTTTCATGATAAAATCCGTAGAATTTGTAAGCTGTTTGTTTGCGACAACAAATAAATAGGTTATCAGATTGTAAAAAAAAACAAGTAGTCTGTGAATAAGGTCTATTCTAAAAATATTGTAATTCAGTTGTTAATGCAAAATAACTTTTTAAATTGGTAGATTATTGATAATATCCATTTATTCATTCTTTTATTCTTATTTATCTATTTTATTAAAAAAAAACTTGTTGGCACAAAATCCTTGTCTTAGCAAAACTTGCAAGGATCACTAAGCTCATGCATGCAACTGAGACCAGGGTTCGCCACCAGTCGTAATGCTCCAATGGATGTTGTTGGTTAGGAGACGTGACACTTTACCTTACCCCATTTTCAATTTTTTTAATTGATCATCCTTAACACGGCATGCTTTCAAAAGACCTTGGTCAAGTTATGGTTTCTTTTGAGTGAAATACTACTCCTGTTTTTTCCGCTTTTCTCCCTTTCTACTATCTCGTGTCATTTTCCTTAAAACCTCAACATTTTCAATACATCTGTTTACAAAGCACTGTTTCAGCATCATACTCTTAGTCTTAAATAGATAGACAGAGAGATACACAGAGAGATAAAATGTAGACGGCAGAAATTCATCATCAGCAGCAGCAGCAACCTTTAAATGTCTACCGTTGTACATAGAGGCTCTTCAAGATTTGTAAGATCTCTTTAT
This sequence comes from Thysanoteuthis rhombus, assembly GCA_963457665.1. NCBI lineage: Eukaryota > Metazoa > Mollusca > Cephalopoda > Oegopsida > Thysanoteuthidae > Thysanoteuthis > Thysanoteuthis major. The sequence goes on from OY735231.1 coordinate 2,204,327, forward strand.
CATGGGCGTCGTGGAGGCATTTCTCCCTGAACCATATTTTGTCGGCCACAGTTTTGCATATGATCTCTGGAGATCTACGTTTTAAGTTGTGATGTCCAGCAGTTGTCTGGCATCCTTACAACCTAGCCAACCTCTTGCCATTTGCATTTTCTATGATATCTCTGACTCTTTTTTCTTCTTTGATATATTGCGCTGCATTGTGATTTCTCCACTTTTTGTTGAGCAGGGCTTTTCCCTGTGCACGTTGCATGGTTCTCAATTTGAGGGCCAGTCTCTTGGTTGGGTTCTATGTTAAAGCTCCATAGGTGACTATCGGTAGGAAGCATTGGTTGTACTTCTTTCTCTCTAGGATTAATAGGATTTTTTTGTTCTTAAAATTCGAGCTTGCAATCCTTGAGTGATTATGCGGTTGATTATTTTTTCTTTTGATGAATTAAACTATCAAAATGAACTTGTTCACACATTCCACACTATTATCTTCAAGTTTCATATTACCCAGATTCGTTTGCATTCTTTCAGCTACTGCATTCAAGATGTACCTTAATGCACCATTTCCGCAATTTAGAAGTCACAAACAGAAAAACAAAATCAGCTTTTTAGTATTAGATATAGATTGACGGGCAAAACCTAGCGAGTCAAAAGTAAAAATAAGCATTTTTGAAGGAAATCATCTCCACTGAGTGAAACGTACAAACTGCAACAATGGAGCTATATGGCTTAGAATTCAAGCACTCAATCATTAGATCAACAAAATACCCTTTTTTTCTGTTTTTTAGTGAGAGGTTCAACTTGCAGTGCAAATTCTTGTTAATTAGATCACTAAGTTGTAGCCAGCATCAATTACGTTTGTTTCTTTGAAAATTCAGATTTTCCTAGTGATCACTAACCAAACAAAAGGTGAGAAAAATAGCATTCATTTATCCATTCATTTTCTATTTTTCAATTGATCAACCCCGACACAACATGCTGAAAAAAAACGTCGATCAATTGACAGATTCTATCGATCAGCTAACCAGACCTGTCTCTTTTTTTCTACCAAATTCTCTTTCTCTGATTTCATTTTCCATTAAAACCTTGAATTTTACTCGAGGAGTTTGTGAAATCTCAATCTTTCCAAATCTCACCCCGTCTCGTCGAGCCACACCCTCGTCTTTCATCTGAAAGATAAAAAACAGTTAGTAGATTGTTTGGACGGCCCGACTGTTGAAGGCGACACCTTTCGCTAAAGTCGATAAAAAAATCAAATATCGCCCTCACGTTGGTTAGGGCTAAGCTGACACAGCATAGGCATCATCTATCACCAGGTTTCTCTACGCTTCCCTATTTCCGGGTAGACTAAAAGATGAAGTTTTTAGATTTTGCGATAGAAAGGCGACAAGTACCTGCAACGGCGTCTTTCGCTTCTCCTGTTATTTACTCATAGCTGTAGGGGGGGGGATTGGATTTATATTTTACCCGTGGTAAGATTATCACAAGTGAACTCAGTCAAAGTCTGAACTCGGCTCTCCGATTACATTTACCGTATTGCTAACCACTTTGCCTCTGGCACCTCCTCAGAGTCGATATAGAAGGGGAATAGTCTGGACGAAGTCGGGCTCGAACACATTTACTTCCGTTCCACATTGACCAAAAACAGAATGAGAGATGTACAAGCTGGAGCAGTAAAGCGGAAACGGATATACGGGGTGTGTAAGACGAGTTGGGGATGGGGTGGGGTGGAAGTGGGGTAGACGTTTTGTGGTTGCTCGGGAAGGGAGGTAATGGGCTAGGGTGTGTCGTCTCGATTCACTGGGTCGATTCTGCTGGTGAGGATTGGATATCTTATTCAAATCTTGGGATGGGAAAAATGAGTCTGGAAGGAGAGAAAAATAGGATGGGGTTAGCTCATAAAAAAGGGTGGCTAGCTGGCTGACAGCGATGATGATGGTGATGAGAGTAGACTGACGGTATGTAAAAGAGGATGACTGGGTAGTGTTGGTGGTGATAAGAGTAGATTGGCAACACATAGATGAGGGTGACTGGTTGTTTATGGTAATGAGCATAGACTGATTGCATAAACGGGGGCGACTGGCTGGTGATGAATTATCGATAAATGAAAGTTAAGGTAAAGTGCCTGTCTCTCAAGAGTATGGAGGCCAATGATGAAGTCCCAGTTTCTGTTGCATGTGTCAGCTTAGTGAGCCTTGCAAGTCCTAAGTCTCGTTAAGATTAGGATTTTATACGCACAAGTTCTCATGACCAACCTTGGCAAGATGCATCCCCACCGAAAAGATACATCAACTGTAATCACACGGATTAGAGTGTGTTCAATTAGCTACTAATTGTAAGGGGAGAATTCGTCCTAATGAAGAATTTCCAACTCTCTCCCGGGAATCGAAACTTTCTGCGTGTCAGGCAGACGTGCTAACCATTACACCGTCCGAGAATCGATCAGTTATAGATCAATATTGATCCGATGGAAGACTGCATGCCAGGTCACGTGTTCGTCTGTCTGCTTTCAGTATCATTGAACACCTGTCGGTCTCAGAACAACTTATATAAAAGATAAAACGAGGAGTTCAAAGGTGGGGATGCTGTTTGGTTTGGTGAATGTCTTGCGAGGGGAGGTGGTGAATGAAGGGGAGGAACATCGGTTCAACGTTTCTTCAAAGTTTTCCTCATCAACAAGCATCAGGAGCTCGGGTGGCCAAGAGGTTAGAAGTACAGAAAAATGGAATTGGCGAGCCAATTTCAAACTCGTTTTCCCTTGGGAAAGGCATCAATCCATCTTTTCTCTCCTAAAGGTGAGGAATTTTAACCTCTAGTCTAGTGCTTTGAAAGGCCAACAACGGACTGTATGAGGAATGTGTTCTCGAAGGGTACGCTCAACGGGTTCCAGTGGAACTATCACACGCATAGCAAGCCAGTAACAGATTGTGGTAAATGCTCACGTTAAATCATTTCATGATAACCATGGATAGTTGACGTATTTTCTCTTTAGCAAATCTGATTATGAGTTTGACATAATCAGTCGTTACTGGCTTCTCAAAGATTTTGAGTGTTTTCAGGACATCTATTCTGAAATGAACAGGTCTAGAAACTGTCACAGGATCAACATTTTTTGGCTGCTTTCATTGTTGGTGGTGGTAAATTTTAAAAAAATTGGAAAAAGGGTTGATGCATTAATTAGTTATTTCAATCAATATTTATCGTGAGTGATCACTAAACAATCAGAATTTTCAAAACTCAAGCTCGAATGCTGTCAGACACAAACTAAGGGATGAATTTAGCATGGATCTACCTCGTAAACTGACCCCCCAGTAAAAACCTACTCTAGTGAGAATCTTTCTTCTTGAAAATTCCAACCCTCTAGCTCCATTGATGGACCTTTTCGACCTATACATACAATTGTAGCAAGGTAGCCAGCCAGCCAACTAGCTTGGCAAGTAGCTAGACAGCCAGCCAAACCAACTTTAAAACTGGAGGAATCTATGTTAGCAGTTTTAGTGATAGTTTTTAGTTGAAGCTTTCTAAGAACTCTAATCATAAAACTTACAGAAGTGAATGAATTCGGTACAAACTGAGAACTCCTGAGGTTGGTTTATTGGAACGAGGACGACAATTACAAAAACTCTTTTGCTCATTGTGGAGATTAAAGTGAAGTGATTTGTGTTATTTTTTTTTGTCCTCACGTGATGCGTTTCTAAAATGACCCCTTTTCCTGCCTCTACAGAAGATTGAATGATCTCCCGGGTGCATGCCTGCGAGAAGCAATTGGAGATCCTGACATGCCAAGTCGTCAAAATCACCCTCTGGGCTTCGTTACAACAGTCCAACGCGCAATACTTCCAGCATGCGCTTAACTGTAGGGTGCTGCTACAAGGATGTGAAATTGCTCGTCAAAAGCATCAAGGGCGCTTTCACTCCCTGGTTTGAAATCAGAGAGGTCCTTCTTTTGCACTGGTTATTTCATGAGGCTGGAGAGCCTCATCTGTCCAAGTATTTTACTCATAGATTGGGTAAAAGAGATGATTTCATGCCTTTCCCAAGGACATTAGTGGACATAACAATCCATACTGTTAGAGACTGCACCAATCAAACCTCCATGCATATCTTACAGGTAAACGAATAAAATGATTGCAATAATTGTTATTATTTCGAAAAGACTGAATTCCCATGAATCAATACAAGATCTGAATAGGAAATCAAGGTTATCATTCAAGGTCGGAGAGGGGAGCCAGTTTATTAGTTTTGTCGGGCCAGGAGAGTTAGACTATCGATAGAAATTGAACGGTATAAAAAGGAAAAAGAATCTCTCGTACAGCATCTAATTCCTTCATCATTCTCTCGATAGAAAATCATCGAAGCCCTTCAAACGAAATTTCAACTTGAATTAACTATTTGAAACCGATATGTGCCAATCCCAGGGTCTCTGATAAAGGTTTTATAAAGCAGCACAAAGTTTCGGTCCTCTCTTACAAGCACTCTGCGAAAAACACCCTCGTACTTTAGCCATCCCTCATCTGTTAGAACCTCTTTACCATGCCACACTACGGTAGATAGAGTCAACCTGGTTTTATTAATGGGATAGATCGTATCGACTCTGAAATTAAACTCTCTTCAACTCTTTCAGACCTCATTTGGCCTCCAAGACCCAGATCCTATGCGTCAACTGCATCCCCACTCAAAGGTCCTGGCTAATCCCTAAGGAGATTTAACATTTACTAATCTTCTCAATTTACTGGATTGATCAGGAAGTTATCAATCGAGAGGTATCTTTACAAACATAGACCGAAGAGAAGCCCTAACTTGGAATCGTAATAATCAAACAGAACATAATCTTTGCAGTATTGCTGTTAAGAAAGGTATAGATCCCTGCCTGAGGTAAGATGGCAGGTGATGTGAGTGACGTCACTTCAGGTGCTTGTTGCAAGTCTATTTCCACATATCACAAACAGTGTAGAAATCTTATATCAAACCGGACACAGGGGAGTATGGAAAAAAACTGGTGTGATCTCGAGTGCCGGATTAACGATGTAGAGAAAATAACATATGCTATTTGCCCCGCATTTTCAAAGACTCCGCACTAGATGCTTGCAATTTTTCAATTCCATTTCAGCACTTGCTCTGTAACTATAGAACTAAGCAGTCTTCAATTTTTATAAACAACTGGGGGGTCATGGTCAGCGATCTTAGCCTATAATCACTTTTAATTAGGGTCTCTATTTAAATACGGCAATTTAAGTGTAGTGTCCATGAGATAAATATACAAAGGTATTCAAAACTGAAATCATAGCCAAAATAAAGTATTACTCTTACCGAAAGGCTAGGTATGTTTGACGTATTATTTGGCTGTATAACGAATTCAAAAAAATGATTACTTTACCCTAAGAGTATTAAAAGTATTTTAGTACTTATTTGCATTTTTTTTTAAATCAGGACCCCTTTAATTCCTGTATAGGTGCCAAACAAAACAAGCCTGGTTGCTACAGGATCAAGCTCCATTTCAACTTCTTTTCGAAATGATTACTGCAACTTTTGTATCGTATGTATTCGTCAAAACTAAAAATTTAATCGATCATTTTTAGCGTTAATAGTTCTAATTTCAAAGCATACTATCGGATTGAAATTATGCCCATGGTGAGTCTAGGTTTAGATTAGGGTTAGAGGTAGGGTTAATGTTTTTGCTCTCTGAGAAAATATGTTTTATTGTCAGTTTAGAGTTAGATTTCTTTTTTAAAAAATCAGTCAAACCAGCATACGCACCGAGAAAGAGAAAATCATGATCATGATCAGCAATGACAAATGGGAAGTAAGGGTGCATTATAGCTACATTGCAAATATAACCCTTTCTTCTTAAAGCTTGAAATTTTCCCTGCCTGAGAAGTGATTGAATTCCAGAAGATTTGAGAGTACTAATGAATTAAAATCACGTAGGATTGAAAGTGATATTGTCTCTATCTTGACGAACTCGGCCCGGCAATAGCATTTACATCGTTTTAAACACTATCGTGCTCTCATCGATTTCTTTAGCGATAAAAATTAGTGTTTTTTTTTATGTGAGTGCAAACGTAAACCCTATAGAAATCTACGGTTTATTTTTTGTAATATTCGACTTTCAAATGAGTGTTATTGGAACATTAAGACCTGCTGATTTCCGATATGCCCCCCCTTGCTGATCCCTCAACGTTTGAGGCAGCACATTCGTAGGAAGACCTGCGCAAGCCAGTGCTCAACTTTGAATAAACTGGCATAAGCACTGAGAGAAAGATGAATTCACTTGAATGGTCAACTATGAGAAATGGAAATTAAGGTTACGGTTTAGCATTATAGCGACGTTGTAAAAAGAGCAATGTCGTATGAAACCTAGGAATCATTCCTTTTATCAAAATTGGCAAATTTCTGGAAGTTCTCAAGCTCTAATAAATTGAGCGAATATAGAATTTTGACAAAAAAATAGTACTTTACATAACATAGAAACAATACTAATTGCATCAACACTGGAAAAGGCAGTTTTCAAATGAATAATGGAAAGTGAGGTTTCAGCTCTGCAATATTACTAAATTGTGAATAGAACCAACTGCTAAAACCAGAAAAAAATTCAACAAAACGGACAAATTTCCGTGAAGTTTGAGAGTAAAAATTTCAAAGCATATAAGATTAAAGGGAAAAAATAGACCTTCGCAATCAGAGTCTGAACTCAGTCCGACAATTTTATTTTCTGTGGCTCTAATTACTCAGGTATTGAAAAGAAATAACCCTGTGACCACAAATCACAACCCCTTAAAACGAATTTTTAAAAAAGCATTGACTTCACTTCATACGTTTGTAGGGATAAAACCTCGGCATATGATGCTGATTAAAAATGCACACAAAGTTAGACCCATGAAATCAAAATATGATGTTTTTTGAGAAAATCCTACGTAAAGAATACAGAAAAAAATTCTCAGCCGACTTGGAGCGCGAACGTAGACCCAATTTAAATTAATGAACTTGTTTTTGTTAAATTGACAAATTGAATGTGTGCCGTAGGCAAATTGTGACCTTTTGATTTCGGACATGGCTAATGTGAGGATTAAGTTTCGCTTCATTAAATTGTAAACAGAAGCCCGATCTAAAACCGGAAAAAAAATCATAGCAAGACTAACAGATTTCCTGGAGGGGGGTTGAAGGACGAATAGTTTAAAAGCAAAGAAAACTTCCTCTGTTTAAGATGGAACTTGGTCTTATAATTTTATTTCCTGAGGTTCAAATCATTCAGCTATTGAGCCGCTATGTTTCAGGAAATTAAAAAAAAGATTTTTGTTTATAACATTGACAGCCCCCACGTGTAAGAAGTTTAAATAAATGATTGAAAAACTTCCCCAAATGATACTGATTCGAAATATATGTATAGTTTTATTCAGTATATTCAACATTGAAAGTTTTTGAGAAAATATAGATGGAAGAAGAAAAATAAAGATATTTTTCGACAGCCTTTTGAGGGTAGGTAATCAATGATTTTTCTTGCAAATTTTGAATTGAAGATGTTTGCTGCTGATTTGGTTTCTGCTGGGCGATTCGAAGTTCCAATATCTTAGAGTATAAGCACTCACTCGTGTACACACACACCCATGTATATATTCTATGATATAGATGAATGGAAAACATGAGAAATATATTCTAAGAATGTTTATGAGAATGAAATAAGCCCTGCGTATCTATAAGATAAATTTCGGACGTCTATAAGACTTGTCACTTTGGCTTGGTCGGTAAGGCATAAGCCTACTGATCAATTGTTCGTGATTTAAATCACGAAGGAGGAAGGTTTAATTTCACTCTCTAGCTTTGAGATAATTATTGTTCTTGTTCTGTTTATTTTATTTCATTTTTTATTTATTTTTTAAAGCCCCCCACCCCCACTTCCACAAAAAAAGTAAGTCGTCTCCAGGTCTGGGCTAGATTTTGACAACTCAGCAAAATTAATGAGCAAAATGAAGAAGGAAGTTGCGTCTTTTGAATAACTGAACAATATTTCGAACTTTCCTGGCGAATTTATCTCATTGTGTAGGGTACATGATGATTTAATGAAGTCGTTACGGCGTTCATCAACCTCAAATACTATTTTTTTTTTCATTTTTGCAAAGGACCTTAGAACAGATTGTACCCCTCGATAAGCAATCAGATAATATAATTAGATGATTTGATTAATGTAATTAAAATTAAATCGTAATTAATTTGGTCGAAGCAATTATCGGATCGATATCAATTATCCAACATTCAGTGAATTATGCCAGAAAGCCTAGAAAGCCCCAAAGAAATGGCACGAACTGTTTTCAATTGAGAAGGAAAAAATGACTTGCATATCATGACATCAAATTTCGAAACTGCCAACACCAGCATAATCAATATCAACAAAAGTTTCTTTAGTTTTGAAGTTAGTCTGGCTGTCAATGTTTGTATGTGTGAATCACGCGTATAGCCAACACTGATGATGTTGAAAAGCCGAGAATTTAAACATCCACGCCTTATATGTAGAAAAAAACTTCTTTTTTTTTAACTCACATTTAGGTGTTTAGTAAAGTGTTCAATTTACAATGTATATTTATGCAAAATTGCCATTTAAGGTTGTGCTCGCGTTTTTTAATTGGAAATTTGGACTTTTTGTGATCACCACCCAACAAAAAGCGGGAGAAGAAACTCATTTACAGATCACCCCTTTTCCTAATTTTTCACATGCTGCAAAAAGGCATTAGTCCCGTGACTTTTTCCATTGAATGAATAACCTGGCCCTTTTTTTATAATTGTTTCATTGATACTACCGGTACAAAAACAAGGACGATGCCAGAGATTTCGAAATAGAGAGGGAGCTTAAAAGGCCATCAAAAGTTCTGTGAAGCTTCCCAAGGCTAGAGGCTTGCTAGTTCGAGTCTCACCAAACTTTTTCTTTATTTCTGATCTGTGTTGTTTAATCACGGCTGGAGATTGACGACCTGAATTGGGTGGTGGTGAAAACGTGCTGATGATTAAAATTAGGGTAAATGATAGTAAAAAAAATGTTGATAATGATTTATAATTCTTCATCTAATAAAATGAAATTGTACTTGAATCGCTGTCAACCTTTTAAATTTAAGTTATTTCTGTTCTTTTGAGAAATTTTACAAATGTCTTCATGCTTTTCCAGGAATTTCACCATCCCCAGAACTGTCTTGGGGAGCCTTGTTTTTACAGTATTCTTTGTAAAATCTTTCGAATATAAAACATGGCTATTAGCAAGAGCACACTGCTGCTTTAACCTAACCCCCACCCCTAGAATTATATCAAATCTATGTATTATTTGGACTTGTATCTTCTTTACTGGTTTCAATGCCTCGATTAGCTCAATGTCCAACCTTCAATTTTTAAGCGTTTTTTGCATCTAGTAATTATTATTTTCATTTAAAGCTTATCTTACATACAATTTATAGTGTAATTAATCTACCATCATTTTCTCTTTATTGTGGCCCTGTGTCAGACTAAGAGTCTCTAAGAAAATATCCCATCCACTGATCACAAGAGCCACTGTCAAGTGAACTTTTTTTAAAAATCTATCATACATACAGAAGTGAGTGAAGAGAGAAAGTTTCCGATTTGTTGAACTGATGAAATATCTATGATAGGGATCTCCTTGAAAAAACGTAAACGAACGACTTGAGTTCTTGATTCAAGGAAGCTGGCTGCCATTTGCCCCACCCTATCCTCCGGTCCACCCTGTTTTCAGGACATTCTACAATTTAGTGATCTTATTTCAATGACTATTTATAGTGTAATTCATTCCCATTGTGCCTCATTGTAGTGGCCATGTGCCATGTCGATCTCCTCTAAGTAAATATCTAATTTACTGATCACAAGAGTCACTGTAAAATGAACTTTTGTATTATTCACAATACCAACATAAATAGAAAGAGAGCAAAAGTTTTCAATCTATTAAACTGATGACAAAGGTCTGGTTAGTCACTCAATGATAATCACCATGCAATCAATGTCTTTGGCAGTTTACCATGTCGGGGTGATCAATTAGAAATTCAAAAAGGGGGGTGATCAATTAATAAGTTACTTCTTTTGGGTAATGTTCACTTTTAAAAAATTCCTAATTTACAAAAACATGCAAAAGCAAACTAAGCAGTCAACTTAGCATAAACTTACATTGCAAATTGACACCAAATACACATACACACGAACAGAGTAAAATCCCTACTTTAAGAGAGGATTCAAAGAGCAAAAAAGTCCTTTCGAAACATAATAATGATTCAATGCTTGATCTTTCAGCCATGTAGCTCCATTTGTGCGGCTTGTACGTAAGATGCATACATAGCCAGCCACTAAGACCTGCATGAAAACTGAGAGGAACCTGTGTAGACAGTTTTGGTTGATGGTTTCTAATATCCATGACTGAAACCTCTTATAATAACGCAAATAAATAACTTTTGTCGGTGATTCAAGAAGTCTGTCTGCCCACTGTCCCTACCCAAGCTCCTTTACATCAAATGTCAAAGCAGACAAACAATGGTTAATGGCGAGGAAATGGATAGAAAAGAACTTTTGTGAATTGAATCACTTTAATGTCGCCTGATTTCAGTTTCCTTCACGATTCTAAATCGTCAACCACTGGAGACTAATGGGTCTTTTGAGGCAGCTTTTAGAGGTGCAAGGTGTCTTGGTAGTTATCTCTGTAATTCACATGATACCCTTGTAAAACTCACGCATCACTTTCCTCACCCATCTACGGGTAAATAGTAGGGTACACTGCGCTCTCCAGCCATGGTTAACGATCAATCTCGGGGACGGAAAACTCTGAATCGAAACCAATCCAGAGTGGGATGGACTCCCGCCTTTAACATCTTATTATTAAATCACCCGAGGTGCTTCGATGACTCTGCACTGGGTGGCTGGGTGTTCGTACGAGCGTGATAGCAAAATGAAATGTTGGAATAATTAGAAAGTAAGTGACTGAAGACTGGGCTAGGGAAAGACATTTTGATCACAAATATACAAGAGAATGTATGTTGGCCGACCCCTGTCAGTGACGACCCGTTGGCCCCTCTCAAGTTCGCAACTATTCTTTCGAATACGAGCCTGTGTGACTCCGATCCCAGTTTATTCACCCTAATAACACAGTTTAGGATAGAATCAGTTAGGGGTACTGGTCCCAATTAAGCGTTTTCACACTCTTCTCTCATGTGGGGAATCGAATCCAGATCTTTCTGTGTGTTAGGTCAACGTGCTAACCGTTATAACATCTGAGCAGATTTAAGAAGTAGCTTAAAGAACCAGGTCCTTATCGCCAATTATTCATTGATAACCTTTTTTTCACTGTCCTAAGAAAAGAAAGGATGTTTAGGTAGGAGAAAAAATCACACCAACACTTCTACGAACATACGTGAACATGAATATGATTTCAGATATACATTTGTTTTTATACGCATCCAATCACACTCACAAGCGCTGCACACGTACACATGGATATATATTTATGTAGATATGCATCCAATCATGCACACACACGTGCGCGCGCACTGCTCTCCAATTGTCGATACTGACAATGGATAAAGTGAAATATTGGTCCGGAAACAGAATCGGGGAAGTCAGTTCAAATTCAATCCATGCTACGAAAAAAAAGCAACATGCAGGTTGGGGTTGCTCCTATAAAATTTTGCGCACTTGGGACAGGGCCAAAACTACTTAAGGCAATGGATGAATCGAGTATTCGTGGAAGGATTGAGATTGTCCAAACAACAGCATTGCTATGGTTTGCAGTCGTACTGAGAAATGTGCAGTCATTTAATCTCCAGTGATAACGACTTTGCATTGTGTGAATATGGAAATAAATATAAAAAAAAGAATGGAAAGAAAAGGAAGCAAAAATGAAAATCTGACCTTCACATCTTTTCGAAAGGTTTTAGATTGCCCAATGTAATTCATTCCATCGAAACAAGCAAGCAAACACTGGATATCGGTACATGCCTGCTCAATTCTTTAAGAGAATGCTGTCTGTTGAAAGTCGATGGACAGATGATCACTACAACTAAAAAATTAAAAAAACTAAGGAAAAAATACCAAACTTGATTGATTTGATGATCAGTCATGGCCACTATAGACAAAACATCAATTTGGAACGCGTTCGATTTTTTTTTCTTAAATCACAGACATCGCCGACATTTAAATAGAAAATAATAGAATTTTACATTTCGTTCAAACAAACAATAAAAATTACCTTTTAGATTGTTGATTAATACAAATTAGACATGGAAAATTCACAAGCAGTACGATACCCACCTTTATATTTCTATATTTGACGAATATGAATAATTCATTTTGTTGATTCGAAAAAGAAAGTTTCAACATATGCCTCAAAAAACTAAAATCGGTGAATGATGAGGAATCATCTTAGGGGAAATTAGCCCATCTAAATCATCATAAGACCGTTTGAATTGTTTACATCAAAGGAGCGTATCAATGTAAACTTTCACACCATCGACTAATCGATGTGAAAAACGGTGTACAAATACAGAGAATTGAGAGAATAAGTGAAAGAAAATCAAAATTACGATTATACACTGTAACCATGATAAATATCAATAAACGATTGATGATTTACACATGAAAATAAACACAAAATTATGAATAGACCCCCATCCCCCAAAAATATATCTCCGGTGATCTCTTTCAAAAAGTTCCAGCTTCTGGAAATAAACAAACTGCCCTGGTTTTAGCAGTATGTTTTGTTTGGGAAACTCAATGTAAAAATTGGAGAAGTGATGATGAATGGATAACTTACTTTTGTTGGTGAGTGATCACTAAGACAGTTTGGTTTTATTAGGAAAAAAAAAAAACGTGAATGCAGCTGAACAAAAATTAAGGGATCAATTCAGCTTGGAATTACATCGCAAATTGATCCAAGCAACATTAAAAATACAATTAAGGATGTTAAAAGGGTTCTATACACATATTCAGGGGGAACTGTTTATATTTGAAGCCCTCTAGCTCCATTGGTGCAGCCTGTATGCGTGGTACGTACGTGGATATCCACGCACATCAACTTAAAACTGAAGGAACTCATGTTGGTGGTTTTGACGACAATTTCGATTTACGTTTACGAATTAAGATGAAAAACTATTCGTCAAAAATTAATGATTGATATTATTCATTCGATAGATACAAATCAAGATCAATAATAATCATCGTATGACAATGTCTCTAAACAATATGCCGTGTTGGAGGTGAGCAACTGTAATATAAGAATATAAATATCAATGAATGAGTAACTTAGCTTGTTTCAGTGGCAGTGATCTCTGAAAATGTCCGATGTTCCGAAAAATAGTGTGAGTGCTGCTGGACATAAACTAATGGACCCATTTAGCATTCACTTACATTGTTAATTGAGCCCCTACCTAAAATGCCATTAAGCTGGATGGGAAAAGTTTTTTCTATGCATGATATTTTGTAAAAGCTTGAAGTTTCATACCTCTAGCTCCATTGATGAGGCCTGTTTGTGCGATCCCCCTGTAACATGACATAATAATGACGGGGAAAGTGTGCTGAATTAATGAGCACAATTCTTTGAATACCTCTTATAGATCTGTTGTGTTTTCCGACTCTGTGGGGTCGAGACGTCAGCTTGCAACTTCCTTACTCAACGCTCGATGTGTCCGCAGTATCAGTGATGACCATAGTATATAACTCTCAGTCTCTCCCCCTCTCTCTCCCCTCTTCTCTCCCGTTTTCTCTCCCCCCTCTCTCTCCCGTTTTCTCTCTCTCTCTCTTCCTTTTTCTCTCTCCCCTTTTCTCTCCCCCTCTCTCCCCCCCTTTCTCTCTCTCTCTTCCATTCTCTCACTCCCCTTTTCTCTCCCCCTCTCTCTCCCCTTTTCTATCTCTCTCCCTTTTTCTCTCTCCCCTCTCTCCCCTTTTCTCTCCCTCTCTCTTGTACCTCTTTTTCTCTAAAACCTTAAAGTGTAGTTGCTGCTATGTTTTGATACATCGGACTGCCGTGTGCAGCTCCAGAAATAAACACCTTCTTACTAATATCAACTAGTGGCGTTTGATCTATTGATATGATGTGCATGGTTATTGCAACTCTAGCGTCGATGAATCAATACCGGTACATGAACTTTGTGGTGTTGTTGACCATTGATTATAGACATGTAAACGTTTATCCGAACCCCTTGTTACCAAAATCAAGGGGCGTGTAATCCCAGATGAAAGGAAAACGCAACGTACGAACAGCCAAATGATAGCTAACGATCACAACGGTCTTGTGCAAAGGACATCATCACAACGATCATGGCAAAAAAATGCAACAGACAAAGATACAAGAAGCTCACAAACACGTCAAAACAAAAAAGTCCAGAAGAATGAATAACTAACAGTAACAGGGAAAATATAGCAAACGATCAGAACCATCTTGTACAGACGACATCGCGACAAAAGTCAATGAACGAAGATTAAAGTACTTCACAACCATGTTGCAACAAAAAAGGTCCAGAAAAATAAAAAATAAGCAGTAAAAGTGACATGATAACTAACAATCCCAACGGTCCTGTGCCGACGACACTGCAACAACGATCAGGGCAACAAGATGCAACAAACGAAGATTTTTAAAAAACTTTCTAAACGACCTCACAACGAAAAGGTTCAGAAGGATGAAAAACAAACGGAAACATTTTTGTGAGGACGACATCGCAAAAATAATCATTCCACCAAAATGCAACGAACAAAATGAAAGATTCTCACAACCACGTCCCAACAAAAAGGTCCACAAGAATGAAAAACTAAGGGTAGCAGCAAAATGATAACAAGCAATAAAAACGGTCTTGTGCAGACGGCATAGTGACAACGATAATGGCCATAAGATTCAACAAACAGCGATAAGAGACTTGTAAAACGATGTCACAACGAAAAGGTTCAGAAGAATGATAGACAAACAGTAATAGTGGAATGATAGCTTATGATCACAACGGTCTTGTGCAGTCAATATTTGCGACAACGATCGCAGCAAGGGGATGCAACAGAACCAGTAAAACGACATTACAACCACGTCACAACAAAAATGTCCAGAAGAATGAAATACAAGCAGTATCAAGAACATCACAGCCAAAACTAACGAACCATCCCCAAAAAGTGACTTTACAAAAAACTACATAACACTCACATTCAAAATTTTAAACATTAAAATCGTTGCAAGCATGCACACGGGCATATATGGACAGTGAGTGAAAATTAGGATTTGTTGGTTGATGGAAAAAATTGAGAGAAAATGGGGGAAAATGTCTAAATACATACACACAGATACTCAGGGTAGGAATATTTTTTATTTCATTGTAACAGTGACACAGACATTTGGTCGGCACGAAATATTTACATATTCTATCTCTCCTTCTGTATTTTTTGCACATTTTACCCTTAAAGGTAAGAATGGCCTCTTGTGTTTGCGAATTGGTCTCTTAAACGATTACGTAAATTCCGTGCAGACCATAGATGAAAGCAGATCTTGGAAAATAAGGAAAACTATTTTAGGTTCTTTTATTTTATTTCGTGACAGACTTCACACTGGCCTTACAAAAGGGGAATTTACTGTCCATTAATCTTACGCTGTGTGAAAGTAAGATGTTTAACGGTGTACAAGATTGTTTTATAGCAAACTGTTACTGTTTTGAACACTTGCTGTATGTTATTTCCTAAGTACATTGATTTGTCGTGAATGTTCAGAAAAAGATTGAGAACTAAAATGTTATTTATTGCATACACGTTACACATGCTTAGGAAAAAAAATTAAATACTTTTTTTTTTGATAAAATGATGGAAAAATGAAGGAAAAAGCTGACGGACAAATAAGGAAATAACAAGAAGAAATTTATGAAATAAGCAAGAAAAATTTATGAAAAAAAAAACCGTTTTTCACCCATATTGGAAACGAGAAGATTTTTTGTGCAGTTTGTGTTTGTTCTGTTCGATCAGGTCTTTTTTATATTAATTTACGAGTTCTGTTTGCTATTCTTGAACGTTTTTGGTGTGCAACCTCGTGAGGTATTCAATATTTTGACGTTGCAGCTTCTTCTTGGTGTGTATTCTGTTTATGGAATTAGGAAATAAGAAGAAAACTTGGGATTGTTCGGAATTTTTTAAACAAACGGTTCACAGAAATGGAAGTTTAAATTTATAACGCAGAAAAAAGTGATTTGAAAACGATGGGTCGATATAGAGTAATTTTTCTTACAGACACTCATGGGAAGTGGACTGTTTGCGTAAGAGCAGAATTTCTGGTGTGCGTCCGGGAGGGTGTCCAGGGCAGTAATAATAACTATATCTGTATCGTTTTTTTTAATTTTTTATTTTTTCTTCTCCCTTTAGTTTTATCATGACTTGTTTTTTTCCATGTTTCATTCAATTTTTGTATTCTTTCAACGGAAAAAAACACATAAGTTCATGTTTAATATGTTTCAGAGAGTCAAAGTCTAAAAGTGGACGTTAGAAAGAAAAAAAAAAGAAAAATTAGTGAGTAGCAAGAAAACTAGTGTACTATGAAAAGATTATCTCTTGCTATTTTCTTAAAGGGAGTTTTATTTCCTAATTCACTGGAAGGTTGAGACTTTGGGGGCGGGGGGCTGCATTTTGTTTAAACCTTGCTACAAGCATGTGCAAACTTGTCAGTTGTAGCGTTTGGTGGTCACAAAAAATATCATCATCATCATCATCATCATCATCATCATCATCATCATCATCATCATCAGTCTTTTAGCGTCCGTCGTTGGACATAGACCTTCCCCAGGATTTGCCACACTTCCCTATCATGGGCGTCACGGAGCCAGTATTTCCTGAACTTGTCTAGTTCGTCTCTCCATCTAACACTTTGTCGGCCTCGGTTGCGTATGTGGTCTTGGGGGATCCATGTTGTGAGTCGCGATGTCCATCGATTGTCTGCCATTCTTGCAAAAACAAAAAAAAAATATAGTAAATAATTAATTAGAAAAATATCTGTTAGTGACGTTCGAAATAAATCCGACGCGATGGTCATTCACAATGGGGGAAATGTGTCTTACGGTTAGAATGCCTTGGTTATGTATCAGGTATGCTTGGTTTGGGGCACAGATAAGACTCTGTAATTAAATTAGAATTACGTTAGATTGAGAAAAGTAGGAAAATTTGGATTTTGAAACAAATATGGTTTCATGGAAAAAAGGGAACAGTGTCTGATGATAAAAAGTTGGAATGATGTTTTGGAATTCGACAGCTACTCATGAATTATGCGATGAAGTTGGTTGGCCCTCAATGTTGCCTGGAAGTTTTATAGCTGTTATACAAAGGCATATTTTCCCCTTAATTTTCTGTTGACCAATTATATTTCATGTTGTACAAAAAGAGAGAAAGAATGGTGGTATTTTTGATAAAATTCTTCCTCAAGAAATTATGGATGTAACAATGTAAGTTGAGAAACGATCCTTTTGATTAGGTAAATTGGGAAAAATACAATATGTAATAACGTAAGTTGAATCAGTGGATATGATGTGTTTGAAATTTAATATGCTGACATTTTCTTTTAAAAAAGAACTGTGTAACATCATGGAATGATGTCAGAGAAAGGAGCAAATTAACTGATTGGAAGTCGTAAATTTTTTTACATTTAATTATTGCAGTAATTGCTTTCCCACGCGAATTTATCAACCAAGACCCAAAAGGATCGGGCGTTTGGCCCTGACAAAGATGTCAAGCGTCGTTGTCTCGATTTAAGTTTTTATGTTCGGCATGCGAAAAGTGATGGCTGGATTTCCAACTTAAAAAACAACATATTTCAGTGGTTAAAAGTAATTTGCCAAAAAAAAACTTTCCCATTGTCTCATTTGTAGACACAAAAAGTATCGTTGGGTTATGTTTTGGGAAATTTACATTTTCACTCACAATATTGGATAAAAACATTTTTTCTTTCTCAGTCTCTCTAAACTAGTCACGGTTTGTTCTCTTACTCTCCTATCCTCTCTAAAAACGATATCAAGAATCTGCTCGCTCTGGAAATGAGCTATTTTCAGTCACAGTCAAACTTCGGCTAAAAGAATGCCCCACGCCATCCCCCAAAATGTGTCCAATTTAGTATGAATTCAAATTGACACCCACAAACTACACGGCTTAGGGGGTCATTTTCAAAAACTAAATCGCTAACAATCTGCTCCAGGGTACCAGTTATACACAAAAAATTTCCTGGCTTTATGTAGTGTTTTTGTTTTGTTTTTGTTTTTTATGATAGGCGATTATATACAGTTTGATGAACGGCCATTTAGTGTGTGATTAAATTAAGGATACCTGGTTTTAATATTTGATTTGAAATTAACTTTTATGCATCTGTAAATAATTTTGACAATGGTTAAAAGTTATACAGACACAAAACAAAAAATTCCTCGTTAACAAATAATATTTATTCGTTTTTGAAGTGATATTAGAATCTAGTTGAGTGTTTTGGGTCGGGTGTGTTTTTTTGTGAGGATAAGATTTGGATAAGGAGATAAAACTGAAAATTGTTCCTAAAGTTTTCGAACTCTCTTTATTTGCACTAGAACCCTTTCTTCATGTTCTATTCATAAAGAATAATGGTCAGCAGGTAATGGCCCAACCCAACAGGAATCCGTCAGGTTCTTGTGATTGCGTTGTGAAGATTGGAACGAACTGTTCCAATTTTAGTCTCAAACAGATATGATGGACACCAACTTTTGTTGGAACAATTCAAACTGTTCCTCTCGTCGTAGTCACAATGTTTCGGGTGATATTTTCTACGTCACAGTTATAAAGATATAGACACAATATGGTGGAGTTTGGGTATGAGAAGGTAATTTGCTACCTCATGAAATACATGTTTACGGACGAATCCAACGGTCCCAGCTTCAATGCACTCAGCAAAGCAGTTATATCAAATGCTCAGGAGGAGGGGAATCTACTGGAAAATATAATGCAAACTATCTGAGCAATACTTGAGGTATGCAGTTGTTCAACTGCACTTCTACTTAATTATTATTACTATTATTGCTTGGAGTATCGTAACATAATTTGGTCGTTTAATTGCTGTCGTAGAAATGATGTCCTGAGTTGAAGGTTGCGATGAAAAATTAAGATGAAGAAAAAAGACAAAAAAATATTGTTTTAGATTAGGTTAGTTCATTTTTCCTCGAAGTGGCACTTTCCGTCAGAAATAAGATTGTTATGTTTCCTTTCAGATTTAAAATAGCATAAAACTATTCCTGGGTGACGTTCGTTTAACAACAGACTCACAAACCTGGCTCGTAAAGTTCAATCTATTTTATTTCCATCTTCTTGTCCAGTTCCTTGGAGAGTCATAAAACCGCAGTGGGAAATGGCAGACCAAAGACAAATGGTCTTGAAAGATATGAGATCCTCTGAAAGTCAGTCCAACATTCTGAATTCAATGAACCTGAATCGATCTGTCATTAACTTTGAAAGTTCCGAAAGCTATTCTTATTTTTCATTAAATTTTATTTATAATCTCATTGTATTGTTTTATTAGAAATTTGTTTCTTCCTTCATTTAATTGCTTCAAATCAACGTGGAACATTTTTTCGGTGTAGAAAAATGTTTAAGTTTTTAGTTCTGTTATACTCAAAGTGTGGTTGGGGGTGGAGGTAGTGTTGATGATTGCATTACTTTCGTTTGCCATCTTCCAGCTACCTCCATTTTACATTACTAATATACCATAATCTATTTCCGGCTTGCGGGGCTTACTAAAGGGAAATAGTCTTCCCCCATTAAGGAGACATGGGTGTTATGCTACCACGCTGGCACTTTACGTATCGGCAAGGGGATAGGGATTGGTACACACCTTCCCCGTTCATTTTGGATTATGACCTAAACCGACTTTATGCAGTCCAATGACAATAAAGGCTAAGGCTAACCAGTGAACATTTATGCTTTTTATTTGAATCAGATTAATTGAGGATCAATGAACATTTATTACTTAACCATTTAAATTATGTGTGAACATACTGACACAGAACACGACTTTAGGTACACTGTAGGAAAGCAATGAGTATTTATCAGTAGACATAATAATTGGAAAATTTGAAGCAATTCTGATAACAATCAGGTCAAGCATGGATCATCATCAGTCTTTTAACGTCTGTCGTTGGACAGAAACCTTCCCAAAGATCCGACACATTTCTCTACCATGGGCGTCACAGAGCCAGTATTTTCTGCATTTGTCAAGTTCATCTTTCCATCTTGTATTTTGTCGGCATCGGTTTCGCATGTGATCCCTGGGGATCCATGTTGTGAGTAGTGATCTCCACCGGTTGTCTGCTATTCTTGCAACATGACCAGTCCATTGCCATTTGAGTCTTCTTATAGATTCTATGATGTCTCAGACTCCCATTTTCTTCCTGATACATTGAGCTGTCTTGTGATCTCTCCATGTGAGGTTGAGCATGATTTTCTCATGTACACGCTACATGCTTCTCAGTTTGTGGGTCTGTCCCTTGGTTAGGTTCTGTTTCAGCCCTATGAGTGACTATTGGGAGGATGCATTTGTTGCACACTCTTCTTTTTAGGATTATTAGGATTGTCTTGTTTATGAAGGCTGAACTTGCTCTGCCGAAGGCTTGCCATCCTCGGGTGATTCTCTGCTTGATTTCTTCTTTTGTGAGTTTGATAGAGATTAGTTGTCCTACATGAATACAAAGGCTCAAATTCATGCGATGAATCTATCTATAGACTAAACTGCTGTTAAAAAAACTTTAACAAATTTGTTTTCCAACGGCAGTTGTCAGTGTTTGAGGTCCTATAAGGGGCAAATTTTCTTCTTTTTTCATGTTGATACCCGTATATGGATGCATTCTAAATGCCTCTAGTCATAGAATGGGTCTACAGGTTTGATAAATGAATGCTTATCGATAAATTGTCCACCATTTTACAACATTTTTTAGCGTTTTGTGAACTCTTTTGATGTGAGCTCAAACTTCAGCGAGATCAGCTGACTGCATCCGGCTGGATGGGGTTCGGCTCTCGGGAACGGATATGCAGCATTCCAGTGATAGGAAGCTGACAGCTCTTTTCGTTGGCCACTTTTCAACTCTTCTTCTCCAACGTCTCTGAATTTTCTTTTTCTTTATAACCTTCCACAACTCTATTTTCTTCACCGGAAGTGAACGAAAACCGCTGCTATTGCTACTCTCGGATCAGGTGCAACCACGTGACCCATTCTCACTGAATGGAGAAAGACGTAGGAACGTCGAATGCCAACAAGCAGAAAGGGAAAAAAATGAAAGAATAAAACCGAACTAAAAAGACGAAATGACTGACGAATCTCGAGATTTTACGATCGAATGAATGACGTCACTGCAGTAAAATGCAGTGAGCATGTGCAGGTCGTATTGATAAGACAACGTCAGTCTTGGCTTCAGGTTTTTTTTTCGTATTTTTCTCTAAAGAAAGAAAACACTCACTTCATTCTAGAATTATTCAATATTTATGACCAGTGGCGTCAGAGACATTCATGAGTTTATTCTATGTAACTTGTCATATCCACAAATCTGCAGAAAAGATGCTTTTGAGCGTAAAGGGATTATATCAACATATTTTTTCGCCCATAAACGTATATACGGGTCGTGCTCTAAAGACATTTTCTACGGTAGATATTGGTAGATGACTTCAATACAGCAATTATGTGCTCTAACCACTGAGCTAAATAGCTTAGACCAGGCCCGAAGGGAATCAATCGACATATATTCAGGTTTGTACAAGGGTGATACACAATAAAATAAAATAAAAAGAATATAAATTTGGCACATGAATAGGACGTACACAGCTAGGTGTCACTAGTCGACACTGTTTTTGGCTAGTGTACCATGTGATGAGGTTCAAGAATCTTCAGGTAAAACGTAAGCGTGCAAGTGGTATTCGCATTTTGAACGTGGCGAAATTTCACTTGAAGACTAACCACAATCTGTTTCTCTTTTAACAAGCGGGAATGATGAAGATCTTGAAAAAGTTAATCACTACAATCCATAAAGATAGCCATAAGTACGTAAATGAGATATCTGAGGTGACCGTTGAGTTTATGATTGCATATCTCGAATGAATACTTGAAGATGAAACGCATTTTCGAAAATTCGTGCCTGTTTCCTTACAGATAATCTAAACAAACAATCCTTTGAATGTGTGCCACGATTTGGCGGAACAAGTTCGAAATCATCCATAGTGTTTGCCTAAATGTGTGAACGAGGGTGGGGCCGAAAAAAATTTTGGTGTCCAAGGATCTGGAAAAGCTGCGCTGCAAATGAATCCCTCTCACTTTTCGGATAAGGGTGACTCAGTCCTCCTCAGATAAAGTAAATTTTGCCAGCTATAAAGTTGGGTTTATCAGGAAGAATTTCAACAAAATCCAATAGCTGGATTCTTTCTATTTGTTTGAAGACATCCTTTAACAACATTTGTAAGTTGCATTTATCGTCGTCGTCATCATCGACATCCCTCATCGTGAAGGGGGAGCGTGAAGCCACGAACATGGGTTGAACTCGCTCTTCCCCTTCGATTTATCTCAGATTTATACGTATCTGATTCCACGTCAAACTGACTATCTGTGAGAATCCCATGTATCGCGTTATTCTGCATTATTTGTCATTGAATTGAATATTTATCGACTTTTCGTGACAGTTAATTGAATTTTTCTCGTGCCTTTGGAATTCTAAGTACAGGATTTGTTTAAATCTATATTGTCAACCCAATCATCACCAGAAGACCCGGACATTCCAACATTCCCCTCCGGGTTTCACAGGTTGGTTTGAAATTAACAAAAAAAACATTATCCAATCGAAGTTAGTACCTCTCAGTGAATAATATGTGTTGGGTTGATTTTTCTGGTCGAGGAATTTTCCTAATTCTTTCTGGGTTAATGTTATTCACATTCTTCAGAAACCTGAAATAACCATTCACCACTCACAGGGCATTTTAGAAAGGTTCTGTTTTTTGACGACTTGTTTTCAAAACTATTTTAAAGACACAAATCGCAAATAAAAGCAAATTACGCATACATTCCAACTTTACAATAGATGTTGAAAGTGATTTCCTTTAATCTAAATGTTGGAACGCACTCGTTCTATAACATAAATCTTTCATTCCTTTTGAAAATGACCTGACACAACACGAAGGAATGGATACCCGAATGAGGCTAGCGCATGATGCAATAATTTCAACCGAAAAATGCCGTTGTGTCTGAGTACAATGTTCTTACGTGACTGATGGTGTAACATAACATTTAAGTGTACGTTCATTCCACCCTTGTATTATCAGGACTGTTGCCTTTATTACTTATCCTCTTAATCTAAGTTGAAATCTAGAGCAGACTTGATAGCAAGCGGGTTTCAAATGTTGAAAATCCTTTCAATATCCACTTGAATCCATTGGCTCGTATGCAATTCGTAGCAATCGTGGCCTATTTGACCAGCCTCTGCTTGATCATCTCCTCAGTTATAAGCACATTGTCATTGAACGTTTCTATGTAGACTCTCCCGTTTGACTGGCCACTGTTTGGATAATACGTCTCCAGTTCTAAGCACATAAATTCACGAGACCATTTTTTCATGTAAATGACATGAACGTCAAGAAGCGATGAATTGATGAAAAAAAAAGTCTTTCGTGAATTCCTTCTATTTTGCTTGCAGTCAAATTTACAAAATTCAGTTATTTAGAAATGAAGTAATTTTCATGTCTCACCTAAGCCAAGTAGATGAGGTATATGTACCTGTCTACACTGGTAAAAAGTTTTCGAAACAAAAATATCTGTTACACGTAAATTTATTAGTTTTTTCTCGAAGTAATATCTTTCGTATCTAATCAAAGATTTACCTCAAGACAAATTACTGAATTTACGTTAATGATTGATAATTTTGAGTTGATACTTTTTCCATGTTAGTCCAAGGGGAAACTCTGTTGTGTATATCCGTCTCTCTGTCGGTCTTTTTGTCCACACAAATATCACAAAAGGTTTCACAGGGAATTTCACTGATATCATGGGGCAGAGAGGATTATGAGCTAAAGAATGAGTGATTAAAATTGTGGAGGATCCAACAATCTTTTACAGTTAAATCTGCTGCATTGAAGGTATGAATCTGAACGATATCTATAAAAGTTTTCAATAATTTCGATAAAATTTTCTGGAAGGCCAACCAGTGTGATAAGTGAGGATTGATCCTCTTTATGTTTATTGATATTTCACGTATTTTCGTCGAGACACTATCTCCAGAATTTCTCAATAGACTTCGACGACGTTTTGTGGAAAGGTATAAAATGGGTTAAGGAAAATATGATGAAATCTTCGGGAAGATCCAGCATTTTTTCTTCACAATTACCACACCAGTTGGTAGATATATATATATATATATATATATATATATATATATATATATATATATATATATATATATATATATACTGATTTCCATCCGTTTTTTAGTTAGTGTATGACGTTGGCAGAGTGATGCGCTTTTTGACTGCTTTCTAGTGTTCGTTCTGAGCAATTCATATCACGCAATTGAATCCTCAGTCTTGTCGCGATTCAGCGTCTCGGGATTCGCCAATCAGACGTAAAAGTCGCCATTTTGACATTTATTACGTCACTAGACGTTGCAGTAGTCATAGATCCTGCCACGTAATAACTTAAGTAATTCTGATCTGATATTAATCGAGACCAACTTATTAAATATGGATAAAACTTTGCTCTTAATGATGATAATAAAAACAGTGAGTTTACCACATTGGTATTGTGACAATCAGAAATACGATAAAGCAAAAATATAAGGATGAAATTATTTTTCATTGGGAAATCTTCGAACAAAAATAATCTTATTGATATGATTTATTTTTGTATTATCATGTTTTTGGTTGTCAGACTGATTTTTTGTTTACAACAATCATAATCAACGACGCAGAACTGGAGAAAATAGACCATTACATCTATTTAGGAAAACGAATCCCCATGAAATCCCTATAAAAAATAATCAGTTGAAGAATCAGACAAGGGTGGAGATCATTCAGTTTAGCAAGTTTGACCTTCAAGAAAAAATCCGAAAAGTCTTATTAAGAAAGGTCTACAACTAATGCATCTTCTCGATAGTCACCCATATAGATGCTGAAACCTGGAACCTAACCAAAAGATCGACCTTCAAGCTGATAACCATGCAACGAACGCAGGAAAATTTAGTCCAACGACGGACGCTAAAAGACTGACAATGATGATGAAATTATTTTCCTTTGGAGAGCATGTTATCATATTCTATAGATAATCAAATTAATTTCTGACAGCTGACTGTTTATTCTCCCCCAACACCCCCTCTCTCTCCCACTCCTCCCTCTCTCTCTCTCTCTCTCTCTCTCTCTCTCTCTTTCTCTTTCTTTCTGTCGATTTTTCTGGTTTGTACTATTATGAATCATATTGTTTATATTTTTATGAAATAATATAAATCTCTATTTACAATATTGTTATGAAAACAAGAAATTGAAAGGTCTAATAAAAAGTATTTAAACATTTTGATTTTGATTGAAAGATGAATAGATAGATATTTGGTTCTTAATTAAGATACTCGCTTAGTTTTCATTTCAAAATGCTCAGATTTTATTTACAATATATATACATACATACATACATACATATATATATATATATATATATGCATATATATATATATATACGTATATATATATATATATATATATATATATATATTTATACATATATATATATATATATATATATATGATACAATAAGCAACGTGTCTGCACACTTCTATCAGTCAAAAACGTATGATGATGAGCAACATGTCCGTCTGTCTGTCCGTATTCCCGTCTGTCACACTGTAAAAAAAAAAAAAAATAACGTTGAAAGTGGAAGAGAGGTTCCGAAAATGGAATCAAAGTACAAACACAGCGAAGAAGGGTGGGAGGAAGAAGAGTGAAACACAGAAGGGTAAAGAGTCTTAACATAAAGATATTCACTGAAAGGGAACCACTGTATTTCGCCGTCGAGGTAAAAAAAAAAAAAAGAAACGCAGGAAAGTGAAATGAGTGGGAACTGAATTCAATTTCAAGTGTCTGTGAATAGTCGCTTCGGGCAACTCCTGTGAATTTAGCCAAGCTCCTCCTGAGCATTGTATTCCTACCTGTAGGAATATTGTTAGCCAAAAAACTGTTTGTTCTTGATAGATTAAGAGTAAATGTTTAAATTTTCAGCCCTCGAGTCTCATTGGTGCCATTTGTGAGCGTGGTACATACGCTGAGTCGCCCGGACTTGAGAACTGAAGAGAGCTATAATGCATTTTGATGAAAGTTTATGGACTGATTCTAACTTTCAAAAGAGCAGAGGTGGAATTTTTCGAAACTGCCATCAAAAGCGTCCACAGTTTTCAAATTGATCTGGCTGACAGGCTCACTATGTATGAATCATGCATACTGATCACACATATGGAGTTAGAGGGGTAAAAACTAAAATCATTATCATCATAATTTTAGTGTCAGTTGTTGGAAAAGGATTCACAAAACCTCTCTATCCTAGACTTCGTAGAGCCAATATTTTCTGGACTTGTCTACTTTGTCATCTGGAAGAATATTCATTTAATCCCTCCTTTTTTCAGGGGGAGGGGGCGGTTTGCATGATACCTTTATGATAAATTAATTCATTAGTTTGCACCAGCTTTTTTGGGGGAAAACAGTGATCACAGCCCAACAAAAGGCGAGGGAAGTAACTTATTCATTGATCACCTCGATTTCCTATTTTTCTGATTGATTGCCTCAAACACGACATGCTGCCCAAAGAAGTTGGTTGCTTGACAGTTTTCTGTTGAGTGAATTATAAGACCTTTTCTGTCTTTGTGGGTTTTTCGTTCCTTTCATTACTCTATTTTGCCATTCGAGTCAAAAGGAAACCATTCACTTAAGGATCAATAGTTTTTCCTTTTCTGCCAGGTTTCTCTGATCACAAAATCTCTTTGCATTGATTTATCTATAACCAATCAATCAGTCTAGGTCAATCAGTGAAACATTTGTCTGACATCAATTTCATCCTTCTCTTCCAAAGATAGTGAAGACGCCGCTGGGGGTGGGTGTCAAAATATGACAGGAAGCAAAAGAAGATTCTAACGGGAAACGCATTTCCAAAATGATAAATTATTCCTGCCATTTCCAATTCGTAGAATACAGTGTGTTTGGAAAACAGTCGAGAGAGATAGAGGGCGAGAAGGCAAACGGTGAATTTGCACCCTTTGATCAGGTGTTTAAAAATTTTACCCTTAAAATCAACAAAGGAAAATGGTACTGTCCGATTCTTTTTGTAATCAAAACGCAATGTACCCATCAAGAAAGCTGGCATTATTCCTCTCTGGAAACAGGGTCGCCGCAAAGATATATTCAGAATATATCCTTGAGCAAAGCCCGTGAATTTTCAAACTAACGACTTAGAAAAGACGCCAATGGAATGAGATTGGTCCTCACTAGATGCTCAACTTCTGTGGCCTAGTGCCAGACTAAGCTAACGTGAGGAAATATCTTAATTTCCTTTGTCTTGATCTGAAATTTATTCTTTCGCTGTTCGTCATTATTTCACTGGAATTTTCAATAAGTTCATCCCTTCTGTTTCTTTCATTGCCTCTCTCCCTGTGTGTCTGTCTGTTTCTCTCTCTCTCTCTCTCTCTCTCTCTCTCTCTCTCTTTCAATCCATCTATCTAACTGCCTATCACTTTTCCACTCATTACTTTTCTTTCTGTATTTCCTTCCTTAATTTTCACAAAATTTTCCATTCGATTCCAACCTTTCTCTCTCTCTCTCTCTCTCTCTCTCTCTCTCTCTTTCACTTTCTCCCCCTCTTTTATCTCGACTTTATTTCCCTCGTTATTCTCTCCTATTATACCCATCATTCGATCTCACTTTCTTGGGGTCTCGCCATTCATTCTTCTTCTTTGCCTCTCTCTTTCAAAAGAACTAAAAAAAAAAGAGGGGGGGTGTTGAAGGGCTATTTGAAAACACCCCTATCCCTCGAAGGGAAGCTTTGAAACTTTTTATAAATTGTACATTTCTATTAACTAGCTCACAAAATGTTAGGGGGAACCCCCCAAGGGGCTTCCGACCTGGGTCCCCTAATTTCAAACTACTACTAAGATACAAAGAAAATATAAAGGAAAAAGATTTTCGTTTTTGTTTTGTTTTTTTCAATTTGAATAGAACTAAAATAGAATTTTGGGACAATATTGTTTTTTTTTTTTTTTTCGCTCCTTCCTTTGATTGCTTTCCTTTGTTCCACAAAACATGCTCCTTTCTTGTCGCTCTTTCCCCATCCCCACAAGCCATGGTCAACACACGTAACCTACAACCATAAAATTATCGCATTCATTTTTCTTCTCTTTTTCTGGTCGTTCTCTTCCCGTTTTAACGTATTTCATTATTGGGACATCACGAAAGAAAATAAAAAAACCTTTCTCCAAAGGTGCCAATTTCCTCAAATCAACCATTTTTCCTGAAGCAGACTTATGATAATAATCAATGTCAGTTGTCTTCAATGTGTCTCTGAGGCTTCATTCTTTTATATCAGAATGTTTATAGGAATGGTTGGGATTATTATCATTCATATCCATCACAAAGGCAAAAAAAAAATTATCTATTATACTTTTGATTAATTCAAATGAGCAAACGAAATAGGAGGTCTGGTTAGTAACTCAATAAAAACCGCCACACGACTTTTTGGGGGGAGCATAATTGAAAAAATTTGAAAAAAAAATGAGTTAATTCTCTCACTTTCTGATGGGCAGAGGCCATTAAAAATGTCTGAATTTTCAAAATACCAGCGTGTGATACGTACCATGTCAGCCAGCTAGAGTGACTTGCAACCTATGTTGATGGCAGTTTTGAATAATGGTCTCAATCAATTCGGTCTATACTAGTAAAATACCCGTTGCTTTGCTGACGGCATACCTGAGGGTTGAAATCAAAAGTGCTGTTGTATTCAGGGTAAGAAGTCTCTTGGGAGTTGCCTGAAGCGATCAGCCTCGGCACTTAACCAGATCTTCCGCCCACTGACACCCGAAAGTTAATTCAACTCCACCACAAATTACTTTCTCGCACCCTTTTTTTTTCGAAGTTTGATTTCTTCCTTTCTCCTTCAATAGATACTTTTACATTTTAACTCAATCTTTTGGGTATCCCTACCTTTCCTGCAATCATAATGCTGTCTTGCAATCATAATGTTACATAAAAAAGGAAAATCAAAAGACTCAAATAACTATAGTCCAATAAACCGACTCAACTGCATCTACAAACTTCTCACTAAAGTTACGACTGAATCACAAAAACTCGAGACAAAAGCTATCACAGGAAAAAGTTGATTTTAAGAAAAGCTACTCAACCATAGATTATCATCATTCGATGAATCTATTCGGTAAATCAACTAATAGAGAAAGCAGCAGGATATTGAATGCTACTTGCAGTAGCTTCTTTATCAGGTTACATAAAAACTTCGAGCCATTTCAGCTCCAAAAAGAGGTAAGACAAAGTATTCCCAGCGTACTCAAACTCACAGCTTACCTCGAGATCTTCAGAAACTTACACCGAGAAAACAAAAGAATCTCCATAGACGGCGAATACTTGAGTAACTTCAGATTTGCAGACGACATCATTTTTTGCAGAGAATCTCCAAGACCTTCAACTAATACTAGTTGAACTAAGCGTGGAAAGTGAGGGAGTTGGCCTTCACATGAACTTAAGCAACACAAAGATGCTCTCTAGCAAACATGTCAGAAATAGATACCCAACGATCAAAATCAAAAACGCATAACCAGAGAAAGTAGACCGCTACGTCTACCTAGGACTGCAAGTCTCAATGAAATTCCCAAAGGAAGAATTACTCTCGGATGGCAAGCCTCAGGCGAAGCAAACTCAACCTTCAAGAACAAGAAAATCCCATTAGTCCTAAGAAGAAAAGTAGACAACCAATTTATCCTCTCTATAGTCACCTATGGAGTTGAAACCAAGGGCTCATGAAAGAATCCGAGACATCATAGAAAACATTGGGAAACTCAAATGGTAATGGGCTTGTCATGTTGCAAGAATGACAGACAACTGATAGTCATCAAAACTCGCAATATAGCTCCCCAGAGGCAAAACCGAGGCCGGCAGAATATGAGATTGCAAGACAAACTGGACATGTTTGGGAAATATTGGCTCTGCGACACCCACGATAGAGAGATGGGGCGGTTCTTAAGGAAGGTCTATGTCCGACGACGGACGATAAAATGATGATGATCTTGCTCCCCTCTCCCTTTCGCTGCCCTCTTCACAAATTTCACAAATTATACTCACAGGATCACTCCTCTTTCCTTTTCTCTTTCAATATGACTTGCTCAAGTGTGACAGACGGAAGTATGACTGAAAGAAGTATCCGAACAAGTTGCTTATTATAATATAGATCATCATCATTATCAGTCTTTTAATGTCCGTCGTTGGTTGTAGACCTTCCCCAGGATTCGCTACACTTCTCTATCATGGGCATCGCGGAGCCAGTACTTCCTGAACTTGTCTAGCTCGTCTCTCCATCTAATATTTTACCGGCCTCGGTTGCGCGTGTGATCTTGGGGGATCCATGTCGTGAGTCTTGATGTCCATCGGTTGTCTGCCATTCTTGCAACATGGCCAGCCCACCGTCATTTGAGATTTTCAATGGATTTTATCATGTCCCTGACTCTTGTCTTTTCTCAGATGTACTGTGCTGTCTTGTGGTCTCTCCATGTGAGGCCCAGCATAATTCTTTCATGTGCACGTTGCATGGTTCTCAATTTATGGATCTGTTCCATGTTTCAGCTCCATAAGAGACTGTTGGAAGGTAAGTGATACAAATATTCATATTTCAATTGTCTTCATACGATTTAGAGTTATCTACCTGAAGAGCCTCTAGAAGAACGCACTCCCATAACTGCTGCCCAAGCTGCATTTGCTATGTAAATGTTACCAATTTTTACAAGGATAAGTATGATATATACGTACATGAAGCATTTCATCCAACTAAGCAGTACTACTGTCGATTTTACTGTTTCTTCTAAAGCTTGAGAGTATCTCGTGGGAAACTGATAACAGGAACAAAGACCTTTAATTTTTCTGTTCTGTGCTACACCATTCAAACCATACCCGTGGATTTTCAATAAGAATAAAGCTAGTCGTCTTTATAAAACAGGCGATTATTTAAGGCGGATGTTATGCCCACAAAAAAAAAGGAAAGATAGAAAAGATTTATTCCTGGAAATAAAATGGCTGATCATTATTTGTCTTTTGTTATGTATGTACTTTCGTCTCGTGGAGACAACGGCGTACATTAGGTGAATTTCCAGAGAGAACTTTTCCACCTTCTATAATTAAAGAGCGACGCCAGAAACTTGGACATTTTTTTTATTCTTTTGTAGACAATAGCAACTTATCGGCTGCTGCCTTGTTTTAGATCAAGACCTCCCGCCATTTTGTCTTGAGGACGAATAAGATACACGCAGGGCGAGTGGATGATAAAACAAGCAAAGCGGAGAATCATGTGGAATTAGAGGATTAAAAAAAACATGACTGCAAAGCGCAGCAATAATAGAATGGATACAAAAAGATAAACGGAAAATCTTGTATGTTGTCGTGTGTCTATCTTCTGTTTTCTCTTTCCAGTAAATTATGACGATTGGTTTTATCTTTTGTCCTTTTTTAATGTAAATTCAGACTGCGTGAAATTGACGCCCACCCAATCTGTTGCAAGGTAAATATATTATTTCGAATTCATAATAAAAGCATAATTTATCTCTGCCAACAAAGCTGTAAGAGATACATGTATTCACTTGTGTCTTCCTGTATGTTTGTCTGTGTGTCTGTCTGTGTGTCTGTCTGTTTGTCCACACAATGTTTTCAAAAGTTTTCAATGATTTCAATTAAATTTTCTGCAAGGATTGACTCTGAGTCAAGAAAAAATTAATGAATTCCTGGGTCAGAATCAGGAAACTCTGACATTCGATTCCGTTGTATCCTGTGAACTAGTTCTCATCCATGGCGTAAACAGAGAGATGCGCTCTCTGAGTGCTTTCCACTTCGAAAGGAAAATGTCAAGGAGGCAGAGAGGAGAAACTATTCTGAATGCTGCTAAATTCATGATACTTTAACAGCCTTTAGGTTGTAAGCACGACTAGTTGCTAGTGAGAGGAAAATAATCAAAGACTGCGAAGTTATCTGTTTTCTGTGAAAGGAAAATTCTCTGAAGATTTTTGAAAATCGTAGACTGAGAAAGCATTGCGATTAACATACACACGCATGTATGTGAGTGTCTGTCTACGTGTGTGTGTGTGTGTGTGTGTGTGTGTGTGTGCGTGTGTGTGTGTATGTGTGTGTGTGTGTGTAGATGGGTGTTATAAGCTGTCCAAGGTAGGTAGCAATCTACCCAAAGAGATAGATATGGACAGACAGAAGAAATAGGAGTCAATTGATCGTTAGATACCCATTGATTTAGAAGCAAGATGCAGATATAAAGATCAACTCCGGTGAACATGATGCTCCAATTACAAGAAAGATTGATTGGTTGATGAAAGATTTTATTGAAGTTAAAATGTCACTCCCCACTAATGAAACCATTTGCTTGTATTTTTCTTTTTCCTTTTTGTTGAAAAAGATCGAGACAGATAGATAGATAGATAGATTGATAGATAGATAGATAAATAGATAGATAGATATGAATTGATATATATATATATATATATATATATATATATATATATATATATATATAGATAGATAGATAGATAGATAGATAGATAGATAGGAACAGACTAATAGATAGATAGATAGATAGATAGATAGATAGATAGATAGATAGATATGAAGTGATATATATATATATATATATATATATATATACATCTATACACACACACATATATATATATATGTGGATAGATAGATAGATAGATAGATAGGAACAGACTAATAGATAGATAGATAGATAGATAGATAGATAGATAGATAGATAGA
>OY735231.1:2242336-2249836 GCA_963457665.1 Thysanoteuthis rhombus
TGTAGCAGAAGATATTCAAACAGACAGAAAGCCTTTTTTTTAATAAAGTCAGAGCAACAATCATTTTCTCCTTAATGCCTTCTGCGCAAATGCCATCATTGATTTTCGGATTCTCCATGCTCTTCAGACCCCAAAAATATGTAGTTCTGCTAATCTACAAAAATTTTGAACGGAATTACGTAGTAAACCTGACAGAAATTATATTCCATAATAAAAAATAATAAAGTAAGTGTATCATCTGTTTATTATTTTATTTCTGTCATCTAAAATATGGGTACTCGTGTTCGTGTTTGCCCAAATAAAAATCTCACCAAGCTAATTCGTTTATTTACTTCTGAAGCGAGCAATTACAAAGACCCATGGATGAACGTTGCAAAGTTATTTGGTGATATCACAATCGTGCAGGCTGAACGAGAAACTCTAACGGAGAACTAGTTTCATTAAACTCAAGATACGTCATAAAAGAGACTCATCGAAGCTAAAAGCTTCAAACATAAGTATCAAAACAGTACTGTTTCCTTTGCGGTTTTTAATGGGTGCTACAATAAGCAATGTAATTTTATACCAAATTGACCTCTGGTTTCGGCTTGTTTTGCAAAAATTGAGACGTTTTTAGTAATCATAGCTAAACAAAACACGGGTTAATTAACTCATTCATTTATCACATTTTTTCAAGTTTTTGAAAGATCACTCTCAACACTGCATGCTACCAAAACACTTTGGTTACATAGCAGTTTCTTTTGACTGACTAACCAAACCTTTTTCAATTAAATTTTGTGGTTGGTATGAGCCAAGGAAGACCGGATGGAATTTGGAGCGGATCCAAGAAGTTCTTTTAATGTTTCTTCCTTTGCAACGTAGCAATATGTTTAATCATACAACATCTTCGAAAGTTCCGATGGATTTTAATTAAATCTCCAGCAAGGCTGGGTGAAGGGTTCGAGATATTCATTACATTTATGTTTGGATATGGTAATCTCTTACTGTTATCTCCCCAACATTGTAGCTGTATGTGAGCCGATCTTAATTCTGTTTTTAGTTACAATGGTATTGGAAAAGGTTTGAACTATCTATGGTTATTTCATTTGATTTGATAGTTTTTGACTTGAGCAAGTGCTAAATGTCATACTCTATAGACAATTCATGTGTGATATTTTAAGTTCTTTGATGGGGAAAGCAATTTTAGAAATTAAAAAACTTTAGCAATTTTATTCAAAAGCTTTTTTTAAAAGTTTCCTATTGTTAAATTTTCGAAATAAATAATGACAGCATCATGGACAATCTCGAAAATAACAGCTTACAATACACTTTGGTTATGTGCCATTGGTATGAGAAAAAAACAAAACACGTATTCTCACAGACACAACAACTTGTAGCAGTATCGATACCTAGTGATATTTTTAAAAAACGGTAGTCAGATACATCATAGAAACTATTAAAAACTAAAATGGCAATGGGCAGGCCGTGTTGCAAGAATGAAAGACAACCAATGGACATCACGATTCACAACATGGATCCCCAGAGATCACATGCGCAACTGAGGCCAACAGAATACAAGATGGAGAGATGAACTGGACAAATTAAGGAAATACTGGCTCTGTGACGCCCATGATAGAGAATTGTGGCGAATCCTGGGAAAGGTATATCTCCAACGACGGGCGTTAAAACACTGGTGATAATGATGGAAAGTAGCAACCGGATTTAGATAGCCAGTAGAAATCCTTTCAATCTTGTTGAGACTCATACTATATAAATGAGGATCCGCACAATTTCTGTTTAAGCTACGTTAGTAATGTTTTGTTTAGCGCTGCATTCTTTTGAGGCATATGTAGAGTTGTAACCGAGGTATTACTGTAGTTGATTGGTTTCGACTCAAACCAAAGTTGAATGTCAAACTCTATAAGCAATTCATGCATGCTCTTTCAAGTTCTTTAATGGGGAACACGCATTTTTGAATAAAAAATCGATCTGCTCCGTGGTTTTGCACATTTCACTTGATTGCCTTGTTTCATTGAATTAATGTTAAAAGACTTACGTTCCTTTAAAACTATGAATATCGGATTTTTAACCACAAACTTTAATTACTTCTCCATAATTTGAATGCACAAATTATGTTTAAATCGTTTTGTTCATTTTTCCAAGAAGCATTAGTCATAGTGAATCAATTATCTGTGATGGTAATGAATTTGGAACATTTTTAACAACATTAGAGATTTATACAAGAATCTTGTTCGCATTTTCTATCTTTTGACGTCTCTCTCTCTGTCTGTCTGTCTGTCTGTCTGTCTCTCTCTCTCTCTCTCTCTCTATATATATATATATATATATATATGTATGTATATGTATGTGCGAGTGTGTGTGCGTGTGTGTGTGTGTACGTGTGTGTGTTTGCATATGCTTGCCTTTGGAAGAAAGAGACACGTGTGCACAAAAACTCTATTCAGAAACATTCAAACACTTGCGGCAGATATACGTAGTTGAATTAATAAATCTGCGACTTAATTATGAAAAATGCATCCCTTTCACAGCAAATATATATTTTTAACATAATATGCTTCTTTGTAAACGGAAGTAATTCATGGACAAACTTAAATCACATGCATCAAAAATCATACAATGAAAATTTCGGTCCAAAATCAAGCTGATCACTACATGTCAAGCCATGGTCGTATTGATCAACCGTCGTATATTTGCATCAAGTTTCTTAAGGTATCTAGATATATATGGTCCTAATTTCTATATAGTGCTGATTTATTCAAATTCAAATATTCATCAAAAGGCCCTTCCGGGAAGGGTCCAGTTATTTCGAATACTTCGAGATCTGTTTGTATGCAAAAGGTGAATCGCATCCGTGGACATGAAAAATTGAATTTTGTGGAGGTAAATGATTCAGTCAGCAAAGACAAATAATAATTTAGGAGAAAAAAAAAAGACAATAGAATTCGGGAAAATGTCACCGAAACACACATATACACGAACAGTTTTTTACATATATCTAGATATATATAAGTACCTTTTGATATGGAGTTAGCTATACATATTTCCAGCTCTACTCTAAAACAACTTAACTTCATGAGTAAAAAGTTGTATGTATCGAGCACTCTATAAAATAAATCCATTACATTTCAGAAGTGGCTTTATATTATTGATATATCATTATATTATGTTATACTACTAGCCTGATCTGTACCACATATACTGTATATACATATATATATATATATATATATAGAGAGAGAGAGAGAGAGAGAGAGAACTCTAAAAGAATGATTTTGTTTATCTGTTTGTGATCTCGAAGTAACTGAAACGGTGCAGAAGTATTGAATTCAACCAGATAATTTGAAAAATAATAAAACTTATGGGTGGGTTGTAAATTAATTTGTGTCATGTATATGCAAGGTTTGTCTGGAAAGTATCCTGCCTTAATGGA
Source organism: Thysanoteuthis rhombus (assembly GCA_963457665.1). Lineage (NCBI taxonomy): Eukaryota > Metazoa > Mollusca > Cephalopoda > Oegopsida > Thysanoteuthidae > Thysanoteuthis > Thysanoteuthis major. The sequence continues at coordinate 2,245,767 of OY735231.1, forward strand.
TATCTCAAAAGCCAGTGGTTGACTGAAAAGGTACGTTTTGAATATGGAAGTTTGAATAATAATTGTTGTATTACAGGAAATGATTCTTGCCTGCAAAGATAAATGGCATTCAAGATGCAAAAAGACATTACAACGCTCGAAAATACAACCAAAACACACACAAAAATAGGTACACGTACAATAATATTTCTACATAAAATTTAGGTAAATATAGTGAATATAAAGATTCTAATGCTTAATATATATATATATATATATATATATATATATATATATATATATATATATATATATATGAAGAAACGGATATATATGATTCGATAGAATGATTATAAATTGCGTTATATTATATAGAAACATTTATTTGAAATAATTTGGGCTTTTGCATTACTGGTGATGGTTTAGCTCAAGGGTAAGAGCATCGTTGCGATGGAGCGGCTCCCCTATCGGTTGCAGGATCAATTCCTGTAGCAGCCCCATTATCTTTAATTGCTTATTCTATTTACTTTGTCTGGGCTTGGTGATATATTAACCTTGAAATGACGGGAGATCACTTCAAATAAAAGTTTTTTTTCTTTTGTATATTATATAACGTAATTTATAATATGTGTGTGTGTGCGCTTGCAAAGTTTGTCCTAAAAGTATCCAACAATCTTACATATCTCAATAAATTGGTTTCAAACCTATATAACTTCGCAACCGTTCGGAAGGAAGCTAACTGCGAATGCCTGAACAGGCACTTCCGGTGAGTAAGTCAGACAGCAGTGATACGCTAATGAAAAAGCTAATGTACCGTGTGACCGTTGTATTCACGGCTACTGAGCATCTCGTGCAGGGTTTTTTTTGCATAACAATGAATCGCCCAGGGCTGTGAGACCCCCCCCTCACAATAATCCCGGTTTGCCTGCCAGCAACTACTGTTTTTTTTTTCACCCAAAGAGATTTCAGGCCGTGAAAAAGAAAATCACTCTGCAGTTGATATTGATTACGAAAGAAGTCTCTCAGACGGTTTGGGGGGAAAAAAAAGAAGGGATGCTGGAATGAATGTGTGTGGTCCCAAGGTCTCCCCTCACACAACTCTTTTCGTCTCCTCATTCTTTCTCTCTTCCTCTCTCTCACCTTCTATCTCCCTTGTTTTCCCTCCCACCCTATGAAATGCAAGGGGAATGCTTTGAAAGGGAATAAGGTGGCATCAGGATGTATCTTTCCTTTATGTAGATCCATAAGCGGGTCATTTATTTCTACTGATATGTAAGTCATAACTTACTGGCGAGAAATATCCTAATTTCGTATCCAGTCTATCGAAGCTTATCAATCCTGAAGCGAATACTGATATTCGTGAGACATAAATGTGTAGAAAGCTATTATTACAGCCCCATTAAAGTCGCACACATAGGATGATCCAGTGGCGTCTGGAAATCCTCTTCCGGGAAAATTGATACATCTCGCCAGATTTAGAGATTGTCAGTATTCAAAATGGCGTCCATGAAACAAAATTAGTCAACAAATATTGACGACAATATGACGTCACATCTAATCCCACTAATTTGCATATCAAATATTCTTTTGTGACTAAGCTTCTTTAATTACAAACCGTCAACCAAAACTGTCACCTAAACTGTAAATATGGGTTTCTTCAGTTTTCGAGTTGGTCCGTCTATCTGGCTATATATGTACGTATCAAGCAGACTGGTTGCACAAATAGAGCTATAAGGCTGAAAATATAAGTATTTACTCCTTGATATGTCTAAAATACTTTTTTAGAAAATTACTCTCGAAATAAATTTTCAATGGGTTCAATTTATGATGAAAGTTCATGCTAAATTGACCCCTTAGTTTTCGTCTGGTAGTATTTACGATTATTTTTTTTATGAATTGAGACTCTTGTAAAGAACTCTGTCAAATAAAAGCGAGAGAATTAATATAATCATGTATCACACCTTTTTCTGATTGTTAATTGATCACCCGAAACACAGCATGCTGCCATAAAATGTTGTTCACGTGACAACTACTATTGAGTAACTAACCAGACCTGTCCAGTATTTTCATATTAAAACCAACAATACAATACAGGATCTTTTACTTGATGATTCCCAAAGTGTGAGCTGCATCTCCCCAGGGCGCTGCAGGGTATCTAAATGATGGTAGCTGTAACAAAAAGCAAAAACCTACGTGGGATGAGCAACGAGACTGGCTACAAGTGATGAGGTGATCAACAGGATCACCGATCCAACTGGTAGTTATGATTATCAAAAAAACGAATAAAGGATATTTTTCAGATCAAAATCGAAATTACGAGTACCTATTCCGAAGGACAGCTCGCTTAACGAGTGATCGTTCTTAACACTGATCAAATGGAATTCAGTGTCAGGGGCCACTCTAAATTGAACCCTTAAACTCGCTCTCCATCCACTATCTCCTCTTTGTCATGTTTGATAATAACTGGTAGTCCGGTTCCGTCCAAATTTTTTTTCGTTTTGTATTTATTTCATTAGAGGAAGCATTTAAATTTATTATCATCACTTTTTTGCTATTTCATTATCATCCTTCGCCAAACTTCGCCAGACCTCTCCATTGTGGGCGACACGGAACCAGTATTTTCTTGACTTATGTAGTTGGAGACACAATCTTATATTTTGACGACTCCTATTTCGCATGTGATCTCTGGGGATCCATGTTGAGAGTAGTGATATTTTGCAATTATCTGTCATTCTAACAACATGAACATCCAATTGCCATTTGAGTTTTTTAATGAATTTATATGATCTCAGACCCCTGATTCTCACCAAATATATCGTGGTGAGCATGATTCTCATCTGTGCACGTTGCATAGTTCTCAGTCTAAGGGTCAATCGCTTGGTTAAGTTCCATGTTTCAGCTCCATAGGTGACTAACGGAAGGTTGCATTGGTCATATACCCTTCTTTTTAGCATGGGGTTCCCTTTTCCTTGAAAACTGAGCTTGTCCCGCCGAAAACCTGCCATTGTAGAGTGATTCTTTGTTTGATTTCTTCTCCTTTCGAGGTTTTCATGGAGATTTTTTGTCTTGGCTAAATGTCGTAGTCTACTTTCTCCAGTTCTGCGTTTTCAATTTTGATGGCTGTGTCTTTGTCTCATGTTCGTTCTACGAAAAAAGAGTAAGAAAAGGTGATACCAGCTGACTGAAACCCTTTTCATATATATATATATATATATATATATATATATATATATATATATATATATATATGTTACTTTCCATTCTATTTGTCTTATCATTTTCTGTCTTTATGTCTGTCTCTCTAAATATCTGGCTCTGTTCTGTTCAATCGCATCTGGTTTTCATCTCATCTGCTCTCTTTTCTCAGACTGAACTTTTCCAAGGTTACAATTGTCAGTTCAACTCTGTTTTGTTGTCTATTTTGACCACTCATTCAATTTTCCTACAGAAGTATCGTTCTTGTCTTTCTCTCTCTCTCTCTCTCTCTCTCTCTCTCTCTCTCTCTCTCTCTTTCTTTCTCTCCTTGTCTTATTACTGTTTCGTCTTCTTTTCTTTTCTTTCTCCTTTTTTTCGTTTTCTCTTCGTCACTATTTCCCCTTTACTCTCTCTTTCTCTCTTCCTTACAGGTTTTATTTCCTATATACTCTCTCCTTTACTCTCCTTTATCATCGTTCTGTTTTCTTCACTCTATCTTGATTTCTTCACTCTCTCCTTCTTTTCTCTTTCTTACTCCCACTTTCCCTTTTTTTACTGTCTTACTTTTTCTTTTTTTCGCCCTATTATCTTTTTTTCTTCCATATTCTCTCCGCCTTTCTTCTTTTTTCCCTTCATCTTTCTCTTCAGTCCTACTCTTTCATCTCTTGTTCTCTTTCTTCCTCTCTTCTCTCTTCCATCCTGTCAAACTCTTCAACTTCTCTCTTTTTATTTTTCTCTCTTTATACAAAGTCTCGCCGAAATTCCTCTCTGATTTGTAATGCCAGTCGGAGTTTTTATTCACCACCCAACAACTACAAATTTGACACAAAGTCAAGTGTAATGTGATGCAACCACATCCATGTATGTGGCTATAGAAATAGTCTAGTTTTCCCTGC
>OY735231.1:2254836-2337336 GCA_963457665.1 Thysanoteuthis rhombus
TTACATCCAGTGTTTAGCTTATCAACTTAAAAACATAAATGCTTTCTCTTCAGCCAAGTTTGGTTCTACAAATCGATGCGCATGAGGTCATTAGCATGTTGGAAAACACAAGCACATTTTAATTTCAGCTTCACAACTATCTCAATGCATTTTCCCCGTGGTTATGTGAAGGTATATCTTGCCCTTACATGAGATCCAAAACCAACTATTATATATGGGAATGCGTCTTTCAGCTTGTAATACTTATTTGAATCCAAATGAGATCAAGTAACTTCTAGTTTCATCTGTCCACTCCATTTGAGAACAGTCTACTTCAGTGGATTGAATAGAAGGCTGGACCCGAGATCTCGAAAGCTTCACTCAGATGAGGGCCAGAGGGAGCCAGGAAAAATATTTTGTGAACTTATAAACCAACAAAATCAAGACAATAGTCCGAATAAGTCAATAAATAATGACTTGATTCCTCATTTCAAAAATTTGACAGAAGCAATGACATTGTGCTGAATTAATTGGAAAACATTGAAACCTTCTATTAGAAAAAAAAAAATTGGCAAAAAATATTGTGAGAACAATAAGGAAATTAGAGACAAAACGAAAAAAACAATGATGAAAATATTTTAATGAAAGAAAATTCCAAAAAGAACAAAATAATGAATGATATGATTGTTTTGAAATTGTCTAGAAATGGAGATCGTCACACATCCTAGACTAGTTTTGATCGGAGCAACACACAATACCGGGAAAGGAAATAATTCTTCCATCAGTCTTTTCCTGTTGACAAAATAATTACTATACACAGGAACCATGCAAATTTTTCCGTCTGTACGTCTATTCCTGTCACCTTGTATTGGTGTAATTGTCTTTATATTCTATTCTAATTTACCAATCGAATACGAAGTAGTTTATGAATGTTAATCATAGAGAATTGTAAAGATTGAGAATAAAAATAAAATTCTCACCAGTCATTTCTCTTAATCACAAGTACAATAATCCCTTAACAAAACTCAACCTTCACTCTACACAGTAATCACTCCACAAAACAAAGTGCTTGCTTTACAAAACACAAACCTTACTTCTGGCAATAATCATTCCACGAAAAGTTACCCTCACTTCACGCAATGATAATTTCGCAAAACACGACGCTTACTTCACAAAACACAACGTTCACTTGACACGATAACCACTTCACAAAACATAACCCCTCACTTCACATTATAATTATTTCACGAAACACAACCCTCCACACAATAATTACCCCACAAAACACGACCCTCACTTCGCACAATAATCACTTTACAAGATACCACCATCATCTCACACGGGAATCATTTCGCGAAACACAACCCTCACTCCCCATGAGGATCACTTCATAAAGCACATCCCCCATTTCATACTACGATCACTTCGCAAAACACAACTCTCACTTCACAGATGACAATCTTCACTTCACACAATGATCACTTCACGAAACCCTCACTCCACTCAATAATCACTTCACAAAATACAATACTTCCTGCAGATTTTTCATTTTCCCGTCTGGCTCTTTCTTTTTTACATGAATTAATTTGTAATATCTTTGCAATAAGAAATTGCAGCAAAAATTTCCTTTTTTTCTTTCTATCGAAGCAATTGTATTAATGTTTTAGATTTGAAAAAAAGATTGGCATAAATCTTATCTATGGCAATCAAACGAAGGTACAATGTGACCAAAATCTTATTCACATGAGGAATTGAATCGGCTTCCAAACTGTAGCTGAGACACTTAGTATCCATTTTACACTAATTTCCTTGGGAAAGGCATGAACCCATCTCTCCCTCCTCCCACCCATCTGTATAGTAGGGGAGCCTTGTTTTTTTAAACTGTGTAGGAAACGGATAACTGATTCCAAACCAACCTGATGAGGGATTCATTCTGTCAGAACCAAACATGTTGAAATCGTATGTGGTGCCAAGACGACCCCGAACTGAGTTATTAAACTGGTAAAAGGTAGAGCGATTAAATTGCTTATAGAGACTTTTCCAATTCCACTGAATTAATAATAGATATTAAGGTAGTAAGGCAAATAATGAAAAACAAGTCAAAAGGAGAGCTAATCATTCATCGTTGCACGGAATCAAAATGATAGATATGTGAGTTATGAAAAAGGAATGTAAAATACACGTGTTTTGGACAAGTGTAAGAAATGTTAAACCCGAATTGTCAAAAGGTTGCTGTCTGTAGCTTTGTAAAGATGTCGATTCTTCGCGTGTATTTTGTCAAAAACCCAAGATGCACCTTTTGGATTTATCATTTAAATGTATTTACTTGGATCAATTTAGCACAAGATTAAACTAGTAGATTTTGTTGTGCCTATCGTTAAAGTAGACAGGGCCTACCAGCTTGGAAAATTAGTATTCGAAAGTTTTTACCTCAGTTAGGAAACAGGCCACTGGCAACGATAGCAGATACCTAACTGACCCAGTCACCATTCAGAACCTTTTTTTGTTTATTTGTTATCGCCCTGAGTAAGGCCTTTAGGACACTTTTCACCGTCAGATATCGGTGACATTCATTATCCCAAATCTCTTATAACCGACACTGTCTTTGCTGAAATCCCATCTGCTTACTGACCACTCTATTTACGCATTATGTGACTGCCTTGCAAATTGCCCAGAAAAAAAGGAAGTGAATTTGTGGGCATTCTTTCATTTCCATTGTTTTTCTTTAATTAGTACGATGGGATCAATCTTCACAGGATTATTATTTTTACAATTTATGAAAAAATACTTAATTAATAGGTTCTTTATATGTACAATAAAAAAAAACGATGGATTTAAAACGAACCCACGAAAGAGGAAGAGATCAAGCGAAGAATCACCCAAGAATGGCAAGCCTTTGGTAGAGCAAGCTTAACCTTCAAAAACAAGTCGATCCCAATAATCCTAAAAAGAAGAGTATACAACCAATGCATCCTCCCGATAGTCACCTACGGAGCTGAAACATGGAACCTAACCAAGAGACAGACTCGCAAACTGAGAAGCATGCACTTGAGAGAATCATGCTCAACATCACATGAAGAGATTGCAAGACAACACGGTGTATAAGGAAGAAAACGGAAGTCAGAGATATCATAGAATCTATTAGCAAACTTAAATGGCAATGGGCAGGCCATGTTGCAAGAATGACAGACAACCGATGGACATCACGACTCGCAACATGGATCCCCGGAGATAACATGCAAAACCAAGGCCGACAAGATACAAGATGGAGAGATGAACTTGACAAATTTAGAGAATACCAACTCTGCGCCGCCTATGATAGAGAATCGTGGCGAATCCTGGGGAAAGTCTATGTCCAACGACGGACGTTAAAAGACTGATGATGATGATTGAGATATAACAATTGAAATAGTATTTTGAGTTGAATTATTCTAGTAAATCAATTTACTTCTGCAGTTCACTTTGATAATTTATAGTTTGCAAGAAAAACTAAATGGAGTTAAAACAATTTATTACAGAAATTGAAAGTATGGGAATGAGGAATCGGTAAACAATTCATAAAACTATTTATTAGGATATTAAAATAAGTTTTTACTTCGCATTAGTAAATTTCATTTCTCACTGAAGTTGTAAACAAACTATCTTCTACTTCGCAGTATGTACTATCTTTTAAGACGGAATGACTGAGTAAACATTGAAGAATCTATCAGGGTTGCCACTCAGATCATTTTATAGCTGTAAATCTGGCTTTTTGAAAAGCAATTTATTTCTGGCAATATTCAAATCATTTCTGACTTAGTTGTAGTAGTATTTTTTTGATAGAATTCTTATATTTCGTATGTACGGTATTGCAATGTTTTATGATCGGTCATTCATTATTGTTACAGATTATTTTCAGACAACTGTTTATCTCTCTGCAGTAGGCCCATCTTTCTTTTGATGTTTATTCGATTCACGCTGTCGAGACCAAGTGACCTATTCCCCGTGTAGCGAAGGGATGTCATCTCAAATAGGGTTTTAAATAATATAGCACATTCTCATTTATATATATATATATATATATATATATGTGTGTGTGTGTGTGTGTGTGTGTGTGTGTGTGTGTGTGTGTGTGAGTACGTAGAATGGAGGCCATTCAGTATATTTCGTTTGGAAATATATATATATTATTTTTTTTTTTTTTTTGTGATATGAGTTCATCTATGCAAGTGTTAAATTGCTTATTTATATCTATCTTTGATTTATACAGTCCTTTTATCAATCTATTGATCCTTCAATTCTGTCTGTTCATTTTCACATCCATAAATACCAGCGTATATCAGTCAACCATCAATGGCGGTCGAGTTGTGGCCTTCCATTTCCCATCTTCTTTGCTTTTCTCTCCTTCAGACGCGTTACGTCTGATCAATAACAACAAATGTCGTCCCTCCCAGGCATCTTGCGTGATTACCTCCCTTGAAAACATCCTGTTGTTAGCAGTGCCAGATCATCTACCATCCGGATACCCCGGGCTGATCTCTGATAAGGTCCCCCTCATTTTGTCCCCGGGGCCCTTGGACTATGCTCCTATTGTCCTGCCTACACTACTCAGTGTCGAACAGAATAAAGTGGTCACGTTATAGCATTGTACTATGTATAACAAATATGCAAAAGTACTGAAAGAGAATACAAAATAGTCACGTGTACACTCAATTAATCCATTGTTTTTTTACATCTGATGGAACCATTTTTATGCTGATGTCTTCCTCCTTTCCAACTTCGTACATTCAGGTCTACCCGGCATAATGGTTAATCCATTACTGCACGTTTGTCGAAACGACCACCGTTGACATTTAACTCTCCTATGTGAATGACACACAGATTTTGGAGTACATTGTAAATCGTTTTCCACACTTTGTCAATGAATTTTTGGACTGTATACAAAATGTGATCAGGTGCCCAGTTTTCTTCAAAGAACAATGACTCAGGAGATCTCTTTATTGACTTTTTGTTGTGTCTGAATATCGAAGTGGACAGTCATTGCAACTTTACAACAGAACACACTGGCAAGAAACCTTGCCTAGTCTATCAACAAATGGACTGAAAAAATGACGGATCAAAAGTATTTCTTTTACTGGCTCTAACATTCAAGCTTATTTCTTGTACACATTGCAAGTCATCACTGACCATTATATCATTAATTATATATATATATATATATATATATATATATATATATATATATATATATATATATATGCCATATCAAAAGTATTTCGGTTTCTAAAAACTTTTGCTTCATAGCTTATTTCATGTACACAACTAAAGACTGTACATGACCACTATATATATATATATATATATATAGTACATATATATATATATATGTGTGTGTGTAGATGTAGTACATATAGTACAGATCAGGTTCGCGATATAACATAATATAATACTACATAATATAGAGCAATGTCTGTTATGTGATTGATTTATTTCATAGAGTGCTCGATACATTCAACTTTAGACTCAAAAAGTTGTTAGTTTATAGTAGAACAAATTGTAGTGAATCTACTTTCATATATATATATATATATATATATATATATATATATATATATGATATTGTATTTCTTTTTATTAAAGTCTTTTACTCCATAGCTTATTTCATGTATAGACTTTCAATTATTCCATCCAGTACCACGAGGCAGAATTGAAACCTTCACTTCAGACCCGTAGGCCGATATCCTACTGGAACTGGACAGGCAGTAAGGCTCAATTTAAGCGATATATTTTTTAATTACACAGAAATCCCTCATCCATCAGAGTACTCAATTCTTATAGAAGAGCGTTGCATAAGCTTACAGCGGATGACATACCTCAGTGAAAGAGTGCTCAACCCTGAATTGAGGAGCATTAATTATTGTGTCATCCACAGACAGCTGTTTCGATGTATTACATCTCTTCGGTATGGCTGCAGACTTTCTATTACTCCATCCAGTACCGCGAGGCATTCTCACGTATTTGTTTTCCTTTAGAAAATATATTGTGTACATACTGCCATTTCTTTTGTACATCTAATCCATCAAGTTTGTTTCCTGAAGTAAATATAATTGCTTATGATATAATATTGCACTGATCGAAATACCAAAAGATAAGAGTATGTTCATGGAAACGTTGGGAGGTCGTGTCCGAGCAATAAGAATGATTGTTGTATGTAATTCTGTATCTGCATATTTGACATTACATGCTCTACATGAAGTGAATAGACTCCTACAATGACATTGGGTTTGGAAAATAAACAACACATTTGAATAGTAAAAAAAATACAGATGGTTAACATGAATTGAATTGACTCGTATAATCTAATGCAGGACCTAAAATGACATAAAATTAAATGTTGTGATTTAAAAAACAAACGATATGTAAGAGTTAAACGGAAGAATATCCGAGTATCCTAAATCATGATAAATGTACCAATCTTAAAGTAAAAAAAATAGAGGTGGGGAGGTTGTGTCCGATCAACAGCTAGATGTTAAGGAAATATGCCTGTTCTGTTTCTTAAAATACCCGAAACTGGTCCATAGTAAAACTGCTAATGATCTCCCTAATAATATTAAACGTACACGGGTAAAACACAAAATATCTGGGCAGTGAACATTAACAGCAAAAAGTAACAGACTTGTAAAACTTGCGTGACATCGCACTACCATTAAGAGGACTGTTTTCATTAAAACTTTTGAAATCTCTTTAAGTAAATTCTTTTTGCAACTAAAGAAGCAATTTTCATATATATATATATATATATATATATATGAGTGTGTGCGTGTGTGTCTGTCTGTGCGTGTGTGTGTGTATGTGTGAGTATATATATATATTAAAAAGCTCTACACCTTCAAACACACATAAAAAAAATGTTTTCAAAGGTTGATGTCATTTCAGTCAATTATTTCCAATTATCTGTTAATGAAATTTTCTTTCACGTTTGTTTGTTTGTTTTGTTTGTTTTGCTTTTTTTTGTTGTTTTTTTTACGGTGAAATTAATATTATGGTATTCAGTACGTCAGTCAGATTTTTAAAAAATGATGTATGATATAAAATAACATCAACATACAATCCATCATGGTAATATCCTATATAAAAATAATAAACTACATGTAATGTGACATCAGCTAATTATCAAAACCATAGCTGAAAAGGAGTCGTATTGGATCAATATTGCTTGAGAGCCATATCAATTTAACTGTTTTGTTTTAAAATCCCCGAAATGGTTACATGGTAAACTGATTATTCCAACGAGAAAAATTCAAACATAATACCTTAATATCAAATCCTGTTTAAATCCTAATAAAAACACCGAAAAAAATGATATAAACTACATTAACAGATATTGAGAAATGAGTCATTGTTATAACATGCATTTTTAGAAAAAAACTTTCATATATATATATATATATATATATATATATATATTAAATCTCCCTTCTTTAGGGGTGAACACTGTTCATGTTGGGTAACTCATTCATTATAAGCTATATAGCAATGATTTTCCAACTCTGGTGGATGGGGAATCGTGCGCGAGTAAATATATTGCTTGAATTCGGTCCTACTGAGCGTCCAGTTCTACGTTGGTTTAGGGGTAAGATGCCAGCCTCCGAGTTTGAAGCAAAGGTTCAAATCCTACCTCGTGGTACTGGATCGTGTGTTTATTCGCTGTCTCACCACAGCAAAATGTGGCAAAAGGTCGACCTTAATGTAGGGAAAGTAGGGACCATCCATCCAAAAATGGCTCTAACCGAAAAGACTCTGGTTGCCAAGCAACCGTGGTTGCTACAACAACCTCAGTCACGAAAGCATCAGGACAATCCTGACCTGCTTCTTTAAGTGCAATGGAGCAGTGTGGCCCCCAGGGCAACGGATGAAAATAGGAAACACCGTTCCAAAAATGGCTCCATCCGACACGGCTTTGGTTTGCTAAGCAACCAATGCAACCCCCGCCACGAAAGCGTCAGTACAAGTCCCGACCTGTTCTGTTAAGTGCAATGGAAAAGTGTTGCCCTAGGGTGCCATATTCTCCGCAGCTTGGGCGAGTAATAATAAGGGAACCCAAGGGTTCCCAATGCACTCAATAATGCACAGCCTCAGTAAAACCTCATTGGCTAACACATTGCACCGGTGCACTCGGTGTTTGACACACACTCTCTCCGGCCCACTCGACAGGCGAGCATCAGTACCAGCACCTCGGGCTCTGCTGTGGAACAGATACTACACTGATCTATGCTTTTATTTATTTACTGACCCACCACAGCAAAATATAACATAAGGTCGGGGCTTAACGTGGGGAAAATATGAGACACCCTTCCAAAAATGGCTCTAGCCGACGCGACTTTGATTGCCAAGCGACCGTCGAAGCTAAAACAACCTCCGTCACAAAAGTGTCCACTTTGGGACCTGTTCCTCTAAATGCAGTAGTGCTGGAGTAGTGCTGACCCAGGCCACGGATCCCCAGCAGCTGGGCTGAGTAAAAATAGGATAGCCCAATGACCAGTCTAAAGGCCTCAAATGCCCGTAGCAGTGCGCAGCCTCAGTAAAACCTCATTGGCTGACTTACTGCATTCGTGCACTCGGTCTTGACATCAGCCACAACACAATCTACAGCCCATCTGACGGACAGATACTACACTTTGATCCCAAAGAAAAGACCAGAAAAAGCGGAGCGGAGAGATGGCGTCTTGTTTATTCGCTGTCCAACCATAGCAAAATATGACACAGGGTCGGGCTTAACGTGGGGAAAATAGGAGATACCCTTCCAAAAATGTCTCCAGCCGAAGCGGCTTCGGTTTCGCAATGCAACCAAAGCAACCTCTGCCACGAAAGTGTCCCCCCGGGGACCTGCTCCTTTAAGTGCAATGGAGGAATGCTGCTCCGGGGAAACAGACCCCCTGCAGCCGAAGGACGAGTCCAAAGGCCCCCAATGCGCTTAGCAGTGTCAGCCTCAGTAAAACCCCATTGGCTGACGCACTGCACCAGCGCACTCGGTCTTGACTCCATCAAAAACACCCTATCTCCGGCCCATTCGGCGGGCAAGTGTCAGTAGCTGCGCCTCAGGCTCTGCTGTGGAACAGATACTACACTTTGATCCCGAAGGAAAGACCTGAAAAAGTGGTACTGGATGGCCACAAAAGAGGGGAGTATAGGGATGGTTTGATGGATAGTCTACAGCCATAAGGAAGAATTGTAATACAACGAAACAGCTGTCTGCAGATTACTTAATTATTATCAACTCAAAAACCGAACAAACATGTATTAATAGTTTTGGTGACAATGTTAGTTGATGGTTTCTAATATTACACAGGAATTTTAGTTTTTACACGGTCTTTGCAGATTGGAGGAAAGAAACATTGTAGGAAGTCAAATCATGAGCATTGTCTCAACTCAAAGTATAATGTATTGATATATAAATAGTGAATAAATATCAAAATGCATGATAAACCTAAATACTAATTTCTTCTCTGTTTGTGTTCGTGGATCTCATTGGTTAATTTACCTTTCATTTCAGCATAACAATGAAGATCACTTCATAAAAACTCTCAAAACGTTCTGTCTGATCACGCATTAAAACAGCTTGAGTTGAGACTTAGAAGAAAAACTTGAAATTTAGAGTTTGAGTTATTAAAAGAAATTATTGAATAAATACCTTCAGACTCCATAGTGCCGATACATAAATAAACCCATCGTTATTTACCAATGATATTTGATGACTTATTCCATTGCAACGTAATTACCATAAGATGAATCTACGAGGTGATAAATTACAGGTGATTTAATAACCCGCAATGAATTTACCGCGATAAATTTTACCACGAAGAATTTACTGGACACGGAACATTCCTATTTCTTTCTCTTTTATGAAATCTTTACTTTTTCTGTGGCTTGATATGCTAACTAATTCAGTCTAACAGATTGTTCTGCTTTCCCAGAACCACAATGCCTTGATTTTTCGTCTCTACTTGAAGAACTGCAAATATTTGTTTTTTTCCTGCGTATTTCGAGGGCGGTCAAGAGAAGTTTTATGGTATTTTGGGGTTTTGTCTCAAAATGTCAGAGAAATGAGAGTTGATATTGCAAAAATATTGGAATCTTAAAAATAGGGAATGAACCTGGTAACAGTGAACATATGTAAATCTGGACACTACCTTAGATACCGACTAATCAGGAAGCATTCTCACAGACACGCATAAATATGAACACACGGAACCACGCAAGCATGCATACATAAACAAACAAATATGCAGCTTGGGAAAAATTGAAATAGATCACCACACGATTGCTTTACCCCTTAAATGATCCTGGAGATTTCCAGCCCGTAGGATGCAACCGTTTAGGAGTCCATAGAACATAGATTTAGTTTGTGAGACGCTAAGTTAGAAACAAAGTTACAAAGAAACATTCGCCGTTTTTATTTTATCATATATATATATATTCATCTATCTCTCTCTCTCTCTCTCTCTCTCTCTCTCTCTCTCTCTCTCTCTTTAAGTATATATATACAAATATATAGCAACTGACAAAGAGATCAATTTCTTTGAAAGTGACAAGACAGGACACATAGAAAGTATTGAAAACGAAAGAAAAAAAGAATAAGCTGGAATGATATGCAATGGCGATAATAATTTTGATGAACTAATCGACGTTTAAGTCAGTACAGAATTGTTGATAATATCTTTTACCCCGATTCGCTGTACATCATTTCCCGCCAAATTGACAACCGGAAGTGACACCTTTCAAATCTGCCGCCATTTTTGTCAGCGTTTATAGCTGATATGTCTGAGCTTTTGACTCTATTAAACACGGTTGGACAGCTTTGAACACCTTTGGACGCCATTCTCACAGAAAAGCTCTTTTTGTATGTCTCCCTGCCTTCCCTGCCATTCGCTCCTTGATCACTTGGCATTTCTTTCTTCGCTTTATAGAAACTCGACCGGTTAAGTGTGAGAACCGTTTGAACTAAATGCTGAAATACCTTGTTCAGCCTTAACCCGTTTACTGCCGATTTACTAAAGAGCTCCTTTTTGAATGATTTTCATGATACATTTTGTAACATAAAATTTGGATATGAATAGTAATAAGACAGAATCATTGACTGTCTCTGAAATACCCGTGTACTGTACACTGTCGGTAATGTGGAATGATGGTCTGAACAAACAAATGCACACACATGTATGCAATACTTTATCATGTACCAATATACATCGAAATTTGTGATTTCACCAGCTCCAGAAAGTAGCTACTAGATGAGATACAGGGCACTAATTCATTTAATCTTGTTGAGGCTCAACAACGACATCATCATCAGTCTTGTATCATCTGTCGTTAGTCAAAGGTCTCCACCCTGGATTCACAAAACTTTTGTATCATAAGAGTCGTGGAGCCAATACTTTTATAACTTATCTAGTCCGTCTCTCCTTCTTGTAATATACCACCTCAGTTTTGCATGTGATCTCCAGGGATCCATGTTGTGATTCGTGATGTCCATAGGTTGTCTGCCATTCTTGCAACATGACTAGCCCAATGCTATTTGAATTTTCTAATGGATTCTATGATATCAGAATCCACTTTTCCCCTCATATATTGTGCTGTCTTGTGATAAGCTTCGGACTCAGTGGAAATTCCCGTGGTCATTAAGATTATTATGCAACAAGGTGTTGACCCGGTATGTGTCTGAGTACTGCAACATATATACCGCCACAGTAGCTCCTTTACCAGACTACATGAAGATTCAGAGCGCTTCCAGTTCCAAAAAGAGGCAAGACAAGGTGATACCAGCTCACCAAAACTCTTCACAGCCTGCCTCGAGTTGATCTTCCAAAAACTAGATTGGGAAAATGAAGAAATCAGAAAAGACGGCGAACACCTACGCAACCTCAAATTACGATTTTGCAGAGACCCTTCACGGCCACTATCTAAAGTTAGATGAACTGAATGACGAAGGCAAAAAAGTCGGCCTCCAAATGACCTTCAGCAAAACAAAGGGCAAACGCAATGATCACGTCCGAAATAAACACACAACAATCAACATCGAAAACGCAAAACTGGAGAAAGTAGACCACTAAATCTATCTAGGAGAACAAATATCAATGGAATCTTCAAAAAAAAAAAAAAGAAATCAAGCAAAGAATCACCCTAGGACGGCAAGCCTTTGGCAGAGCAAGCCCAACCTTCAAGAACAATCCGATTAGTCCTAAGAAGAAAAGTATACGCTCAATGCATCCTCCTGATAGTCATTTATGGAGCTGAAACAAGGAACCTAACCCAGAACTATGTAGCGTGCACATGAAAGAATCATGCAACAATAACACCATAAACTTTCACATGATTGTTGACTCAATATCTGTTTATAGGATGATGTAATATCAAGTTGATACAAATATAATTATGACACGAACAAAATATAGATAGCAAAAGGAGTAAGACAAGGGGATGCACTATCACTTGAACTAGTTACAGAGAACTTTGAAAGCATTTTTCAGAAAATTGAATCGGAAACAATCGGAATGAACATAGACGGAGGATATTTGAACAGCTTAAGACCCGCTGATGACATTTCTATGACGTTAGAAGAATCAGAAGAATTACGAAACATGCTGAGTGATCTGAATTAAAGATTAGCATAACGAAAACAAAAATAATGTTCAACAATAAAGTTCCCCATAAGACCATATAAATGGAGGGTGAGACTAAAGACGAGGTGAACGAATACCTTGGACAGGTTATAAACTTAAAGAAAAAACATGAACGCGAAATAGAAAGACAATCAGCAATCGGCTGGAAATCATTTGGTGTGAATAGCTTCTTATTGAAGACTAATGTACATGAAGTGTGAGGTATACATCAGATACAAAATATAGCCATGACTTCCAGTTGCGAATCATTCAAATTAACAAAACGAAGTGGGACCTTATCATAGGAAGAGCAATGTTAAAAATAACTGTAAGAGATAAAGAGACAGGTAAACATTGATTAGAGAGGGGACTTAGGTAAAGGAGATTATACAAATTATCAAGCAACAGAAATGGAGAGGGGTTGGGCTCTTAGCAAGAAAAGACGATGAAGCAAAAAACTGACTGATTGATGCCCTTAGCATAGTGGAAGTAATAGGAAAAGCAAGATGAAACGATGAGATAGAAATGTTTGTCTCAAAAACATGGCATAAATCAGTGCAATCTCGGTCGTCGTGGAAGGAGATGCCGTATGCCTCTGTCCAACAGTGGACTTATAATGGTCAATGATGATAATGATGATGTAATCAAACAGTAAATATCGATTCTGTTTCTATAATCAGGTTTAACTTCTTCCTCATAAACAATCGATTGATAGTCAAAATACTTTTCCCATCTTTCAGGTTTTGTAATCGGGGGGGGGGTACAGGATGACCAAACAATTTACGGCACAGAAAATGAACCCAGCAAGTTTAAAGTCTAGCTGAGACAGTTCGATGCCTTGGGAAAGGTATGGATAAATCCACCCAAGCTATTGGTATAATAGTGCAGGGTAAATTAAGTGGGGTGCTTGTAGTAAAGAAGTAAAGTGACAGCTGAAGCCATAGTCAGCGTAAGATTATGTTTTCCTTACCCAGTAAACGGCTTTGATCGCTGTTTTAGAAGGTTCAATTTTCCACAATCCCCAATTAGTACCTAAGTTTCAGAATCTGTTATTCTCTCATGAATATCAACGTCAAATTTGAATTTCGTATTTGATATAAATATTCATTGATTCATTCTGTACATTTGAAAGCAAAGAATTCCAAATGATCATATCTTCCCACATTTGGCAAAGAAACTCAACGTTTTTTTTTAATTTTGTTTTCCTTCTGTTCATCCAAATCCATGAAAAGTTTCTGTCGAAAAATTATAAATCGATTTGAATCGTTAATTAGAGAAACAAAATGAGATCGCTGATTTTTCTGCAAACATATTGTGAATATTAATGATTTCTATCGAGTATTGGTTCTGGGTAAGTTGGAAGAGGTGTATTTATACACTTTGTCTGTCTGTCAGTATGTCTGGTGGTCCACACAATATCTCAAAAAATCTCTGATGAATTTCAATGATATTTTAGGGGCTAGATAAGAATTGATTGAAGTTTTGTACGGATCCAGGTATATTTTACAATCACCTCATCTTGCATTGTATCTTTATGTCTGCCTGCAATATCTCTAAAAAAAGTTCCCAATGTTATTCAATGCAATAAAGAAGAATCGGTTTAATTTTGGGGGCGGATCCCGGCATGTTTTTTTCTTACGGTTGAAAGATATCTTCCGTTTGTTTTAACTCATTTGTGTCTGCACAATGCTTCCAAATATTCCCCATGAATCCCAATGACATTTTGTTAAAGGGACAGCCATATCATAAAAAGAATACTCAACAGTTACCCATTTGGATTGTTATATATATATATATATATATATATATATATATATATATATATATATATATATATATATTGTAGGAAATCACTACTACGTAACATTATATTATGCAATATTGCAAACTTAATTTGTACAATATATATTTTTTTTTCACTTGGTTTCTCGTTCAGTTCCACTGTATTTAACTATCTTGACTTCTTCCTTTTCTCAACAGCCGAATTCGGCCGTTCTCCTTCAACGAAAGGTTTATGTTTCATCGCCCCCCCCCCCTCTCTCTCTCTCTCTCACTCTCTCTCTCTCTCTCTCTCTCTCTCTCTCTCTCTCTCTCTCTTCCCAGCGGTATTTGTGCTGCAATTCTATTACCAGAACCTTTCTTCTGTTGCCACCAGTTTCAAGAAGATTCTTTTTTAGATTAAAGTATGACAAAGTCGGACAAACACGTTGCTTACTACGATGTAGAATCAAAGTGTGACGGACTGACGGAGAGATAAGTTGCTTATTATAATGTTTATTTGGAAGTCTATCATTTATGTATCAAAAACCCAAGTCAAGCTCCTTTTGTGAAATATGTGGTGGAAATATTAATGTGACAATTTGCTATCCAAGTCTCAGCTCGCTTCTGGCTTTTTCAAGACAGCGCATGCGTAGTGTCGTATTCACGTCGCGGTAATTTGATGGCCATGTTTGTTTTTCTTTCCCGAAATTACGAATAATTTATCGCTTTTCGCCTTTGTGTTTTTTATGTCTTTGTTTCCATTTCTCTCTTACTTGCTCTCACCTTCGAGCAGGCTCGCTTTGTCACCCTCTCTAAAATTATCGCATTTTATTTGTCTCAGAATCTGCTTTCACCTCTTTCTCTCTCTCTTTCTCTTCCTCTCTTTCGCTTTTTACCTCACTGTATCTCCCTCATCTCCTTTCTCCTTGTCTCCTTCCCACTCTCTCTCTCTCTCTCTCCCCTGTAAACGTACACTTGCACACGCACACAAAATTCCATTTTCTGGCTTTCTCTCCTTATAATTATCCCTACACACTTTTTAGACGTATCCACAAGTCTCTATTAGACGCTTTTCGTTCGGTCCTTCGGTCGTCTGGTCGTCCGGTCGGTTGGTCGGTCGGTTTGTCCGTCTCTTGGTCTCTTAGTCAGTGCAATTTACGTTAAACAATAGAAATTGGTAGTTAAAAAGAGTCTGGTGTCATTAAGGGCATGACGTCATGATTGCTATGATGTAATGATAGAATTTTTTAGTATTTCAAAAAAGCCATTTACAATTATTATTAAAATATAATATTCTGGGAATATATCCATACTGCAATATTTTACAAGTATGAGAATCAATAAACTCAAAAAGACTATTTGCTCTTCTTCTTCCTCCTCCTGCAACTACCAATACGAATGGTTGCATCGTTAAACTTATGGTACCTATGTTTAATTGGATACATTCTCTAAATAATGACATTTGTATATATCCAGGGTTTGTCATAAAATGTTGATATTAACAATAAAAATCCGTCAACCATGACTGTCAACATAGGTTTCTTCAGTTTTTAAGTGATTCTGGCTGGATTGTTGGCTTATGTATGTGTCACGCTTTCAGGGTGCACCAATAGAAAGTGTCAACATCGAAATTAGAAAACCTCAGCCAAATTTGTCTCCAAAATTGTCGACATAGGTTTCTTTAGTTTTTAAATGTGCCTATCCATCAGCCTGGCTTGCTGGCTTGCTAGCACTAATTGAGAGCTAGAAAATTGAACATGAGAGAATAATGCTGGACCTCACACGGAGAAACCACAAGACAGTACAGTACATCCGAGAAAAGACAAGAGTCAGGGACATCATAGAATCTATTAGAAATCTCAGATGGTGGTGGGCTGGACATGTTGCAAGAATGGCAGACAACCGATGGACATCACGACTCACGACATGGATCCTCCAAGATTACATGCGCAACCGAGGCCGGCAGAATATTAGATGGAGAGACGAGCTAGACAAGTTCAGGAAGTATTGGCTCCACGACGCCCATCATAGAGAAGTGTGGCAAATCCTGGGGAAGGTTTATGTCCAATGAAGGACGTTAAAAGACTGATAATGATGATGATGATGATGATGTACAGAAAAGTTTTTTTTTTTTATTGTTTCTTGAAAATACCAGCCAAAGTATTTCTTCTCTCTTTAATTTGCTTTGTTTTGTTTGATTTTGTTTTTTGTTGTTTTATTTTTTGTTTTGGGGAAGTCTTTTTCTTGGAAGGGGGTAATTTACGATGCATGTTCATGCTAAATTGCGTCTTTTGTCCAAGGTAGCTTTTACATTGCGAAATTCAGACGTTTTAATGATCCATAAAAAAGGCGAGAGAAGTTACTTATCCATTGATCGCCCCTTTCATTAGTTGTTCAACACCAATATAACTTACTGCCAAAAGATGTTGCTTACGTGTCGATTTCTATTGAGCGACAAACCAAACATGTTATTTGAAAGTTTAATTCACTTAGAAATACTTTTAAAAATCGGAAGTAATTAATAGATTCCATGTAAGAGGGAAATAATATTAAATGCCATCTATTCGTATAGAAGATCCAAAATGGAAAGTGAACAACCATAGCCATCAAAGATGGCAAAAGATTCTATTTTTCTTTACATTTGTGTCTTTGTTTGTGTGTTTGTTTGTTTGCTTACTTTCTAATTCCAGCGCTCCTTGCCAAACCGTTTTGTCTACGGACTCGAGAATCAGCATCAGTACTCCACTAAAACCCTTTTAAGAATGGATTTTTTTGATTTTGGGGGATTTATACTGACATGTTTGTTAATAAATTTCTAAATGTTTTTTCTTACAACATTTTAGATGTTTTCCCGTTGGAACGCCGGCAAAGTGGTTAGTAGAATCTATTCTGATCATACTTATTTTTTTATTGAAGTATTTTCACATGACTTTTAATATTGACGCTACGGTTATTAACTTATTGACTGTGATGGCGAGCCCTTGTGTTCTGTCAAAGTTTGTGTACATATATTTTATGATTGTCTGTTTCTCTTAACTTCTTCAAATATAAAAGAGAATACACAGAAGGAAAATAAAAAAAGGTAGATATTTCAATAAATAAGAATTTTATTACGAATAAGTGAGTAATCAATATTAGCATAGAACGATTATGATCGTCCAGAGGGGCTACATTTCACGAAGGTAAGCCGAGAATGGGCGAATTTGCCGTCTGTTTCTTCCCTGAAATATTGATAACTAAGACGTCGACGTAGAAGGAGACAATAATGTATCACAAAAGTTTTACCTAGATAATATTCTGGCACCCCCCATAATTCGGTGAGTGTTTGTGTGTGTGTTTGAATATTGTGTGCATGTGTGACTGTGTCTGGTTGTGTGTGACGTTTGTTTGTTTTTTTTCGGTTTTGTTTCATTCCTTGGTTTATGTCCTCGTAAAACTTCGTTTCGTTGTGGAACAGATACTTTTTAGTGCACTGAGCAATTCCGATTCTCACGTCTTTCAGCATGAATTAGGGGAAAAGGCTCTGAAAGACGAAATTAATTAAACGAGAAAAGAAATGAGTCAAAATAAAAGGAAACGATGACACCAATTGTGCATACATTTCTTGCCGCTTGTAGCTATGCCAGTCAGAGTGTTCAGCAGGGTAAGGTAGGGGAGCATTTGGCTTGCGTCATTGAATATAGTATAGAGATCGGTTTCCCCTTAAGAGGATTAACAAGATCATCATTAGGGGCTCACTACTTTGTTCCAAGCCTCTCAAAGCGCTTGGTTTCTCTGGACGGCCGGTCTGCTATTTTGATAATGACTAAGCTATGCGTTGCTTAACTTCGTTGATTGTACAAAAATAGTGATTCAGCCGCAAGGCAACACCATTTATAGATGCAAAACAAGTTTCATTCAATATTTTTATGAATTGTTTTGACTTTTTATGATTAGTGTCTGAAAAGAAGCAAGAGCCATAAGTTCAAAAGGGCGCCCACAATCCTTATGTCCATATCTGTCCATATGCTTGCCTCAGTTACAAGCAACCTTTCAAGGAGAAGGAATCAAAGAAGAGCAGTTCATGATTGAGTCCCAGATAAAATCATTTTTCGATTTCAAAATGATTTTAAACGTAGTAGTAGTAGTGCAGGTGGACAAAAAGGGGAAGATGAAGATGGTTCTCCCAAAGGTCTGAACCGAATTCCATATCAATCCGAAATCAAAGTACTAAGACAATCCATATTTGATATGTTAGGAACTGACGGACGGACCTATCAAATGACCGGCTGGGCGAGTCAAAACTGCCTTATAGAGATGCGAGGTTGCATCTAAGAATCAATATAAATCCAACTCTGAGGGACAGGATGGATTGCACTGAAAAGACAAAAAAAGGATACAGATCAAAATGAATGAAGGCTAAAACACTGTTTATGAAAGCTAAACAACTCCATTCTCGTTCCAAAATAGAAAGATTTCAAGGGGAAAAATATAAAGTATTTTCAAAGGTCAGAAACATGTTCTTCTTTATGGACATCATGCAAGCTAAGTACCGATAAAGATGTTGTTCAAAGAAAAAAATGGTTGATGTATATCATGTGGTTTGGTCAGGATTTTTTATGATCTCCAGAAGAAATAGTTTATGTTTACAGGAATATCTGCACGACCAGACCAACCAACAAACCAACCAACCAACCAATATATATATATATATATATATATATATATATATATAATTTCATGTGTGTGTGTGTAATTTATTCTAATTTTCTTTTTCCATAACTCATTTGTAAGCTTGTCAATCTATTTTTTCTAATCTCAACTTTCTTCCTGAATCGAACCTTGGAAAACTTTATTTCCATAATGGATATATTAGTAACTGTCAACCAAAACTGTCATCAAAACTGTCAACAAAGGTTTCTTTAGTTTTCAAGTTGGTCTGGCTGGCTATGTATGTATCACAAGTATAGCCCGCACCAAAAGAACGCCGAGGCTTGAAATCTAAATTTTTACTCCTTATTATGTCTACAGAAACTTTTTTTTAATTTCCCTAAATATTTTTTTGTGAAAGTTCAGTTTGCAATGTGAGTTTACGCTGAATTGGTCCATAGTTTGTCCCCATTTTTTGAAAACTCAGACATTCTAATGATCACCCCTTTTTCTCAGTTCTTTTTTTTTTCCTTTTTCAATCCATCAAACATAGACGGCATGCTTCCAAAAAACGTTGGTCACACGACTGTTTCCTTTGAATGACTAATCACATACCCGTTATTTCACTGATGTGTATTCCGTTCTCAGCAGAAAAAAAAAACTTCTTTTGTTTACACGAACTCTCTCCACTAATCATTTATCAAAATTTTTCGTTTTTTTTTGTTTTGTTTTTTTTTTTTGTCTTTTGTAGATTTTCCACGAGAAGAAAAGGCAGGAAGTGCTTAAGCGTTTTAACAGGTGGATGACAGAAACAATATTTGAAAGCGTAGAGGAGCAGAAGTTGCCGAGAAGAACAAGGAAGTTGTAGAGAGCCATGATTCGGAGGGACAAAACAAATAAAGAATAATTTTTTTTTCTGCCATGTTTTCGATTTTCTCTGCTTTGTCATGCTTTCCTTCTGCTTTCTGCAGGTGAGGGATGTGTTTCAATAATTTCTGCTGTGAGCAGAAGCATAAGTAATTATCTAATTGAGATGCATGCATCTACTTTGCCGACAAAGCGGGCGTGCAAACCGAATATAGTTGGACAGAAAGCATTGGAGACATACCAAAATGTTACTCCCCCTGGCTCTGGATGTGAACTGATAATCCAATCCCGTCTTTACTAAGATAAAATAATACACCGCTAATTTTTTGTTACTCTTGAAGCAGAATCTTCACAGAAACACTTTATTGATATTGCTAATCTCAGAATGATCTGCTCTCTGTAATTATTGATGCACTATTGTTCTCTAATTGCGCTTTCAGCGAATGTGCGATTGGTTGAGGTAATTGTAAGTAAAACTCGCTTCCAACTTGCGAGATCCGTCGAAGTTTCATTCTTCTTGCAGCACTTAGTATTCCCTAACTGCCACCCATCTAGATACTGACCGGGCTTGACGTTGCTCAACTTTGTTGATCTCAAGAAAAACATTGTACCTAACGTGGTAGCATTTTTTGTCATGAAGCATTAAGTTAAATTCTTTGATATGACCCAGCGCGGTATTGAACCATGACCTACCGAACTGGAGACAAGTGCGCTACCACTAGACTACGGTGAGTTATCTGATCGTCATAGACTTCATTTATTTTCTTTTATTTTCTAATTTCCACCTGAACAGTGAAATGTTTTTACTCATAACATCAGAGCTTCTAGAAAGGATTCAGCTGGAACATCTCCTTGAGTGCTAGAGGGCGAAAGGGGGTACCGAGAGTTTCTAGGGGGGGGGGAGCTCTTTATTGAAAGACTATACGATACGTCCATAAATAAAATATGTCAACTCTATCGTTTACTGGTGAGTGAATATGATACAGCATGCTACATTGGTCATAACAGATAAAACCAAGATGGCTAAAAGACAAGGGTGTTTGTGCTATGTTTGTGAGTGTGAGTGAAAACAGCTTCAACACCTAGAATTCCTCTCAGAAGCTCTGCAAAACAGAGTACTAAATTCAAAGCCACAATCCAACGTTCTTAATCCTAACAGCAAGGATATAAGTGCTACTAACAACTGTCCCCGTCGTACCCGAGGGCACAACATCCCATGGGTAGAAATTCTAGATCTAAAAAAAGGAAGACACCCACGTGATGAAACTGAATATTATAAGAAGAAAGTCTAAAGAAATCTAAGATAACTCATTGCATTATTTCTATAACGTCGACCAGTATTTCCTCTGTGCTGTGCAGCAACACACAAGAAAAATTATGTCAAGCAGTAAACTTTTTATGCCACACACGATATAAGATTAAATAATAATGAAGAAAAAAAATGAAGAAAAGTCACTACAGCGAATGATTTCCTTCTTTTGTTATACACTTTTTGTGGTAAATAACTGAAGCAAAGAATCAATGATCGTCTCAAAAGTGAAAATATTTTCAGCAAACTCCTCTTGTTTAGTTGCTCACAGGCTTTTTTTTCCGGTGTAGTCCATGAAAAACTTCGAGGCAATATTGATTTCGGCCTTTATTGAAAATCGTTTCTTTCGACCGATGTCCCCCGCTGGGTTTTCTAAAGTCGTGGGATATTTCATTATTCGGTATTGTCTGAACCCTCTGTGGAATAATGTTCTCATTTGTCTGCATATTTGTGACTGCAAGGAATCGAGAAAATTTAATCTTGTGGCCCTATGGCAATAATGTTAAGAAAAGGTTTCACGTGTGTATGGAGATAAGTAACAAGTTCCCGTGCGTGAAAAAAATGGACGATGAGGTTTTTCAATGTTAGAAACTGTCAGGCAGTTTTTTTCAATTCTAAGTGGTCGGCTGGCCATGAACAGCTGAAGTCAGAAGTTTACACACACTTTAGCCAAATACATTTGAACACCGTTTTTCATAATTCCTGACATTCAATCCTAGTGAAGATTCCCTGTCTTTGGTCAGTTATTTACCTGACTCTATATTCGGATAACACTTTTTTTTTTTTTAGCTTGAAAAAAATTGTTCAAAAACAGTTCCGTCAGTAAAAACGTTCTCTTATTAAGTCACAAAGTTCTCTTATAAAGGCTAACATTCTATTTTGACATCTCAGCCGGTAGAAACAAAATAAAAGTCTGTCTAGCTCAGCATTATTATATATTTTGTTAATTGAAGTTTTGCCCTGAAACAAAATAACAATTGAAAATCACCCGGATTTTTTTCCATTTTTTAAAGGGAATTTAGAGAGTATAGCACTGAAAAAAAAAACTCTGTCTACCATATGCCGTTTCTGCTCGGTTACAGTAACATTCATAGCCACCTACCTACCTACCTACATACATACATACATACATGCATACATACATACATACATACATACATATACAAACACAAAGTTGTTCAGGTGATTTAATTAGAAATTGCCCACCAAGACTGTAATAAAAACAGTCAAAATAGGTTACTCTAATTTTGAAGCTTACAGACTGGCTGGCTGGCTGGCTGGCTGGTTGAAAAGGATGGGAAGTCGGCCACCAGAATCTCAGTTGGTCGGCAGTCTTTTCCGTCTCGTGAAACCCTAAGGAGAAGCTGGAGCACGGCTTCTCGTTGCCATCGCTGTCGCTGTCGCCACGGGTGTCATCGTTGGCCGAGACGGACGGGCACATGTAGTGGCTGGCTGGCTGGCTGGCTCGCCCACCCGCCTGAGACGGGCACCCGCCGCAGCCATCCGACGCGCTGGCTGGCTGATTTGCTGTATATGTATGTATAAGGCATACAAACTGCATCAATAGAGCTAAAGGGCTGACAATCTCACCATTTACTCTTTATTATGTCACGAAAAACATTTTTCTCTGTTTTTGATTCTGTGATTCTCCCCACTTTAAGTTGGGGTTCAATCTACAATTCACGTTTTATTTACAATTTATGTAAAACTGATCCCTCACTTTGTATTCAGCAGTATTCACGTTTGTATCTTTGACGATTCAAACTTTTTTATTGATCACTAGCCGACAGAAATCGAAAGATGTAACTTATCTTTTGATTATCGATTTTTTTCCAATTTCTGAATGGATCGAACGACATCGGTAACGTGACACTTTTTATTGAGTGTTTTTGTTGTTGCTTTTGTTGTTAAGACAACGTTTCGGCTGAACCATTCTACGACATTCTTTGGCTGTACAATGATTAAGGGAAAATTGGCAGACCTTCTTTTTTTTTCATCCAAAGCACGTATCTTGATATTGATTTTAAATAATTGAAGACTGACACATGATTTGGCTTTAAACTAGAAAGAAACAATTCTGTCAAGATAGAATGAAAAAGTACTTGCTTTAATAAAAGGATTGATATCAATTGTCCTTGATGGAATGTTATGATCCATGCTCCACTCGGAGGGATAACTGAAAGTTGGCTTTTTATTGTACTTACTAGGCAAACAAAGGTTTCGACACTTTATCAATATTGTTCAAATACGACAAGCAAATTTTCAAATACGACTACCGAATTGGGAATTACGGCAACGAAATTAGAGTAAAAAGGCAATATAAGAATAGGCTGATTGAATTTAAGAATACGCCAAGCAAATCAAAAACTGTGTCCATCAAATTTGAAAAAAAAAGCAACCCAATTTTGAAACACCTCAATCAAATTAAAAATTTCGTTCGTCTTTTCAATTTGCATGGCGTATCATTTAATTTGCCTGGCATATTTCTTAATTTGGTTTCTTAATTTTTCAAATTGATTGCATTTTTTTAATTTACTTGTTTTATTTCTTAATTTGCTCGGAAAAGAGTATGAAAATAGAGCTCAGATTTTCCCCAAACTTCTCGAGAAATGAAGTTGTAACAATAAAATGCAATTGAATCTAGGTTAAGAATTTCACACATAAAATAATTAGCATTGTGCAGGTGTCTTATGTCACGGTAATGGACGCAGCTGACGCACTACAATAGAATTTCTCTCAAGCAACTGATGTAGTAAAATACGAATGTTCCAACGACGTAATAAAAATGTTGAATTAAAAGAATGATAAAAAAATTAGAAAAAGTGATAAAAACTGTATATTAAAAAAAAAAACTAAAATAGATTTTTGGACAACGTAACGCTATTTTCCAAGCTCACTGCAATGTATATCCACGCATATTAAATGCAATGTGTATATTTATATATTCCATGTATGACATGATTTTTGACAGCATGGGTAAATTAGTGAATTAAAATTGACAATGGTTCATCTGATCAAAGGATAAATGAAGATGATATTGCTCTTCGTTTAGGACATTACGTCAAATTTCGCTTCTCCGGTCATTTCAAGAAAATGGTTGTAGGAAATCATCCAAAATTCTCTTTAGAGTTCAATTAATTTTTCTGCTCGAAATTTCCCTTTTTGATTTCTGTATTAAATTGAAAACTTTATAGGAAATCAGTTTAATAAAATTTGACATTCTAAATGATTTCCTTTTTCTTTTCTTCCAAACGCATTTTATCGTCTGCTGTTCACGATTGAGCCTTGATTAGAAATCGGTCAGCGATCGATATGAAAAGAAAAGTGGGAAATTATTGATTATCGATCGAGTAGAAATAAAAATATTTCTTTTTAATATGCTTTCTTTGGATATTTTCAATCCAGATGATAATATTTTTTGGCGTAAATAGTTTTCATTCAAATTCAAAAATACTTGAATCAATCATAAATTCTTTAAAACGTGTGAATGACAGTCGATCCGAGAAATAGAAGATCGAGTGGCATTTTAACATATACGAAGTCTGTCCGGAAAGTATTCTGCCATTTTGAATGTCTCGAGAATCGTTTGGGTGATTTTGAAGTTATTAAGCAATAAAACAGAAATGACCTTACTGCATACCCATGAACAGAAACTCTCTTATTGGAGGCATCGAGTGAATTTGTGTACTGTGTGACCGTCACATCCTCAAAGGCAGAGCTTGACAATTCTTCCTGTTTCGTCCAAGGTTTTTGGTTAAAGATCATCCAGATCTGTTAGCTCCTCACCCCAACGGTAGACATTTGGCTCCCTGCAACATCTTGCATTTTGCTGTTTGAAATATTGAAGAGAATCTCGGACCATGGGCGAGATTAAATCCCACATGACAATGAAAATATTGATATCACAAAAGAGGACTTGGCTGAGTTTTTGAAAGTGGAAGGGAAACAAGTCCTAAAGGTCTCACTTTGAGTAGGGCGAAGGCATCACTTCAGGTAAGCCTTTTCGTTTATATTTGATGTCTGGATACAGTCCAAGCTGTTTTCGTACATTTGTTGAACGATTCATTGCATCATATGACAGAAGTCAAAAATTTTGAGTTCTCTTTCTGGTAAAATTCGGAAGGTGAAAATCTATGCAATAGAACAAACAGCTCACTCTAGGCAGGAATCTTTTTTGGACACGTAATACCAGCCATAAAATAAAATACCGTAGTATGTGCGATAGCGCTGACACAATTATAACAGAGTCAAAAACCCACCCACAAAAAGTGTTCTTGCAAAAAAAATAATTTTTCGCAAACGACAAAAATAAAACCAAGGATGTCTTGAGGAAGGGTACTAATGAACTAGCATTGTTTTAATCAAAAATGTATGTCCAGTAGCACTGACACAAAATTGAGAGAGTTAAAATAATTTTCATCGAAAAAGATTCTAAGTTCCAGGCTAAATTCTTTATCTGATAACGACACAAAATTTGCAGAGTTCAAACCAAACTGTTGTGTCTGGAATCAACATAAAATTTGTAAGTTTTGAAGTCAAATTCTATGTCTGAATGCGATACAAAATATGCATATTATTTTATACTATATACTATTGGATACTAGGCCAAATCTTAGTTCTTGTACCGATGAAATATATGCAAGATTCTTGGCCTAATTTTGTATCTGGTAGCAGCACAAAATCTGCAAGGTTTCGAATCCTGTCAGTGGTAGCAACACAATATGTTCAAGGGTTCTGACCAAATTTTCTTTCTGGTGGTGACACACAATGTGCAAGGTTCTAGGCAAAATTCCATCTCCGTTAGCACCAAAATAACTTGTAAGGTTTTGGGCCAAATTATGTGTGGTAGCAACACAAAATTTGCATGGACCAAAGAGAATTCCTGTACCTTCTGGCAACACAAAATATGCAAGGTTCTTGGCCAAATTCTGTGTTTTGTTGCGATACAAAATTTCCAATACTGCTTGGTGGCTACACAAAATTTGCAAGGTTTTAGACCGAATTCTGTGTTTTGTACCGACACAAAATTTCCAATATTCTAGGTCAAATTCTGTATCTGGAAGTGATAGAACATTTGTGATGTTCCGGGCAAAATTCCTTGTTTCTTAACGACACAAAATTTGCAAAATTCTTTGTCATATTCTGTGTCTAAAAACGACACAAAATTCACAAGATATTGGGCCAAATTTTGGGTCTTATAACGACACCAAATTTGCAAGGTTCTAAGACAAATTCTGTGTTTGGTACTGAGACAAAATTTGCAAGGTTCTAGGCCAAATTCTATTTCTAGTAGCAACACAATGTGTGCCAAATTCTTTGTACGTAAGCGACACAAAATTTGCAATGTTGTAGGCCAAATCATCTTTTTGGTAGCAACATAAAAATTGCAAGGTTCTTCACAAAATTCTGTATCTTGTAGTCACATGAAATTTGCAATGTTCTGGCCCAAACCATTTATCTGTGGTAGCGACAGATGATTATAAGAGTGAGAGAAATGAAATAAAAAAATTAAAAAGGAAACGTTTGTAGGAAATGGCGTACTATTGAAACATTCGTGCGAATTTACAAAGTTTTATGCCGAATGGTATTTTTTGTAGCGTGATACAACACGACAAAAACAAGTGAATGAAAAGGGAAGAATACTGGTTGATTGCATAGGTAGACCGAGAAAAAAATAACCTCTGGCAAACAAACAGAAGAGACCTTACTGCACATGAATGAATAGGGGAGAAGAAGTACTTAAGGACCTCAAAACTTACAGAGTTTGGCTGTAGACCAGGAAGTGTGCATGACATCAAAAATTTGCTAAATTAATTCGTTTTAGGAGAAAATACTTTAGAAGCGACAGTTCAGCTCCCTGATTCAAAGTTCCACACGTTCACATTTGAAATTAATTTGATTTTTAGGTGTGCTAGCATCTGAAGGATCGATTACCGTCACTGGCTGTCATATCAAAATGTTACTTACATCTATTATTCGGGGTTGCCAAATTTTGATATTGCCAAGTTATGTCGTCTTCATTGTTCCCGATTATAGTTGCAAATGTTTTTCATCTAAATTCAAATATTCTTGGTTGCCGTCTTGATGACAGATATTGTTATTTACTAATTTTTTCATTAAATTTATTAAGTGAAACAAGTACTAAAATTTTATAATAATAAATCGAGTAATATTTCTATAAAATCAACGTTGAATATTGAAGTCCTATTTAATTCATTATCAGTATTAGATATATTCCTATCCATCTATCTCTCACTCTCTCTCTCTCTCTCTCTCTCTCTCTCTCTCTATATATATATATATATATATATATATATGTATATATATATATATGTGTGTGTGTGTGTGTGTGTAGAATCTAGATCTTTCTAGATATTTCAAGATGTTTTTAAAATGAATTATGAAAAATTCATAACCAAACAAGTCATCAATCCTCCCCCCCTCTCTCCTTCTTTCTCTCTCTCTACATACTTACAAATAAGGAATATAACATAATCTCATACAATATCCGATGTGAAACTGGTTAATTTCATAAAGTGCTCGATGTATTCAGTATTAAACATTAAGTTGATTTAGAGCAGAGCTAGGAATACAATGAAGTAAGTATTTGCTACATAATAAAAAAACTAAGGAAATATATTTATCCAACGAATAAAAAAATGCTACCCTGCCTACAAGCAACCCACTGTGTGAAACTGAAATTTAGCTATAGTTGTACGGATACTTTTTTTTAATTCATTACGATACATAACAATAAAGTAATCATAAATAATACTGAAGGAGAAAGCATTCATAAACCCGACCAAAATGGGAAAAAAAGGAATATTGAAAACACCCTTTAAACTAACATAAGCTAACCTAATATCACTCATTTACAAACGAAAAATATAAAAAACAGTACATCACAGTCCGTATATTATTGGAAACTAACTGATAGCATACTCACACTGATAGTAAAAAAGAAAATATTAAAGGAAACATACATATGCCTGAATATTGAAACCCAATGTTATCCATGCCTAGATTGGAAATTCAGAATTTCTCACTTTTGCAAAGAGAACAAATAAAAAACAAAAAAGCAGAAACAGGAAAAATGGAGTAGCGTTAAAAGGCCGGCACTGTTTAAAATTTCTACTAAGAAAGATAACTGAAACACACATGTATATATACTAAAAGTTTACTTTAATAGATATCTCATTCCCCAACCACTTTTAAAGAACAGCACAATCACTATGATTATCTTGGACCTGTGAAAACAAACCAAACACATAATTATTCAATGAACAGGTAAGGTCTTATAGAATGGAAACTTATCATAGGAAAATTAAGTGAGGATAAAATACTCTCAGAGAGGAAGCATACCACAAAAAGCTGATGGATTAAGTACATACTGATCACAAAACTGCCCATAACATACCTTCCTAATTTATAATTTATAACTACCAACAAGCATTGCATCCTAACTAAATGAAACAGGAAAATATAATAAAGACCAACCACTAAAAGAACAATATATATATATATATATATATATATATATATAGAGAGAGAGAGAGAGAGAGAGAGACAGAGAGAGAGAGAATGAAGGGAAGACAAGACAAGACAAGAAATAGACACCTACTTCCCCAGAAAGACAGAAACATAAACGTGCTTGTGTAGCAAATCGTCACTTCAATATATATATATGTAGAGAGAGAGGGATTGAGAAATAGAGAGTTGGTGTATAATTTTGTGTTACTATTCGTGGTCTGGCGAAACCCCAGTGAAATGATCACCACAAATATGAATAAATAAACAGATATTCGTAATTACACTCGATTTCCAGATTTTATTTTTCTAAAGACGACAGAGAATTATTGCTTTGTCAATTCTTTCCCGTAAATTTCTCCTGAGAATTTAACCCATAGGTTTCATTTTCGAATTAATAAAATTACTGTCTTTTCTGGTCAGTCCGAACTTCCCTTCAACCGTTCCGGCAATTTTCTCCGCATTATTTTTTTAATAAAAAAAAAAGAATATTTAAGTCCAAGTAGAGAAAATAATAAACGCCTGATCTGAGATTTCCAATTACCACTTGCAATTTGCACAGAATGCAAGCACAGACAATAATGACAAGAGCCTTCCTTTCTTGAAGGAACTGCATGAGTAATTTCAGTGCAACGTAGCCTCCGAGATTTTTAATGAAAGCACAAAATTACTAACGGAAACAAATGTACAACCTTCACAAAGGAAATAACTGTATACACCAAAACTGTTCAAATGGCAGAAAGTAGGATAGGTTAAGCACTCCCTACTCTAAAATCCTTGAGAAATAACTTCTTTTTTTTTTCTTTTAAACTTTCTGTAAGCTGAAAACATGGCATTAAAACGCACCAATTAATGTTCGAATGTTGTTTATATTTCAGAAAATGTAAGAGAGGTGGTGCCAAAAATGAGCAGGATAAGAACGAATAAATACAAATACATCGACGAACAACAATGTCTCCACAGCGCATGCACAATTACACAAATAACGCTGAACAAAAAAAAAATTCATCATTTCTTATTTGTCAAGACGAACAAAACATAGTTTCAAAAGAGCACTTGGCATTTTGGTCAGAAATTTGCTGCCAATATCCTTCCAATCTTTTGTCTACCATTTCCATAGACTTTTCGACTTCTTCAACTGTTCAACAATCCCTGTTAATGTCTTTTTTTCCTCCAGTTATTCACAAGACTCGGGGTTTCTGTGAAAACCCAGCCCAAATGTTAATAGACCGATGCCAGAAGTGGCTGAAATTGACGCGTGAAAATGCCTTTCCAAAATGGTTGCCGACTCCATCATTACCTTCGTTTCCTCACGTTCACATCTACCGCTAAACACTTGTTGAAAGCACGGACAAAACGAAAAGAAAAGGAAAAACTTCCTTATTTTCCCTGGACACTTGAAACTCTGCAAATATATATATATATATTGGTATTCATACATGTGTGTGTGCATGTTATGTGTATATACATGTATGTGTAAGGTGTATATACGTGTATATACGAGTGTATAATGTGTATGTGTGCAATATGTAAATATGCATGTGTCATGTACGTATAAAATATATATATGTGAGTAATATGCAAACATGTGTGTGAAAATTGGACATATATAAATGTGTGCATGTATATATGTAATGTGCATGTATACGTGTAATTAGTGTGCGCATGTATATATGTGCATATGAATGCGTATAGTGTGTGCATGTATTTATAATTAAATGATTAATTGCATATTTTAAGCTTTACTTTAAATTAACTTAATAATTCAATATTGAATGTATCGAGCACTTTATTGAATAAACCCATCACACTGCAGATATTGCATTATGTTATATCACATTCTTTTCCTAATTTGAGCTTCAGTATACATATATATATATATATATATATATATATATATATATATATATATATATGTGTGTGTGTGTGTGTGTGCGCGCGCGTGCGTATGTTAGTTTATACAAATATGAAATTGTCCGTCTCATTTGATACCTCTGTGGCTTCACAGCACAAATGGATTTTGTCTGTAATACTTCTAGGTCGAGTAGTTTTGTACCTTTTATGATTGTTTTTAGCTATGTGATTGCACGAGATAGTTATGGCCGACTTGTGCTGGAGATACCGGTTCCTGTTCTATCATCAAAGTTGAGCAACATCAAGCCGGATCAGTATCTAGATGTGTGGCCAATGGCGATTATCAGGCGCCGTAACCATCTTCATCATCTTCATCATCCTTTTAGCTTTTGTTGTTGGACATAGATCTTCCTAAGAATACGCCACACCTCTGTATCATGAGCGCAGCAGAGCCAATACTTTCTGAAATTGTCTAGTTTGTCACACTATCTTATTTTCTAGAGTCGTGATGGTTGTCTGGCAATCTTGCAACATGGCCAGCCTGTTGTCATTTGAGATTTCTAATGGATTCTATGATATCGCAGACTCTCGTTTTTTCTCCAATATACAGTGCTGTTTTTTGATCTTTCAATGTGATATTGGGTATGATTCTTTCATATGCATATCACTGGAGAATCTAGATGTTAATAATGGACCCTCCAAAATAACCCCCACCCCAATGAGAAAAAAATAATTTTATAAGGGGTCTAGTGGAGAGTTGGTGCCAGTTGACAAAACGGTATGGCCAGAAGCACTGGAACATACAAACAAGCAAACACGTGCACATTTAAAATATTAAAGAAATAGATCTCTTCACCATTTTTGATATTTATTCTTGTCTCATTGTTGTCTATGTTGAAATATACTTTTTGCTTAAAATTTCTTTGAAGTTCTGATATGTGGTTTGATTTCCTCCTCAATTGTGAAGGCTGGGAGTGCGTCAAACCTTTCATGCAGTTAACAACAGCAATATTCTTTGAAGACAAAGTTGGCTTCAACTATATGCAGTGAGTGCAAAAATATCAGATACATTTCAAAACGTGCGTTTTAACATCTTCAAAATTGAGAGATTTTTATACATGACTTTGTTTAAACTCCTCTCAATTTTTTTTATTTCTATATTTAAGGTCCTTATTCCGTCAACTTTATTGCTATATCAGAATGTTATAATTAACTTTTCTGTACTCACGATGTATCCATTCATACAATTCTTTCGAGTCTCAATATACACATATATATGCATGTATGTGGGCGCGTTTATGTGCTTATATATACCGGTACCTAATTATCTCTATATGTATACTTCTAGTCAAAAAAGTGCCTAGAACTTTCCATCGTATAAAAGATCTTAACACTGTAGAGAGCGTATGCATAATAAGACCAAACTGGTTGGGAGCGAAAGTCGGAACACTGATCAGCTGTAGAAAGATGTCAGAAATGAATGGAACAATAGAGACACAGAACACTGTAAACAACTCTTCTTGACCATAAGGCTTGGTTTTTTTTTTACGCAGAAAAAGCAGAAGAAACGATACTGCATACTAAAAAGTACTCTGCAGATAAACACTGCGAATATTTCATCTATAACTGTTCGATTGATAGATTATTTTCAAAAAGAATTGATAACAAAAAGGCTTGACTCATATTTCTTTGTCCGGTAGTGTATATAAGAAACAGACATTGTTAGGAAATCCAAGAAAAATCAAATTCCTGGTAAAGGCAGAGAATCGAATTCCACCCAAGCAGCTGGCCAAAGTGATCTTTTCCTTTTTTCACCATTATACCGCATTGTTAGTCTCTATTGCCATCTAATGCACTAAATCACATATTCAATATCCGATATATATGTGTATGTGTGTTTGTGTGTGTGTGCGCGTGTGTGTGTGTGTGTGTGTGTGTGTGTGTGTGTGTGTAAAAGCTTGCCTTTCTCGTGTATATCAAGTAAAAAAATAACGGATCATCACATATTCCAACGAAATTACTGATGCTCTCAGGAAAATCAATTCACGTACGTACGTGAGCATGGAAACCTTTTGCATTGAGGACTGGGTACAAAACATGGGGAATGAACTTTATGAAACGGAGCTTTACTCTGGGTGACATTTCCTGGATATACAACCACTGATAAAATTGCACTTCATGCCTGTCTCTCTTCGTGAAATAATCAAATATGCATTTACGGCCTGTCCCAAAAATATCTGATAAATTTCACTTCTTTCAAACATCCTTGTTCATCTTCAAAATTGGAGGGATTTCGACCCAAGATTTATTATCTCAGTACAAAGCTTCTCAATATTGTTGGAACCGATCAAAACTTCGATATCGTCAATATCAGCATTGGTTTCGTTCGTCTTTGAACGGGTATTTCTTTTTGGTTAGCTGACTGGCTATCTACGTACGTACAGACTTTATTATTGGAGTTATAGGATTAAAAGTTCATAGATTTACTCCTTATTAAAAAATCTCCCTTTGTTTTCTTTTTATTTACCCCCAATAGTTTTTTCATGTATGTCAATGCTAAATTGTCCCCTTAGTTTATGCCCTGCATTGTTTACTTTTTTCCAAAAGGTGAGAGAAACAACTAATCCATTGATCATCAATTTTTCTATCCCAGACCCCAACACAACTTCCTTCCTATTGAGCGACTTTCAAGACAGAATATTTTTCTAATCTTTGATTCAAATTCTGTCAATTCTAAAATGATGTAAGGGTCTTAAAATGGGCTTTTTGGAATGTATTGGATACTTTTTGCACTCACTGTATAGGTTTGCGTATAAGTATCTGTTCCAATTTGTTTGTTTCTTCTTTAACTTCTTTTGACTTTTGTTCTGTCTCCCAAATGAATTTATGTCAGGGTTATGAACATTGCAATGTATCTGCACGACCATTTACGCATTCATCTGGAGAGACACGATCACACGTTCCGGGTCTTGGCTTCAATCAAAAATCGATATTATTTATTTCTGACCCTAAACTGAATTTGAATCAGAGCCTAAAGTTAATTTACAACTCACAATTGATCTAATTATTCATTCTGAGACACTGAGCAAACTTTATGAATCACCAACCCACCTTGAATAACAGAGAGAGCACTACTCTCTTTAACGTGGAATCAGTGCCCTATTAGGTCTATTCATGGCCAACCCGACGGGGATATTCAGGCTTTTGAGTTAGAAGGGTCAGAATTTTTACCGAAAGAAGGTCTAGATGGGAATAAATATATGTCACAAAGATAACAAATTTCAATCGTCGAAACCGCCCCCCCCCAAAAAAAATCAATGTGCAATCCGACATTTTTCACTCGTAGCTTTTCGGCTCAGGAATTGACAAAAGACTAAAGTTAAGCAAAGACTGAAAGTCAAATGAAGTGTCCAACATGAATCTTAAACGTATTTATTGACAGATCATGTGACTTTAAGAGGCAACAAAATTAGATGAGAAGCTTTTCATCAAGAAACACCTTCCTATCGAGTTCTAAGTGAATATGACTCGAAACAACTGAGAAAATCGATTTTTAAACATACAGTTTAAACGCCATTATTGCCAGAGCACGTGACCTTATCTAAAATTAAAAAAAACATCATGGTAAGAAGCATCTTAAGAAGGGACGAACGGAGCCTCTTATAGAGAGGTGAAAATACCTTTGAAATAAATCTAGGAAAAATGACGCGGAATGAATAAGTGAAAAAAAATCTAATGGATAAGATAGAACACATGTTACCCTTATCAGATGAAAAACAAAATAATGAATTTTTGTTTTTGGGGATTTCTTCCCTTAGTATACGCCTGTACTCTACCTTCAAACAGGCCAGAACTAAAACCTGAATTGTTATTTAATTCCTTCAAAAGCTGATGAAGACTTTGAAAGCAGTTATACCTTATGAACAGAATTTACGGATATATTTGAATTTTCTATGAGATTTTATCACGAAAGAAACCACTGAACTCGTTTCGATGTAAAAAATCTCTAAAAGGAGATATTTCAATTAGCGAAATTGTTTCCTTCAAGTGGAATAGTCAATCGTTACTGACAGAGAAAGAAAAATGGATACACTTTTGATTATATAATTAGATGTTTTCAGACTCTTGCAAACGTACAATCAAATTTCTTTCTTTATAAATTTGTGCTAGAAAATATCTTTAATTATTACGGGTTGGATCTAAATGGGTAAATAGTGTTCTTATACTGACTGCGGCTTCAACTGGTCCACATAGCTAAATACTCGGTCTCTTTGCAGTGAATAAATTTGATTGGGAGGTTAAAAGCACCTAGCGTGGCGTCACTCCACCCTGCACTACTTCACCTATAGCTGGGGGAGGATTTATCCATGCCTCTTCCAAGGGTATTAGTGTATGGTGAACACAAATTGTCTCAGCCGGAGTTTGAAATCGACTGACCATCTCCATTCTACATGTTGTTCCCAGCCCGGTTACCATTCACCTTTCGCTTATCAAAATATTGCATATTCAAAAAAATATCGGCATTCTCAATCAGAAACTTTAATCTTGCTAGTCATCTGAGGCTGAACGAAATGGTATTGTTTTGTCCTAATCGTTAAGTTATCGTCTGTTTCAATCAGTTGTTCGCCGCCGCCATCTTGTAATACAATCCGTAAAATAAATCGAGATATCATTGCTTAATTACATGATAAAGATTAATGAGATTCTTTTTATATTATTTCCTTTCTACCTTTAGTTTTCATATATACATTACCGTCTTTACTCTGGGTAGGGAAAAGCCTGCTTGGTCATCCCATAGCTAGTCAATCACTATTCTCCACGGTTGTCAGTTTCTTGCTAGTCTTCGAATTTATTCAAGGTTATCCCCCGTATAAACTTTAGGTCTTTTTGTGTGTGTGTGGTCTTTTAGTGTTCAGAGTTGGCAAGTTCATTTAAGTCACTTCTTAATTTCACTGGAATTGTTCCAGCCCTCCTTCTGAACCCCCTTAACTGATTTATGTTCGAAATAGAATTTAATTGCTTTGTTTTCGGGTATGTTGATGTTGTGTCTAAGAATATGGCCCAGTAATTTCCAGCAAACTCTCCTGATATTTTTTTTGTTCATAAAATCAATAATAATCTATTTTCTAGACGCAATAAAATTAATGCCAAAATGAAAACGGAAGCAGTAAATTATGGCATCAAACTATACTATAAAGAGCAACTAATTCCAATAAGGTTTAAATTTAATTCTTCAATAAATTTGCGAATATATATAATATATGCTGAAATATATACTCACCAGCGATGCCAATTCAGCTCTTTTAGACATAGTTCTGGTTCCTTTTTTCTTGTTTAGTATCCAAATCACAATATCCGATTTCAGTTCTGAAATACATTTTGAATCTGGATTTGCATCAAAATATACAATGAAAAGGAACCAACCTTAAAATAGATATTGGATCTAGATCTGTATCAAATTACGCCATAAAGGGTATCTAATTCCAATAAAGTCACATCGTGCAATCAAATATCAAATCAGGAATTTGGCAATTGCATCATTTTATTCTTTTTAGTCTATTGTTTTATCCATTTGTGATTTGGGCCACAATATTCAAAGTGGTTAACATCGATTTTTTCTACCATTTCCTTTACAAATAAAGAAGAATTTAAATCCACTTTCAAAAGGTTCATGATTTTGATTGGTTTTTACTTTCATTTTAAATTTCAGTCGATTTAATCACAACTCATAAGTCAGGTCATTCTATGGCCATGGATGAACACTGCTATATAAAAAAGAAAGTAAGCTCCCGATGAGAATCAAACCCATGTCCCTGAATCAGAGAGAAGCTCAGATTACGACTGACTGCTGTAACCATTCTGCTACAGAAGTGATGTATCGCCCTTCAAACTAATCATTTATTCAAACTAACCGGTGCCATATTGATGCTTGGTTTTTTAAAACTTCGTCATTTTATAATTTATTCTTATTACTTGGTTAATTATTATAACACAATCATTTTATTTATTCTGATTGGTTTCTATCTCTATTTTAATTTTCACTTGTTTTTCTATCAATAAATCTTGAACTTTATTTCTAATCGTG
This sequence comes from Thysanoteuthis rhombus, assembly GCA_963457665.1. NCBI lineage: Eukaryota > Metazoa > Mollusca > Cephalopoda > Oegopsida > Thysanoteuthidae > Thysanoteuthis > Thysanoteuthis major. The sequence continues at coordinate 2,291,483 of OY735231.1, forward strand.
GTGTTTACTCAGAGTCGTAAGATGGCGACCCAAGTTGTAAGTTGTAATAAAAAGCAACTAAAGATTAAGACGAGAGTAAACATTAGTCAGAATTAATAATAGAAATATTTTGTTACAATACTCCATCCAAGATTAGGAATAAATAATTCTAGAAATCTTCATTCCATCTCTCTTGTCTATAGCCTGCTCATCTTGGGTCATCCTCTCTTTTTCTAGACTGTTGGCATCCATTTGTTGGCCTCATTTGTAGGTCAAGACATGCACTAAGCAGCTTAGCTGCAAGTGTTGGTCGATGCAGAAGGAATTGATGATCTTTCTTTGACATTTTCAGTCGACACAGACCTTCCATTTGATGCCGCTGGTTTTACGTAGGTATCTAGTGTCAAAGGCGTCGAATTCCATCTCCAGCTTCGTCTCATGTTGCCGTGTTTAACAGCCTTAGAGTATCATGGATATCACGTTTCAATTATTTACGCATTACGTCACAAACAATAACTTTTCAACGCTTTCACTTGAAACTCATTAATTCTTACTAAACTTGAAAAACAGATTTTGATCTTCTAACTAAAAGGCAGAACATATCTTTAAAAAGATCTTGAGAGTTTGACATTCGGTAAAGGTTTAGTTCGATCTTAAAGAAGAATATGATGTCATTGCTCTTCTAAAAATGAGTCTAAGATCAGTGCATCATCATTATAGTCACTTATGGAGCTGAGACACGGGACAAAACCCAGAGATTGGCTCTCAAACTGAAAGTTATGTAACTAACACTGGTGGAAACTACGTTAAACATCACATAAAAAGATCATGACAGCAAAATATATTCGAAAAATGCAGGCGTCAGAGATATTCAAAAAGACATTGGAAAACCTAAATGCTAATAGGTTGGTCATGATGCAAAAATATCATACAACCGCTAGACATCACAACTCGCAACGTAGATTGCATGAGATCATAAGCGAAATTATTGCCAGCAAAAATAAGATGTATGATGATTCTTAATGTGCTGGAACCGTGTGAGCTCAGGGGTGAAAATTTGCAGATTTTGGAAAAGTTCATCAATTGTTGTTAAAAGGCTGATTGATGAATGTATTTATTTGTCAAAGAACAACACATGAAATTTCTCATTTGATAGCACTATGGGACGTAACTGACGGAGTAACAATGATCCCATTTGCGTAACTGATGTTGTAAAATGGTATTCGATTCATCTTCTAATGACGTAAAAAAAATGCTGAACGCAAAATATAATAGTGATATAACAAAAGTTATTAAAAAAGACTTCAAAAATAATAAAATTCCTCGGTCAGCAAAACGCTATCCTTCAAAAACACTGCAGTGCAAATTGCTATGATTCACGTATGTTACATAAACGTGTATCTAGATATTTTTGACGACACAGGTAAACTAGTAGGTGTATAAACATGCAAGAATTTTTCCAAAAAAGTATGAGCAAACCGACACCTCGGCAATGTACACCATTTGGAGCTCTTTTGGCCAACGTACGAAGAAAAATCGGCCAGTTGTCAATGACTTTTTTTATGTATGTGAATTAACATATACAATATAAAAAAATGTCCTTCTTGTTTTCCAATCAATAAATTCTATCTTTGTCTTCCTAGGACGCTCGTTGCTCGTATCGACGACGTCAGCGAATGAATGTGAAGAATTTTTTGTCTGTATATCGAGGCAAGCGGCTGTGCTTTATCAGCAAGATGTCTACTTTTATCAATACGTCACTTGTGGACCATTTCCTCCGGGACATAAAAAAAATCAACATTTATACAGGTCTGCTTAGTTACATTCCCAATGTCTTTTCGCATCATGTCCAACATTTTTTGGCATCCTGCTGTGTTGGGGGGATCAATTTCACCTTTTTTTGGATCACTGAAATCTTTAAATTTTCACAAAACAAGCGGGCACAAACTAAAGATCAATTCAACATAAACTTTCATTGTAAATTCAATCCCTCAACTAAAATTCTTTTTAGGTGTTAATTAATGAAAAAAATAAACAAATTAACTTTTTTTTTTCTAAAAATGATAAAGAGTGAATGTTGAACGTTTCAGCCCTTAAGTTCCATTACTGCTGCCTATAAGCGTGATACATGCGTATCCATCCAGCCACACCTACTTAAACACTGAGAGAGACCTATGTTGACTGTTTTTGGTGACAGTTTTGGGTGAAGGTTTCTTAAACATCAATATCATATTTTGTAACATGTATGTGTGACTACTTTTAATTGCATTCATGTCGAATGACTTATACAGAAGAAATATTATCTACTCGTCAATTTATATCGAAATGTCCTGTATCTTCACTGATAAGAACTTTGGCACAGCTAATTCGAGCTGCTTCTATATTTGGCATGACCGATGCTAAAGCTTTCATAGTTTGTATCCTGATAATTATAAATCAGGTCACCCGATCTTTCTCTGTTAGCCCATAAAACGGGGTTGCAAAATCTGAATTGCTTAGAATAATGAGTAATAGGAATGAAAGTAGCGAGATTGTAATGAACGTAGTCCGATATTTTTGTACCAATACCTACAATATGCAAGTTGATACATTTTAATACATACGCATACCTTCATTGATTGAATAAGACGCTTCTATGGTCATCTCTGTGGACAATTTACATTAGGAATATATGTTCAATATTGAAAGTAGTTCAAGTTATAAAAAAAAACGTATGAAACTTGAAGAAAAAAATTACCAGCTTACCGGACACATTTACCAGACACATTTTATTTATTAATTTTTCTGAAGTTCTTAAGATAAATTTAGATCATGTGGGATAAAAGCTGATGACTACCAAAATGGCCCATTTTATCCTAGATAATCAAAATCTATCGCAAGTTACCCCGAGAGACGATTCATACTTATACTATTTCACATAAGATGATAAACTATTTCAGTATTTCAAAATCCTTTGGGAGAAAAAATCAATTTGTTTTTGAGATTTTGTTCTTTCAATAAACCTAGCTTGTAGTTTCCCGATCATATCTGACTTATTCGAGTATACTATATAATCTTAATGGTGTTAATTATAACATCATTGTACGTAGTTGATAAATAATACAATATTCGAAACTGTCAACAAAAACTGTCAACATAGGTTTCTTCAGTTGGGCTGGCTATCTATATATGTCACACCAGGGGAGCTAGAAGGCGGAAAAATAGGTATATACTCCTTATACTATAGAGAAAAAAAACTTTCAGTTCGTTCTATCCTCTAATTCATAGTTTTAAGTGGGGGTTCGCTTTATAACGAAGATTTATGCTAAATTGTTACCTTACCCTGTGTCTAACTGCATTCACGCTTGCTGTTTTGCTTTTTGGAAATTCTGACTCTCCGACGAGACTGATCAGTGCCCAGCAAAAAGCTAGAAAACTAACTTTTTCATTGATAACCGCCTTTTGTCCAATTTCTATTTGATCATCCCCAACAGGATAAGCTGCCAAAAAACGTGAGTCACGGCACGGATTCTGTTGGGTGACTCACCAGACCTCTTAGGATAACTAACCAATACTTGCTGCATGAAGCGTAGTCTATGGCTGAATAATACCTCTATGCCTTCGAAGTTGAAAATTAGTGAGTTCCTACTAAATATCAAACCAGGGATTAATATTGCCTTGCAGTAAATTTAAAAAAGGATTATTTGATAAACCAGAAAGAAAAATCCGTGGAACTCTATTCCGTCCAACTTTGATCATTTTCTCAAACAACATGAAGCGAGTAATAATGAGCTCTTTGTTCGGCTGTTGTTACGCTTGAACACAGATCAGGAGAATGTATAATACAATCTGAAGCATAAATTTGCCATTCTAATTCCTTGCATTTCGTAGCCAATTGCTGTAGTGATATGAGCTGAAAGTTGATCAGTTACGACTGGGTCACCCGGGCTAGGGAGTCTGATGTTGTGAGACATGGATGAACCCAGGTTTACATCATCAAAGGACCTATTCCGGAGCATCCACATGTATGCTTATCTTGATGTGTCTTCAAATGATAATTAAATTAAATGATAAATGCATTAATCTAAATTGTCTAAATCCAGCAAAAACTCTAGAGTTTTGTCAAACTGAAGTTGACTTTCTTTCCCTAGCATAACAACAACAATAATCGCATAAATTAGTGATGTAAACCGATATGTAAAACCAACAATGCCCTACCGAAATTCGAACTCACGCCTACCTGATTTCAAAAAAGCTGTTTGAGCTAAATTGGCAAGTCTCGGATATTAAAAAATATATCACACTGATACGCACGAGCTTATTTCATTCAAATAAAAACATTTTTACAAACAAAGATATTTTTTTCTTACATTCAAACGATAATTCAAAATTTTTTAGCCCTGGGGTAATAAACCCCGCCTGATTCGCTATTTGCATTCTTATCTCACGAACCTCGAATGGAATCAGAGAACCTGGTCGATCGCCTTTAACGACCAGAAATATCTAAGTGAATTTATATTCATCACTGATGTCTATCGTTTCCCAACCGCTAATTAATCCAAAAGATTCACTCTTGATCAAGACTTCTATACAAGTATTTCGCTCTGATAAGATCTCAGAAATATGCATTTTTACGGCATTTTCCTTTTCAAAGAATGTAAAACCAAATCTAGTTTTCAATATTGTGAATATTAATATACGATGAGAATATCAAACGTGCTAAGATAAGGATTCAATGAAAAATGAATTAAAGATCGCTTCTTTCTTTCTTTCTTTTTGTTTTTTTGGTTCGACGAAAGTTACAAGCACCCTTTCTTGCAGTCGTCAGTCTAGTTATTATGAAATCATCACTCGGTATAAAGAGGTGTAATAATAAATGCTGTTCATACAGACTGCCGTTATTCATCGTGAGTGGAATCAACTAATTATAAAGCGATGCATTGTTACCACAGGATATTGCAATTTCTCTAATGAACCACTTACATGAGACCCCATTGTATTCAGTAACCATTCTTCATGAGACTCGTGTTCAAAGTTGTTAATATCACTAGCAGCGGATCAAAATGAGTGTACGACACTACTGTGCCTCGAAAATGACCTGAAGCACTCCGTACTGATGGTCTTTCGATTGCCTGAGAATCAGAGAACTCACAAGGTCTTTGAATACTTTGAGAACCAGTTGCGTAGCCTTGATTCAACTTATCGTGCATGCTAAAAAAAAGACATTTTCCCGCTGGGTCGCTCAGTCGTCAGTGAGGTGTCATTGGGTGAGCCGGTGCAGTTTGACTGCATATCACGAGCAAGTCATTCTTGGCTTTTTATTCATGGACTATTGGCAGAACATCACATCAACAAGGTCCGTCAGCAACGTGTTCAGTCAAGATCTAACTTCCTGTGACGTTAAAAGATCTTGGACCTTTACCGAGATTAGACTTTGCCGAATGTTCTGAGAAGTGGAAAGGACGTTGAAATAAGCGTGTGAGATTTAAAAGAGAATACTTTCATGTAGATTAACAGGCAACTGTTCTGGGTAGACTTTTTCTCGTTGATATTAAATGGCTGGTTACTTCCCGGACGAACCTTTTACATACTGTTCTTTACTCTGAGTGGATGTAAGCAAATCTGATCCGTTGTCATTTTTGTAAAATCATTCAAATTATGCCCCCTTGTTTTATCTGAGCTCGAACACTGACTTCTAACACAAGTGGGAAATAAGTAATAGTTTTGGTACAAGGCTTGGCTCAGTCGAACACAAGGTCATGAGTTAAAGGCTTGAAATTCATCTCAAAACGTTTAAGAGAATCCAGAGTTATCCACTTGATAGAATACTTGTCGAATTTGTAGCCGAAGTTATCCCAGCTGGGACACACTATTCAATGTATCAAATAAATAATGTACAGATCTGAGTCGTCACTCAATAGAAAACCGTCACCATTCTCGTTTGAGATCTCGTGTAGGGGGTGATCAATTGAAAAACTGAAAAAGTGTCATCAATGAATAAGTACTTCTCTTGATTTTTGATGGGCAGTCATCATTAGAAAAATCTGAACAAAGCATATTACAAACTGAGGGATCAATTTAGCATAGACTTACATTGCAAATTGAATCCCCACCTCCTGGAAAATATTTTGGGGGACATGTAAAAGAAAATAAAATGTTTTTCAAGGCATAATAAGGGGTAAATGTTTATATTTTCTGCCACTTAGCACCGTCAGTAGGTCCTGCACGTGTGAAATATACACGGTAATAATATTCTGCTTATTCCTATATATGTTCGATTGTCACGCTTTCAGTGATAAGGGGATTGAAAGAGAGAGGAAAGAAAAAATGTTTTTTTAGTTTAATTAGAGAGTATGAAGAGAGAGAGAGAGTAAAAATGACAAATTTAACAAGAAGGTAGAAAATTGAATTGATAAAAGCACGGACTGGCAACGTAGATTTGAAAGGATAATGTGGAGAATGAGAAGATACAGCCAATAGGCTAGAAATAAGTAGATGCGTGAGATAATGGATAATCTTAGTTGTCAACACCCGTGGAATTTCCAGGGGTTCGACTGGTTGATAATTAATTTATTGCCAACATAATATCATGCTCAGCTATGACCTCAGTTGACCCTGTCAGAAGAAAGCGGACACTTCTGAAATTGCATGATAATCTATGGACTTCAATTAAGTATTATCAGGTTTAGTTCATGAGTAATTTACCTGTGCCGTCAAAAATGTCGTTCTATATGAAATATATGGATTCACATAGCATTTTATAAACGTAGATAATAGAGATTTGCAATGCTATTAACTTCGAGAACAGTATTCTGTTGACCACAAACGAATAGAACAACCGTTGCCATCAAAGGTGGCAAAGAATTCTATTCTTTTATAGCATATGTTTGAATGATTGTTTATAAGTGTATGTATGTGTTTATGTGTGTCGGTGTTCCAGTGCTCCTGGCCATACTGTCTCGTCTACAAACTTGAGAGTTGACATTAGAACTCCACTAGTCCTTTCTCTAAAGATGATTTTTGTTCTGTTGTTTTTGTTTTTTTTCACTTTCTTCTAGTCTTATTTCGAAGGGTTTATCAATGAAATATAGATTCTTGAGAATCTAAATGTTTTTCACTCTATATTTCAACACCGGCGATGTCATCAATATAATCTTATCTTGGCCATATCTATTCTTCAAATTTTGACGGTACGGTTGATCAATTATTGACTGTGGTGGCAAGTTATTTCTTTCCGATTCTATCAATTTTGATCTTTTTCATTGTTTTTTAAATCCAGCATTTTTATTAGTGCATTTTTTTTAGTGCATGAATAAATGTCTTTTTTTCAAGTCATTTGCACCCCTTGGAGTAAAGTGATGGAAGACCATAGATTAAATTTTGCAAATATTGTGAAAATATGTTCCTCAGTGATGGATCATATTATTTAATAACATTGTTCTATTAATATTACTTAAAGATTAATAAATGTATCTAGGTGTTAACAATAAGGGTATTTCTGATGGATTCCCCTTTCTGCTGTCAGGCCAAAAATGACAGTTACAACCCTAAATCGGTCCGTGGCAACTTCTATGACTGCAAAGGTCAGTGCAAACTACCCTATGTTCATCCTCGAGTCGAGTAACTCTTTACTGATTTCTAATTTTCAGTCCCTATGATCTAGCTGTTTGGCTGTCCACAAGAAGCTTACAAGTAATTAATCACTGGTCGCATAGTAATAGCAGGGATACTCGGCAATGACCGGAGAAAACAGAACCTAAAATTAGACAACAAAAGTGAAAAATATGTTTTTGTTCTGTCTTACCGAACAAGTCGACATAAGTTTATATTAAATGGCCTTGCTGAAGTAGCAGTCAAAGACATGAATGAAAGTCAAAATTGATAATAATGTTTACAGTAGTTCATACCCTGAAAAATATTAAAATAATTACTAATAAGTTTATTTTGCAAAAAGATTTAACTTCAGCCCTGTACCACGTTGTCTTTACTATGAACTGAAGAATGTTGATTTTTTATCAATGAGACAGCAGAAAGGGTAGAAGGAGAAACGAAAATCTCCACTTAGCAGCAATAAAACAAACATGAACTATCACAGTCGTTTAAAGTACCAAAAAAAGCAATATCCGACCAAAACTCCGACACTTGTTTGAGAATTGATTTCTTTTCAAGGGATACGTAGACCATTTGTGTGAAAAATGAATGACGAACATCTTGGTATCAAAATTAATATTTGCTGATGTTTAGAATCAAACATTGACAAGAGAATGGCCTCTGATGACTTCGGTTAGTGTATGCAGGGTGTCAATCCTTATTGATTCTCCTGGTCAAATATCAGGCCAATCTTCCTCGTAGTTCTAGCAGAGAAGAGGCACAAACAAATAAACAGAAGGATAAGATATATATATATATATATATATATATATATATATATATATATATATATATATATATATATATATATGTGTGTGTGTGTGTGTGTGTGTGTGTTATCATTATTATGGTTTGTTATATATGTCATTATATATCGTCATGTAATCAATTCAATCCCCTACATTCCACCTCATATGCTCCCACACAGATCACTATAATCCTTTATATATAACCTCATATATCATTCTATGCCCTTATATGGCAATTATAATCCATTATTAGCCACCTCATAAATATCACAGTTATACTATCACTACAATTCTCATATAACACCTCGTATACCCTTCTATACCCATATATCATTATTGTATTCCCTTATACGCTTGCTGGTCGTTCTTGGAGCTCTGGCATTTCCAGATCGGAGGATGTTTTGGGAGGCGTTCCTTTGAATTCATAACCAAATGCCACGAACTTTGAAGAAAAATGTGGCTGCAGTCAGGAAAACATGCGATAATTTGATTAAAGCTTTTGTGCATTCAATAACTTCGCTTACGGACATTGGAGGAGAACATGCAGCAAGTGGCACGTTTTGTTCGGTTCATGATTGATTGACCATCTAAAGGATTGCAGTGTTAGAGGGTCGGCCCAACGAGGAGAGAACAGGTTGACCACAGGTCAGAGAATCCCAACGGTCATTGTGTGGGTGGAGGTTTTGCCTTTCCCCTTAATCGATGAGATATTTGGCAGTGAGCCAAGAATCCACACTTTGTTGTTGTTCTGCCCCCGACCAGAAACAAAGCAACGGGTTAGCTTCTTTCTCCAGTGCAGCCATAATTCGATAAGACATGAATGCAGGAGAAACAGGTGGGAAATTCGATACATGCATACATATGATAACAAGTGCACAGAAACGCATACACACATATATGTATACGTATATATTAATAATAATAATAATGATAATAATAATAATAATGTGATGCTGTGTTCATAATACGAGTGCTCAATATTTTTAAGAAATAGAACAATTATTAGGATATATTTATGGAATTCACACAAATTCATTTCGTGCTTTGCTGTGATTATCAAGTGAGTTTTGACAAGAATACGAGATCATATATAGAGAGAGCATAGAGCATAGGAATAGAGCATTCTGGTGGATGAGGAATTTCTGTGTAAATAGATATATCAATTAAATTCAGCCTTACTGACCGCAGTACTGGATGGGATAATGGAAAGTCTATAGCCACACTGAAGAGATGTAATATATCGAAACAGCTGCCTGTGGATGATATAATAATAATAATAATAATAATAATAATAATAATAATAATAATAATAATAATAATAATAATATATATGTATATATATATATATATATATATATATATATATATATATATATATATATATATCCTGTTGTATGTGTTATCATTTCAACTGGTGTTCTTGATTTTAATCTTGAAAGTTTAAGTATTAAGTTTTTCAGGAATCTGTCTGAAAGGTACTCGCAATTAATGATATTATCATGTGCTGAGTTGATAATTTCAAAGTCAAAAAGGTACATGTCTCAATGTTATATTAAGCATCATAATTATACATGCAAGCAATCACTTTAATTTGCAGTATCGTTTACTCATTTATCCATTAAAAGCATCGTACGAAACATCAATATCAATATATTTTGATTAAAAAAATATCCTTTTGTATCTGCATTCAGATACAAATTCGTTTGTTTCTTGTTTGTTCTTTTTTTTTTTAATCATTGCTTTCGTTCAAAAGAAGTTTATAGTTTGGAAAATCAATGATATTGACATTTAATGCCAAGCATAATCAAGTTTATCATAAGAGCATTTCTTGGCTGCATTGTCGCAAACTGTTGTAGTCGTTGGATATTCCCATTTAATTATCGGGTTGTGTTTTTCTTCCTTCAATTTCCAGATATATTTGCACTCTTTTGTATTCTACATTTTCCAAATTAAACTTTGATGATAGTACTCACATTATTTCTTACTTACATAATTATCACGTTTTGAATAATATAAGATATAGAGTCCAATACGGAGAAATAAGTGGATAATCACATCATTTTTTCAGTAAGAATATCGAACTGTTGTATACACGCACACACACACACAAATATAAACACACAAACACACACACACAAATACATATATATATATATATATATATATATATATATATAAATATATATATAAATATATATATATATATATAAATATATATATATATATATATATATATATATATATATATATACATATATATATACTTGATAGCTTTACACCTTTAATAAAAAGATTGACCCGCAAACAGATAACCAGGCATGTATATATGAGAGAATTAAGCTTACCTTCTCATGGGGTAATCGTAAAATAGCAAAGTATATTGGAGAAAAAAACTGGGGTCCGAAATATCATATAAACCATTAGAAAACTTAAATGGTCAAATTTCATATGTTTTTTACACTCCCAAAACATCTCACTGTGTTATGTTATTGAAATCAGTTATTTTCTGATCGCTGTACTGCGTTTAAAGTATTCCAAATTTCATACAGAATTTGATTCTTATACTATTATTTGAATTTGGATTGAAATGTTGTACGTTTATTATATCATGGGGTCCATCAGTTGTTTCACAATGGAGTTATTTCGTAGACATTAAAAAACAGCACAGGCAATATACCAGGGTTTCCTCTAGATGTGTTGATTAGACACGAGTTTCTTACATGAATGTCACTTTTATATTCACATTATTATCATAATTAATCATGTTTAGATTTTCTTTTATTTGATTTATCTAATCCTCTGTAATTTAGATGAGTCTAATATTTTAGTTTACTTTTTATATCCACTGTATTATTATGATATATCCTGAATGGATGCAGTTTATTTTGTAAATAAAATAACATGGATGAAATTTTACGTTTCTACTGTAAAATATATGTGGACTATCCATCCATGATTATATGAGTTCTAGGGGAAAAATTTTAAAGAAATATTGAATTGAATGAATGAATAATTATTGAACCCCTTTTACATCAATGTTGCTTTCAGATTTATATGACTATCATAATTCATAAATATATTCCAGCTCTACTCTAAAACAACTTAACTTCCCTAGTATAAAGTTGAATGTATCGACCACTCTATGAAATAAATCCATCACATATCAGAGGTTAGTTCATATTATTATTATATTATTTTAATACGCTATACTGCTAGCCTGATCTGTAATATATATATATATATATATATATATATATATATATATATATATATATATATATATATATATATATATATATATATTGAGACGAGGCATGCCATCAAGACCCAATTTCTATCTGGGGGGAAGATATAAATAAACAGCCATGTAAAACAAAAAAGGCTTTCTTCTTAGTAAGCAAGCGAATTCCTGAAATGTACGTGCAAGAAATGTGAAATAGGTCACCTAATTCTTTTACATGTATTGAGGATATCTTTGTTATCCTGGATTAGTCTTTTATAAAAGCCCATTGACAAAAAACTACGCAAGAGACATTAAGTGGAACATCATATCAGAACAGAATCCTGAAATAACAGGTCTAGTTTTTCAATCAATTCAAACTGTCATATGACCACTGTCTCTTGGCAGCATGTTGCGTTGGGATGACCAGTTAAATCATTTAAAGAGAGGGTTGATCAATGAGTAAGTTACCTTTTTTTTTCAAGAAATAATAAACAGAAAAAATGTTCAAATTTTAAGCCATCTATCTCTTTCAATGCATCGTACATGCATGACACATTGTTAGTCAGAATGATTTAAAAAGTGAAGAAACCTTTGTCGACTCTGTTTACACTTCTAGATAATGGTTTCTAAATCACCGTTATTTGATGGAGAAGAAATTATACGTCCCATTAATCCAAGCCAGAAGAACAATATTTCCTTATTTATTCAATTATTCTATTAGACATAGTATTGACATTCATTTTTTAATGTTTTGCAAGTATTCTCTTTTATCATAATTTTCTATATATGACAGTGACTCAACAGACCGGAAAACTCTAGCATCAAAATTTGAAGCTATGTAAAAAAAATTCCATTTAAGAATAAATATGGTTGCAATAAATTCTAATCATGACATCACTGGCGTTTTTCACAAGGAAACATCTAATATAGAGGAACATCTAGAGATAACTCAATTCTCCTGATTCTAGACGTTATTATGGAACCCGTCGGGATAAGGTCCCCGAAGTAAAACATCTTCATACATCTAGATTCTGGAGAACGTTATTTCCATCAGAAAACATCTGTAATCGATTACCAAAAATATCAAGAAAGATCTAGATTTGGGGGAAACTAGATGATATAGATAAAGCAGTTAGGATAAAACCTCTGTTATAGGTCAAAAAGTTTGTTTTTTGTTGTTGGGGGGGCGGTTAAGAAATCTTTTAAGAGGGGGTCGAATAGAATACTGATGTCAATTTCCAGATCTGTGGACAAAATGGTACGGTCAACTGGGCTGAAACACACAAACACATACTAATATAAAAGAGGATAAGACCTTTCGGTACATTCAATGGCTACAGATGTTATATACTCTGTCTCTTTCAAGATGTATTGAAACATCGATAGATATACAAATATGAATAGATGAATAGATAACTATGATTAGAATGATACATTTTAGTTAATAAATAATGAGATAATGAAAGAGAATGAGAGAAATTGGCAAGTTAGTTGATAAGTATATACATAGACCAATGGTTTGACTGCGAGCAGACGGATATCGTTACGGGAGAGCTGCAATATATATATATATATATATATATATATATATATATATATATATATATATATATATATATATATATATATATATATATTTATATATATATATATATATATATATATATGGGCCGGTGTGTGCATGAAGTCAATCTAAGTAGTTGCCCAAGAGTCAAAGTTTCCAGGGGCACACTTGAAACTGAAAGAACGTTAAAAGACATTAAAATGCAACCAGCAAGCCAAAGATACAAGTTTTGCACAGGGAGAATGAATCCATTGCAACGCTTTGTGCTTACGTGCCAACCGAAAATCACAATTGTTATTTAGGAAGTGAAGCCTTCCACTGTGATTCGTAAGATGATTTGGAGAATTTCAACTTAACAATGGAAATAAGTTGTTTCATTAGGAATTTGTTATCTTTCAATTTTAGCCTTTCGTTAACCCTTCGGAATTCCATTTGAAAACAATCCAATACAACAGCTGTAGCAGCAGCCATTTAATTCAGCTCTTCGAGTATTGACATAGTTCTTGCTTATGGTCTGGTTGTTTTCGCTTCCAGGCGTTATAATGCCATAAGTTATCTAAATACTCATGTTGTCTTACATTTTGCAGGCCACAATTTTGCCCATGATTTCGAGAAAGTCATATTGTACGTAATGTGCAATGGCTGTCTGATATCATAGAAACATGGCCTTGCTATTGCCATTTAAATAACCTTTTGACATCCAAGATATCTCTGACATCCGCTTTTTTATACTATAATTGTATTGTTTCATGATCTTTCCTTGTGAAGCTTAGTACGATTGTTTCCTGAACTCGTGATTCTGAGTTTAAGAGCACAATACTTGCTTGAGTTCCATGTTTGAGTTCTGTAAAGGACACACTGGTTGTAGAACTCCCTTTTAAAGATCAATAGATTCTTGCTGTCCTTGAAAATCGAATTTGCGTTTGAATTTTTCATTCTTTTGAGGATTCATTTTTTGATCCTTGGCCTGCAAAACAGAGCAAAGTTTCTTCCCTTGTACCGTATCGTAGGGGTAACTATTTTCTCGGTATGTGTCCGGTAAGATAGGACTCACCCTTCTCTTAACTTCACTCAAAAAGCAAGAGTAACTCATTAATTGATTATCCCTTTTTTTCAGTTTTCGAGATAATGCCAAAAGACGTTGGTTGAGTCACGGTCTCTATCTTGTGGCTAACCAGACCCGTTAATATTTGTTTCAAAGAATAAGAAAATATGCTACTGCGTTCATTTTTTTTAATGTCTTTTTAGGCCAATGTAGGTTCGTATTTCTTGTCTCGCCAGACCGGTCACAGGGTTCAGGAAGAGGAGCTTTTGAGTTATTAATCGTAGCGTAGAGAATATTCTTTCACATAAGAGGCTTAACAGGATACCACGGGAAGCTTTCTGAATGGCCCCAAACTGCTTAAGGCATCTGGTAATCACAGATGGTGACCCACTCAGGCACTGACAAGGACCCACGTTGCTTACCTGCAGTGATCGCACGAGGACTTGTGTATCCAATCCTTAGACCATGAGGTGTTTTTTGCGGGGGGGGGGGTTAACAATACCAAAACATACCGCTGGAACTTATAGGGACCCATGGGAGAATTTAAGACGTCTCTTTCAACCTGACCCTACTGTTTTTCACTTGGACAAGCAACGAGAGATTTATTTGACGGCGGCAATACCTTAATAGACTTGAGATTAATGTGTTGGGCGCTTGTTGTCCGAATCGTGCAGACTAAATGAAAAATGAGAACTATAGATTAACAAGTGGTGGTCACTGGTGGTTACTGGCGGCTGGTGTGCTCTCGTTTGACCAGACAGGTTTAATATTACGCACATAAGTATCGATCGCAAAATACGAAGACTAATGGACCAGGACAACGGAAGAACAGGGTTAATAGCTACGACTGTTCGTGTTAATTAATGAAAGTGATAGGCTCTTTAACGTATTTGGACAAGAAGGGGAATGGCTTCGTTGGCAGGCTGATATTTGACACAAAGCTTTTAGATGGACGGAATCCCATGAGCTGAACGGACCTCTTAGTCGCTGCTGCAAATGTAAAGCTGTTACGAGAATCTGATAAGCCTTTGCATTAGGGGGATTTTCAGAAACGGGGAGACGAAGTGTAATTCCCAACATATACTGTGGTGTCATCGTTCTTTCACAATACTATTTTCATTGATTGAACATCATTCATTTGTAAATACGATCCGAGCGAGCTAGATATGAATAGATAGATAGATAGATAGATAGATAGATAGATAGATAGATAGATAGATAGATAGATAGATAGATACTAACTTAAATTATCAACAATGTCTTAACAACTCTAATGAAAGACTTAAGCTGATAATTCTGTTGATTCCAACAATTTGTAAGCTTTTAATTCATTTCGACTGGGGAATTCTCCTTTGATTTCTCACAACACTATCTGTACTGATGCAATCGGGTGTGATACTTGAACAGTCGGGTATTTCCTTCCTTCAACTGAGCACATTTCATGATAAGGTCACCACACAACAAATCGTAAAACTCTGTCATTTGAAATGACGAGACAAGGACAGGTCTGGTTAGTCATTCAGAAGAGGCCGTTATATGGCCTTTGTCTTTTGCCAGCATACAATCTATGGGGCTTGTCAATCAAAGAAAATTGAGAAAGCGATGATCAATGAATAAATTACTCCCTTCAACTTTTGTTACGAAGCGATCACTAAACTTAAAAAATAAACGAGCGTGAACGCTGCCAAAACGGACCAAAGGACTAATTCAGCATAAACGTACATTGTAAAATGAACCCCCTCTCCCCCCACACACATTAAAACCTAATTAGGTGGGGAATTTAAGGAAAATGTTTTTGCAGAACTAATAAGTGTAAACATTTAAGTTTTTAGCTCTGAAGAAACTTATGCTGACAATAGTGGTGACCGCTTTAATAGATGGTCCCTAACACTGAAAACTAGGATGAGAAAAACGACAAAATATCCCATGAGTCACAACAAGTCAACACGTGGATATTTTTACGTCTCCCGTCAGTGTCCTGCTTCCTGTCAATGTTCTGTCTGAGAGCATAAGAAAATGACTTTCTATTTAGGACATGCAATTGTGTTTTAGTGTACAAATGAGAGTCTTGCAATCTTGTTCCGTCTCCTTTTGGTCTGAGATGCCAGACTCCCAAAGGAGGCAGGAAAAAAAGTAATCTAAAGTTAGCAAAATTGATCAATACTTATTCGACGATAAAATCCAGCGACGGCACGATTAGATAGAAAGATAGATTAGAAGAAGCAGAAACAGAGGTGTAGACTAGAGTAAAACGAAAAAATGTGAGTATATATATATATATATATATATATATATATATATATATATATATATATATATCCATTTATTTATTTATAAGTATTATGCCTTTGCTTCGTGAACGAAGATCCGGGAGGCTTTTTCGGGATGTAAATCAGCCGGGCCTGTACCTAAATAGCTCAGAGGCCAGTTCAATGAGGTTTTGAAGTTAGTTGCATTGTGTGCATACAATACCTCGGTCATTAGTATTTGAACAAATAGACGTCTCGCTTCTAATCGCTTGGTTTTGAAAGTTAAAAACAGGAAAATTACGCAAGAAGAACCGATGTTGGGGGCAATCAACATAACAAAGTATGTATTGTGTCATATTTAGTGGCATAATGCTAAATCTATCTACCTTGTTTTTGTTTTAAGGATTGAATTATAAAATGAAGAAAAGTAAGTTTCTCCTTGTTTCTATCCTTCTAAAATGTTGTTCAGAATTGACCAAAGAGATTAAAAGAGTGAACTCACATTACTATATGGAAGAGTTGTCAAATAGTGAGTCAATTTTGACACACCCAACCCCATCAACCCGATTAAAATCCATAATGGCCCCTACAATCTGAGGGAATAAAAACAGATTTTGTGCTTTTTCAAATACTTATGCGTAGATTATGATTGATAAATGTAAAAAAAGTGTTGCTCATAAGTATTTCAATCAACTCATAATATGTTTTTATTTCCTGAGTTTTCGAGGGCCTATACAAATTTTAAGCATGAGGGAAAAATTAACTTTTTGTTTTGCAACTCTTTCAAATAGCAAAATGAATCCACACGTTTCTAACTTCCTTGATCGATTCTAAACAAAATTCTTGCGGGGTACAAACAAAAGATTTTTTTTTCATTGAACAATGTAATATAACATTCAGAGCTTAAAAACATGAATGAATACAAGCCTTGTCATATTGATTGAAAAAAAATGTTTTTGTTGCGTAATATTTCTGTTTTTAACTTTTAAACCCGAACTATTAGAAGTAAAATAACTGTTTGTTCAAATACTTATGACATTTACAATATATATATATACATGTATATACGAAAAAAGGAAGAATTTTCAGAGTATAATTTCCTTGTCGTTTTGTTAACATGACATTCTATAGCTCTCTTACCTCCTGTTACAAGGAAAAAACATTTTTTTCAAACAAAGCAATAAAAAGAACCTTGGTGAATTCTCCGTCCCTTTCATTATTAAACAAACAAATGAAGTAATTCTGGCATCTTTGTTACAATGCTATCAAGCCGAACATCTCAGCTCTCGTCGCTATAGATACCCTTTACTTATCATCAAATTCAATCATAAAAGGAATCAATTGAACGGCACTTTCAATAAGCCAAGCAATGAAATGCACGTAGATAATTGGTAAGTAATACTTGACAGAATTCCAAAAGATGAAAGAAGACGTGAATAGTTCGTTGGAAAATTGATATTGGCTGATTGTGTTTTTCTTGCTATTGAAAGCAAACAAAATGGAAGAATCAGGCGACATTTTTTTTTTCTTTATCAAATCTATTTGTTTCAGAATCACAAGGGAATACAGTTACAGGTCTAGTTAGTCACTTGATGGAAACTGTCATGGGGCCAACGTCTTTTGCCAGCATGTCGTCTCGGGGGAGATGGATTAAAAGATTGGGAAAAAGGGGTGATCAATGAATAGGTTTCTCTTATTGCATTTTTTTTAGCAGTGATAACTAAAAAAAGTTTGAATTTGAGAAAAAAAAAAAACAAGCATTGATGCTCCAGGATACAAACTTCGGGATAAATTCAGCATACATTTATATTGCAAATTGACCCTCACACTAAAAACCTATTTCTCGAAGGGCTTTCTATCAAAAGTTATTTCTAGACACGATAAGGAGTAAATGTTTCAATCTTTCACCTTCCAGATCCTTTGGGACGCATGACCCACACACACGTACACACACACACACACACACGCACACACACATATATATGTATATATATATATATATATATATATATATATATATATATATATATATATATATAGCCAGCCAGCCAGCCAGCCAAACTATCTTAAAACCTGAAGAAACCTCTATTGATAGTTTTGATGAAGGTTTTGGTTGACGGTTTCTGATAAACCGTTTAAAGTTACCCCGTTTAGCGCTTTTTTCAAACTTTCCCTGTAATTAGTTTAATAAGGTAAAATAAATCATTGAAAAGACAGCATCATTGACGGCTTCCAAAATAGCTGTACACTTTGGTTAATATGTATCTTTATGAAAATAATCACTAACATATAGATATAAAATCATTTGAGTGGGAACTATATCACATTCGGCACCGGCTTAATCCGGTAGAAAATTGATCAGCCTTTGACCGCATAAATGAATAAAGAAATTGTTAGTTTTGCAGGATTCGAACCTGTATCCATCAAAATGTTTTTATTCATTTATGCGGTCTAAGTTGGTTCAATTTACTACTCTGTAAATTTTTGCCGATTGAAATATAGTTCTTGCCAAAAGGTCTTCATAACTCTTTCATTATGTTGGACGTAAACTGCCAATTCTACGGATATACACATATATATTCACACAATGATTTGTCAAGTACTAATATACATCGATGTATTGTGATATTTGACCAGCTCAAAAAGTAGCTACTAGAAGAGTTACCCATCATCATAGGCGTATGGGAACACTTTGATCAAGGGGGGCAAATGACTTGATTGGTCCGAAATTTTACACGGTTATGCCCGATTTACACTGATTTGCCCGAGACTTCATCATTCAAATTTTGCCCAAAATATTTGGCACAGTACACCAATGTATGGCACTAATCCATCTTCTCTATGATATTTGATGCACCGTCAGTCTGTCACATAACAAATCGAAAGAGAGAGGGGCAATACGAAGACAAAATCAAAATTGACTCTCTGTATGTTCTCTTGTTATTGATAACTACTACTTCTACTACTACTACTACTACTACTGTTGCTAATTGCTACGGTTAGCTGACGTGTAAATTTCGTTTTTTACCCGAATCACTTTGAAAATAAAGACTATAGATTTGGAGAGTGACTGAAGGATAGTTGGGGTTGGCTAGAGGGAGCAGTTACTCCCGGTTGCAGGAGTGAAGGGGCGCAAAATATCTCCTGGTTAATAATACATATTAATTAATGATTACGCCCTCTCCTAGAATATAGCGCAACTACTCCCAGGCGCTGTTTTTGCATCCCAGCCGCTGTCTGTGTTCCCTTTGAGAACCCCCGCTACACAACTGGAGTTGGGGAGTGTTGGCTTAGGATAGAGAAGAGGAGAAAAAGAGAGAGATACTAAAATGAAAACAATACTCGTGGTTGGTGTCACGAACTGTGAAAATAATTATTTGTATCCCACATATACAGAGAAATACATACACACCAAGTTTCATCTTGTAAACAACCAAAAATGTTGGAACATTACATCCAAATCCATCTGTCCCCATATATTTCAACACTTATCAATCAAATGCCCGACACAACTTCACCTTCCTAGTCGCTCAAACAGTGGCATTAAGAACACTCCTAAAAACTGACTTTTCTCATTTGATTACCTCCTATTACTCACCCTCTTTTTTTCTGACCACCTTCTTCTCACTGATACTGATACAAACTGCGCCCCTCTCCTATTAAGCAACCTAAAAACACACGCTAGAATAGCCCCGTCCACATTTCATTCCTCATTCTCAAACGTGAAAACAGGATACAGAGTTCTGCATCGTCGCATGTGCTTTTTGAAAGATTTGGTGGAATCAATGAAATGCATAAAAGGCTTTCCTTATGATAATTACAAAATCTGTGATGTAACACTTGTTTTTCCCTTAAATTTTGTTCACCTATCAATGATCAAATTTCGTTGGATTAATTCATTCCACACAACAAAAATATTCAATCAAATACAGCTTTGTTGTCCCTTACAATTCCATAGCATTTTTCCAGAAACTCCAAAGCTTTACTCTTTCCAACCATAAACATGCTGTTAGCGAAACAACAGATATTTCAATATGTAAAACTTATCTTTTTTGATAAATCTTTCCACGTATATTCCTTAATTACTGAAGTTATCATGAAAAGCTTACTTTGTAAAAATATTAATGAAAATGCTTTTTGCACACCCTTACCTCCTTTTTAAATAAATATTGAAGCGAATTATAAACTCCATCCCAATGGGAGAAAATCATTTTTACATCAGATATTTCTCAATTCTGGATTATGACCTAAACTTACCTCATGCAATAAAATGGCAATAATGCCCAAAGCCAACAAGTGTTCATGTAAACTTTTTAGTTGTTCTAAGTTTGATACAAAACAATACCTTGCATAAACTTTCAAATTACTATGTAAACATACTGACTCGAAACACAGCTTTGGGTACACCGTTTGCAAAACAACGGGTAATTACAAGTGAAATATTGTAGTTTCCACTCATGCATGACTTGTAGCTCTCAGAGACGATCATTGTTGAAGAAGCGATTTTGGGAGACACATCCCTTTTCCAGAATGTCTCCACAACAAAAATCAATTATTGTCAAACTCCTACGATTTAGTTTTTACTTATGTGACAACAATGACGGATGACAATGACTAAACTAAAAAACAGTAATGTCATTCGTGAATAAAAAAAATGACACAGTGACGTACGTAGAAACTGGTGTAGATTTCATTTCCACTTCTAAAGCTCAACCCAGGTCGACTGGTTTTGTTAAAATTCGCAAATCCCCTTTACAGGAACTACTAATATGGAGTTGAAACGGGCCATATAGTTTTGGAATTAAATAGTATGGAAAAATTAATTCTCTTCTATGTACCTTTTAGATTTCAATGAAGCAAGGGAGTTTATCCTTAGCTCAGTCAAGATTGTTTACATTCTATTTTTAATGGACAAAAAAGTTTTGTTAAATCCTTGAACTCTGTCCTCATTTAGGGTCTGCTTGCTTTTGGGCATTTTCAATTTTAAATGTATATATTTGAGAAGCATTGAACTTCGCAATTGTGTCATTGAAAGATAAAAGTAATACCGAGAAACATAATTGTAGATTATGAATAAGTTTGATTTTGGACGCTAAAGCGCATGGAAAAATGTTGTTAGTGATACAGTATGAATGCTTCTTAAGTTTTAAATGTATTTATTTGAGAAGCATTGTATTCCACTGAAATATTTGAAAGGATTCACCTTTCAAATCTTTTAGGGTCAGACCCATCCGTTGTTTATGGATTTTACCAACGTTTAGTTTCGGATTATCGGGTCTGATTTTCTTTGAACTAACATATATCTTCTTGAACTATCCAACCAAAAGAACTCAGCGAGCGCATGCGTCTACCCATATCACTGACACTAAAAACCAAACTGAAAATCAGTTCATATATCTGAAATGCAGGGTAAGCAACCCAGGAAAATCCCTAGATTTGACCAAAAATTCAACCGATTCTCTTCCTTTGACCATGACCAACCCTTCCTGAAAATGTCATGGAAATTTATAGAGAACTTTTAGATCTATGATAAATAGACAAGCAGGCATACAGAAAAATACGTATAAATTTGTATACCTCTTCTAACTTCTTTGGGAGAGATATATTATATTATATTCCATGTTTGAAAGAAGCATTCTAAGCAAACAGTCAATCATTATCGCGCAAATGGACCTGTAATGACTTTTGCTGATCTCTCACTCAGTCCAATTTTCCTTGAAGATCTATGCTACTATACATACATACATACATATATATATATATATATATATATATATATATATATATATATATATAATTTGCGTTATTTTATATAGAAACTTTTATTTGAAATTATCACTTTCTATAAGATGGCGAAAGTTCCATTCAGCCTAGACAAATTCAATGGAACAAGCAGTTAAAGAAAATGTGTTAGCTGCAGGAATCAAACCTGACACCAATAGGGTAGCTGCTTCAACGTTGCATCTCAAACGCAAATTATTGTGTTACTTATTCATGGTCTATATCTGCTTCAATTGTTTCTTTTAATGCAAAAATTATCTTAGTAAGAAACGGATGTATGATCTGACTGAATGATTATAAATTGCGTATTGTTATACGTAATATAACGTAATTCATAATCATTCTGTCAGATCATATATCCGTTCCTTTATAACACACACACACATGCACGCACATACGGATGTATATATATGTATGAGAGATTGAGAGAGACTACTTCCATCTTCCATTAAAAATAACGTTGTTAATGTGATACGGCCTTTCCTTTCTTGTCTTGTGATCCATATCCGTCAAGTTATCCATAGTTGTAACGTGCATTTAATATTAGTCAATCTGTTCATTATATATATATATATATATATATATATATATATACATACATATATATATATACACACACACACACACATATATATATATATATATATATTAACAATTTGATTGAATGATTATAAATGACATTCTTTCATATAGAAACACTTATTTGAAATGATCTCCCGACATTACACAGTTAATGTATCACTTGGCTTAGGCAATGTAAATTGAATAAACAATTCAAGAATCTGGAATGAAAGCAGTTATGTGGGCCTTTGCATTACCGGTGACTGTTTAGCTCAATGGTAACAGCAATGCTAATAATCAAAGCAGCTACCCTGTAGGTTGCAGGTTTGATGTGTTTATTCAAGTGTTTATTTTTTTACGTCTTCTAGGCCAAGTGATACATTAACTGTGTAATACCGGGTTTTTATTTCAAAAAAGAATTTTATATAATAAAACGCAATTTATATATATATATATATATATATATATATATATATATATATATATATTATTTGTATTATTTATTTATTTACTTATCATCATCAATGAATGATTGTACAACTTTATCGGGAGTTATATTTTCAAAGACAACAAATATTGCATATATATATATATATATATATATATATATATACATACATACATAATGAACGGTGTGACTTTGTCCTGAACAATGGACTCATTCTTGCATTCGGCTTTCAAATTACTGTGTAAACACACAGACCCAGGACAAAGCTTGAGATACTCAGCAAAGCAACGGTTAATTGGAAATGAATTATTGTGGCTGTCATTCATGCATGGTCTGTTGCTCTCACAGCCAATCATCGTTAAAGAAGCGATCGTAAGAAACACGCCCCTTCCTCAAAGTGACTCATGAACAAAAATCGATTATTTAAATTCTATTTTTAATCGACAGAAACATTTTTGAAAATCCTAGAAATCTGCTCAGCTTTACGGTTTATGTGCTTTTGGACGTGTTGGAATTTCGTTTATGTGATTTTTCAAGTTTTAAATCTAATTATTCGAGAGGCACCGAATTCATTGAGTCATTGAAGGATAAAAGTGACTCTGAGAATCATACCGGTCAGTTATGAATATATGAATGGGTTTTATTTTGGTAGCACAAGAAAAATCAGAAAGAAATTAGGAGGCGCTAATAATGAATAATGAATGAACGTCAGTTCATATATAGCTACAATGCAAAGCGGTAACTGTGAAACATTCTTGAACCCTATTCTAGAATTCAATCATCATCTCGCTGTTCGATGGCAACCCTTTCCACTGAATGCCATTGAAATCAATTGAGAACTCTTGGGGATATTGTGTGGACATACAGATAGCAGTAAATAAATAGAGATAGATAGAGAGAGATAGAGAGAGAGGAAAAAGGAAGAGGAAGAAAACAGTTAACGGACTTATATAACGACGTTATAATGAAAAAGAGAGAGAGAGAGGAATTCAATGAAATATCGTCTACTAAGAAATAATTGGTTACTATGAACGTAAGTTTATAGCATGATATATTTATATCAAGATACATGTCCTCATAAAAGTGTTCCTCGGTTAGGGTTGGATTCCATCTAAACTACGCATACAACCTTATATCAGTTTGGGCGACTTCTCACCTAATATTATATAAATCTTCATTCGTAGACTTATGATGACATACTTTTAGCGAAGAGACAGATTATAAATTGGAGATTTAACAGTAAGTAAGCCAAGTTGTCAGAAAAGCCAATGTAAATCAGTTCGGATTCCGCCCATAATATTACATCGCAATAAACCTATTACACGCCTCAATCTTACAAAATTTTGAATTTTTCGCTCTGATTTTGGAATTGCCTTCAAATTCAGAGGAGCAATAAATCGATTTGGCGATCCTGAAGACAATGGAATATGTTAGAAGAAATCCTAAGCCGCTTCCAAGGAGGAGGATTAAATCGAAATGCATTTTGATATTTTCTTTTTCAATGATACCAGAAATGAGTGGAACTATCACGTAAACACAGCAAAAGATTCTCAGAGATTCAAGACCAGTCAACCATTTTAATCTAACTGCTTATAGAATCAGCCTACCACGAATTTTGCATTAGATTCAGTTGAATATTCTATGCTCAGGAGGTGCAAGGGGCCAAACGGTAAGCATCACGGAAAATAGAATCGTGGAACTGAGTTCAAACTCCGGCTGAGACAATCTGACTCCACCAGTGCTCTTGGTAAAGACATTATTCCCTTTTTCTCCCCTCTCCAAAATGTTGGTGAAATAGCTGGGCAGACTAGACTCCTTGGTTTTGGTTGTCAAAGCAATCAAGGAGAACTAAAACTCTGGATAGAAATCGGGATATTCAAACCTCTTGTCCAGCGCCGTGAAAGTCTGGCAACGGACAGAATAGGGAAAGTGTTCGCTTAAATCATATTTAACAGGGATTCGGCGAAGCCTAGACAGTCCTAGGGAGCCAGAAGTGGATTGGAATAAAAATGAATTATCCTAAGACACTCTTGATGGTATAAGCGGATCGATCAGAGAAAATTCTACGCTCAGATAATGCCTTCTCTACTGCTGCGTGTTTACAAGCGATGAAAATAACGGCAACTGATTTTGGTTTTTCCAGATCAGCCAATTTTCACTGATCCGAATCATGCCTTCCCCCAGAGCATCAGTGTGGAGTGTGAACCGTTACGCCACTCACACCTCAGAAGTTTGATTGTAGACAAGTTCCAATCCACGAATTATTTGGATGACCGTCCTCATCTCTATTGTTTTGTTCACTACGTTTTGAGCAGTCACTGTTTTGCCTGCAATAGTCATGAGATGAATTATTGTTCATAATCTTTCAGATCAGTAGCCGCCAAATTTTCCAGACCATCGACCCCTCCAGGAAATCGTTGATCCCCCGTCGACCCCAAGGAGACCACCACGAAAAGATTATCTAACGTATCAATACCGCAGGCTAAAACCTACCGAATCTTTAAAAAAATCTACCAATATGTGTACAAATTCACAATACATAATCTGTTAACGACTATATTTTCGGTAAACAGAAAATGATTATAAATAAAAAGACGACAAAAATTATTATACCTAAATCCCAAATGTGTATCAACAAATTGTATTCTATGTACTTATATTTCTCATACGGATGTTAACTTCGACCCCCAAAGTTTAAAAGCCTTCTACGATCACCTCTTGACGCTGAGGCATTTATCGACCCTTTTGATCATTAGATCGACACCCTGGGGTCAATATCGACCACTTTGGTGACCCATGTTTCAGATGGACATTCTAATTTTTGCTGTTCTGACCACAACATATCAGTCACATCATTAAAAATACATCATATAACTGAATCTGCCGGCTTATCAAGCAGGTATCTATTCGCAATCTCCACTGATATAAAAAGAACCAAATGAAACAAAAAATAGTGAATCGATTTGAAAACCACGCTGGCTATTCGCTGACTTCACTCGTTTGATAAATCAACATTTCCATCCGAAAATGGTTACATCCGACAACCCAGGAAAATTCAGCAGGAAAACTTGAACTTTTGCCTGACACAAATAATAAGAACATGAGATGATCATTCGATTAAAAACATCCTTTAACGATGCCAACTAAATTGGAAGAGCTATATACCTTCATTTGTTTTTCTTTCTATCTGTTTTCAACACACCAAGGTTTTAGATAAATTTCAATGACATTTCGTGGAAGGATTGATTAAACTTTCGAGCGGCTCCAGAAGCCTTTTACAATAATCTTCCCCGCAGTCTGACTCGTCATTAATTGATTTTTTTTTTCAGTTTTAGTGACAGACGTGTACGTTCTTAGTGTGCTATCCGTTTTCCTTCGCTTCCTTGGAATTTGCAATATTTTGGCTCACATCTGAACTTCACGTTACTTCAATGACTTTTCACCTTACAAGAGAATTCTGAAAAAGCTGACTGTTAAGAGAAAAAGGTCATTTTATTCTCTCATTGCAAATGTTTTCCTTCTTTGTAAACAATGGAAATTGTTGCCAATTCTGTATTGAAGAATTTTCAAACGAAGGAAGAAAAAGAAGACGTCTTTATTTCTTTTCTTTTAAAACATACATTGAAAACACGTCTACTGAAAAGAGAGCATGATCTTACCTTGAAGGATTCTTCTCAACCAACTACCCTCAAAAACACTAGAAGTAAAAACAAATTTATTTAGTTTATTAATTACTTACATGTATACAAAGAAAGGTAATAAATTATCAAATATCAAATTTACATAAATGTAATTAACTTCTGTATGTGGTAGAAAAAAGTCTCCAAATGAAAGCATTAACTAACAAATAGTTTTAAAGAATAACACGTCAAACCGTAAAACGCCGAATAAGGGGTTTTCAAATTACATTTAACATTGCACTAAAAATTGAAGAACGGCGTCTACTGATAATATAATAAATGTTTTTACATCAAATTTCAGAAGAGTACGCTGAAATATTATTTGTATAACGGTTTTAGAAGGTTCATCAAAATAATCACTTGTAAAAATAAATTCTGAAATAATTCTTGAGTACTAGGAAATAGCGGAATCAATATTGAATAGATTTCCAATAACATTGTCTTGTAAGCTAAAGTAGGTACATAGATATATAGATGCTTTATAATTTCTAATTATTAACATTAAGGTAAGATTATGGATCAGTATCCTTTTTTTTTATATTTAAAATCTTTCTATTTTACTTAAAAGTACATGAGATCATTTTTGCGTAAACTAAAGGTAAGATTAATGCATTAGAGGGTATGAACTTCTTATTGAACCAGAAAAAAACGACAATGACATTAACGAGTTTAATAACAAAATAACTTCTGTAATAGAAGTTACCAATAAGTTTTAACCAAAGCGCAAACAAATCATTTGTAAATCTCAGAAAAGCAAGAACTTCGCAGAAAAACATAGGAATTTTAAACCACTGACAAACAACAGAAAAGTTTGAAGTATCTGAACTAAATAAAATCATCCAAAAGAAACGAAGAAAAGATGAAAGATAATACACGACAGAAGTAGTCGAAGTGATGCTCAAAAAGGGTAAGAGCTTCAACGTTATTAAGAAAATCCCTAATGTACAAAGAAAACAGATAACCAGTGCGTTTGAAAATAACGGAGACCTAACAACAGCACAGGGACCATGTTGTCTAGCTTAGCAGGAATTCTTTGATAACCTCTATTTTCTCCAAACGGCTGACGTAAAAAAAAATTAGAAAATGCACAATTCACGAGCAAACAGTCCGAAGATTTCCCAGAGGTAGGGAAATGAAGCATTTCATCAAACAAACAAAAAAAGTGAAAGCTTCTGGGCCAGATAACATCCCATCATATTCAAAAAGTAATTACTGGGAGGCTAACTACCCTATTTAATTTATTCCTCAAATGTAGCAAAGTCCCGGAAGATTCGATCATTGCAATCATAATGCTTTTATATGAAAAATGAACTAAAGGGATCTCAATAACTACTGGCATATAAGCCCACTCTACTGCATCTACAAACTTTTACCTAAGTGATCACCAACCGAATTACCGAAATTCTAGATGAAAAACAACCACGGGAACAAACTAGCTTCAGAAGAAGGTACTCGACCTTCGTTTTGGTAAATCAACTAAAAAAAGCAGTAGAACGTAAAATGTCACTTGCTATAGCATTTATTGACTTCAAGAAAGCCTTCGACTCGCTGGAAATCCACAAGATTATTGACGATATCATTCAAGACGGTGGAGACCCGGTATATGTCAGAGTAAAGCAACAGATCTAACGACACAGCAGCTCTTTCATCAGACTATATAAGAATTGAACCCCTTCAAGCTCAGGAAATGGGTAAGACAAGGAGATACAAGCTCAACCAAACTCTTTACAGCTTGCCACAATCTTCCGGAACCTAGACTTGGAAAATAAAGGAATCAGAATAGACAGCGAATACCTGAGCAACCTCAGATTTGTAGACGACATCGTTCTTCTTGCTGAGAATATTCCCAGATGATGCTCGACAGACTGAACGAAAAAAAAAAAACAAGAAAGTTGGCTGCGACATAAATCTTAATAAAACAAATGTCATGTACAACAAATATGTTGAAGACAAAGACACAACAATCAGAATCGAAGATGCAAAACTGGAGAAAGTTACACAACATTTACTTATGACAACAAATCTCCACAAAATCCTTAAAAGAAGAAGAAATTAAGCGGAGATTCACACTAGGTTGACAAGCTTTCCTCAGGGCAAGCTCAACCTTCAAGAACAAGAAAATCCCACAAGTCCTAAAAAGAAGAGTATACAACCAATGCATCCTCTCGATAGTCATCTATGGAGCTGAAACATGGAACTTAAGCAAAAGAATGGCCCTAAAACTGAGAACCATGCAACGTGCATGAGAGAGCATCAAGCTCAGATTCACATGGGGAGATCACAAGATAGCAGAGTGTATTAGAGGGAAGACAGGAGTCTGAGTTATCATAGGACACCATGTTGCAAGAATGTCAGATCACATGCGACACTGTGGCCTTGAAAATATAAGTTCAGAAAATACTGGCTCTTTGACGCCCACAATAGATTGGTCTGGCAAATCTTGGGAAGGTCTCTATCCCATGACATACACTTAAAGGATGATGATGATGATGATGATGATGATGATGATGATGATGATGATGATGATGATGATTGTAGAAAGCAAATTCTATTTTGATTTGATTTTCTCTGATGAGCCAAACATCATGGCTACCCTCTCGAAAAGATATTGTTTTTCCATGTGTCCGCAAAATACTTACTCGATCAGTCATTTGCATGGGTACTCTAACTGGCCAATGGCTACACAGCTCAATACGCAACAAAACTCCACATACTATGTACTGTGACGCATTCCTTAATTCATTTCAATTAAGGCTATCTGCGATTCATACCACGATAGCCTTTCTGTTGTGCACGGCGGGAAAGCCTCCGTTAACTTATCGCATCAACGAGTCATGGCCACTCAATGCCTTATCGACAGTTGGTGATTCCCCCCCATCCCCGTTGGTAGGTAATGAACGTGGACTTTCATGAGCTGTCCCATTTCAGAAATATTTTCTTGTCCTAACGATTTGGCCTTTATCAGAGTCGCTCAATTTTTCTCCTTGTCTCTAGTGTGATATTCAACTCATCAAAATGAAGTAATGGAGGCCTGTCTACCTGCTTATATAATTCAGACCCTGACACGTACAGTCGTTACGTTACAGTAGCTGTCATTCTTACCTCATGTCATCGGTTTTTATGTTTTGGATCATCAGTTGGAGGATTTAATATTAAAGAAAGATTAAAGGAATTTCGAATCGCGACTTCCGATCATTTTGATAAAAAGATATTGAAAAGTGATTTACATCATCAAAATCAAAGCGAAAGTAATTCTGGGAATTGAATCTTGATAACAAAAATGAATGGAGACATGAGATTGATGCTGTTCGATCGATTGGACAAAAAAATAAGCTGACTTTCTTAAATTGCCCGTAAAACTTACAAAAACCCCTTTTTACTAACAATTAACAACAATATTAAAAATTCAAGATTGATCAGTTTTCGACAGCCTCCCAACACTCATGTAGAATAATGTCAACGGGCCTTGGGAGACCCGTCAAAAATTGATGAACCTCAAAAATGTTTATACTGTTGATAATTGTGAAAGAAATAGCAACTTTTGGCTATCTCTCATGGTTACTTGAGAAGGTCATGTTTTTTCTGCCCCGTCTGTAATAAACGGTGTTTACATAGTTAGCAAGCTAGGCAGAAAAGCTTCTCACATTGAGAGAAAAACCTGGCGATTTCCCTTCAAGTATTTCTGTGGCAAAGATTTCTCCTTAAACTGATACTGGAGTGTTTCTTCCGTCAAGGATACATTAATCAAATCTGAAAGAAAAGTATTTTCGCCTTGGTCTTTAGATAAACTTTATCTTCTTTGGGATGAATCATGGCTAAGGCGTTGATCCTGTCACCTCCAAAATAATCGCATTTCAGATTATGGGCTTGAAGAAGCTGAAACTGGTTTTTCCTGAGATAAAAAAAAATGTACACAACAAAATAGTTTTCGATGTTTTTCTTGCCGTTGTGGCCTAATCGGTTTTTTCCCTCTTTCCATTTCTTATATTTCATCCATTGCATTATTTCCACTCTGCCAACGAAGTTGGAAGGGGTATATGAAATGTGTCGGTCTGTCAGTCAGTGTACGCAGTATCTCCAAAAGTTCACAATGAACTTTAAAGACCTTTTGTAACAGTGAATCATTGGCTAGAGAGGGAATGTTTTAATTTGGGAAAAAATCCAGGATTTTATTTTCTCTACATCTTAGCTGAATGTCTTTCCATAGAATACCTTCAAAAGTTTTCTGAAAATGTCGGTGATGGGATAAATAAGAATCAGTTTCATTTTGGAATGGATCCAAGAAATCTTTTTTCGATTAAGATGTGTTTTTTTTTTCCATTTTCTCATTTCATACATGTACGTATTCACTCATGTTTTTCCCAAACAGTGTCTCCAAAAGTTATCAATGAATTTGAAGGAGGGCTGAATAATTGATGAATAATAATGAAAAAATGATAATAGAAGAAGAAGAAGAAGAAGAAGAAGAAGAAGAAGAAGAAGAAGAAGAAGAAGAAGAAGAAGAAGAAGAAGAAGAAGCTAGTATTTTCAGAGGTTTGCATTCTCTGGGTGCTTTCTAGCTAACTGCATTATTTACTGCGTATAAGATTTTGCCGTCGTCTGCAATTTCTATTATTTCATCTCCATCGCGCAATTCAGAACTATTGGCTCGAAAAAGATGAAACTTGGATTTCCTTCAGATAAACATGAACTCGACAAAATGGCTTCCGATTATCTACTTTCTTTTTTACGTTTGTTTCTTGTTTTTCTTTTCATTTCTTAGATTCCATTTATTGCGTTATATGTTTTGTATTAGATTTGTTTTTTATTGATGATTTCTATCACGTCAAATTTATCACTTATATCTAGACCAGAGTATCACTTCATCAGCAAGACCAGAATACATAGGCATCTAATGTGGATATGGGGGATCAGACCTTCTCACCTAAGGTCAAGGGTGTAAAAGTTTGAGCTTGGTAGTCTGTCAGGGATAGTGGTGCTATACGAATGTTTTACGTTACCTTAGCCTTCTGTTCCCATATAAATGAATGGAAGGATTCTCCACTGGTAATGAGGTTGCTGCAAAGATATATTTCAAATATATCCCCCGTGAAAAAGTGGTAGTGGGCGCCCATGCCAAATTTGCAAAAGAAAATAAACTACAATAGAAAAAAATTCCGAGAGAATTCAAACCTCGCAGACAAAAGTTGAAAATCCACACAATTTAGAAGAATCTAGATGTTATTTACACTGGAAAAACATCCCGAATCATCTAGAAACACACGAAGAATCCGGATGATATTCATAAACCGGGCAAAATAAGTCCTCAAATAGACCTTCTCCCGAAAGAACATCAAGGAAAGAGTCTAGCAGAGTACTGATGCCAATTTTCAAGTCTGTGGACGATAATGTGCGCTAGAACACACGAACACATGAACAGACAACCCCCCCCCCCAAAAAAAAAGATACATGCAAATAGAAAAGGGATATAACTGTCAAACACCTTTGGTGAGTACGGTTATTCAATATTCGTTTCAGAACTTATAATGAAGCCAAATGATGTCACTTTTCAAAAGATACTTCTTGATTGAAGCTTTTGATTATAAACTTCAACGAAGAGAAATGGTTAATAAACAAGTCTCGCTGATCATTTTCAGTCTAGAGATATTCTCAGGGGGTGAACCACATTTGCCACAATAATAAGCTTAGAAAATACAAAGTGAAGGAGAATATTCGAACTGAAGATGATTACAACAACTTATTCAATGTATATATGATAAATGGAAGAATATGAAAATGTGAATTTTTGTATCAATGTATTTTGACTTGTCAATTTAATTTAGTCATTGGGACAGCTTCCTGACAGAAATACGGTTGTGAGTACAAATCACAGTAGGGGAATGTGAGTTTCATATGTAGACACACACGCGCGCATCTACACATGTAGTAATCAGCGATGTGTTTTCGTACTAAATCGGGTTTAGGAACGGACGTATGATGACTTAAAAGTAGAATATTCTGTTACGGTAGGGAGGAAATGCTAAATTTGAAGAATAATACAAAATATTTGAAATAACAAAAACAATATTAGGAAAAAAATAATAATTTGTCTGTGGTCAAAAAAACACTACACTAATTTCCAAGCTCACTGCAATGCAAATCTCTATAATACACGTCTATAAAATGCAATGTGTATAGAAGGCTATTCTCCAAGCTCACTGCAATTCAAATCTCTATTATCCACGTCTATAAAATGCAATGTGTATAGAAGGCTATTCTCCAAGCTCACTGCAATTCAAATCTCTATTATACACGTCTATAAAATGCAATGTGTATAGAAGGCTATTCTCCAAGCTCACTGCAATGTAAATCTCTATTATCCACGTCTATAAAATGCAATGTGTATAAAAAGCTATCCTCCAAGGTGTCTGCAATGCAAATCTCTATTATCCACGTCTATAAAATGCAATGTGTATAGAAGGCTATTCTCCAAGCTCACTGCAATTCAAATCTCTATTATACACGTCTATAAAATGCAATGTATATAGAAGGCTATTCTCCAAGCTAACTGCAATGCAAATCTCTATTATCCACGTCTATGAAATGCAATGTGTATAAAAGGCTATCCTCAAAGCTAATTGCAATGCAAATCTCTATTATCCATGTCTATAAAATGCAATGTGCATTGAAAGATTTCATACGTAGCATCATTTTATAAGACACAGGAAAACAGCACTACTTTCCAATCAAAATTATTTTCAAATGAAGTAGTATTATTGATATTATATATATATATATATATATATATATATATATATATATATATATGTGTGTGTGTGTGTGTGTGTGTGTGTATGTGTGTGTGTGTCTGTGTGTGTGTAAGAGAGAGAGAGAGAGAGATCGATAATAAAATATGCCACAAACGTGTGTATATGTTTCGATGCATAATGTAAATCTTAGTTCAAAAAAGTACTCAATACCATTAGTAGAGTTGTTATAAAATGAGTGAATATTTTTTCAATGGATCATTACAGATTGTACGTTCTGTTCGTCTTGAAAAGATTATATATATATATATATATATATATATATATATATATATATATATATATATATATTTATATATATATACAATTATATATTGTTCACATCTATGTATGTGTGTGTGTGTGTGTGTGTGTGTGTGTGTATGTGTGTGTATACATATGTTTATAATGTGTGTAACTCCGGGGTTATATGTGTATGCCTATAGATTTACGTATGTGTATATATCTTTGTATATGTATGCGCATGTATGCATATTTATGTGTATGTGATAGTGCATGTTTATATATATATATATATATATATATGTATGTGTGTGTGTGTGTGTGCGTGTGTTCTGAGATTAATGATATAGAGATTTGTTCATAATGTAACTAGTAATGAGGATTCCATAAGTAGTATATATATATATATATATATATATATATATATATATATATATATATATATATATAAATATATATATGTTCATGCATGTATATGTATGTATATATATGAATACATATACAGAGAGAGAAAGAAAGAAAGAAAGAAAGAAAGAAAGAAAGAGAGAGAGAGAGAGATGTGCGTGTGTGTCATCCACATTCATTCATTTGAAAGCAACCCAAAGAGACTAAAATGAAGCAAACTGTGTTTCGTGGACGGACAAAGGTGTATTGGGAAGTTTGAATGAAAATTGCCGCAAGAAATGATTCTTATCGGCAAAGACAAGAATGAAAAAAGACCCAACGCTGAAAATTGTCACTGAAAAATACTCACGCGCACAGAGATTTATGCATACAGTTAGATATAAAGGTTTTAAATGAATTCATCTATCTGTGTACATAGATAGATAGATAGATAGATAGATAGATACTGGAATCATCGAGGTGCATTGACATTTTAGTAATTTGAGGTGTTGATAGATGGATAGATTTGCATAGACTGAGATTAATTTGTTTACACAGTTGGCGTAAAAAATAAAGATAGATATATATAAATAAAGATGTAAATGTATGAGATAAAAGCTGGTATGTTCCCACAGTGCAGTTGCTTACATTATGTAAATTCACATCAATTTATGCTGATGTCTGAGGGGAAGAGGGAGATAACCGACTCGTATTAAGCTCACTATGCTTCGCTGTCATCATTACAATTATTGATAATGGTATTCAGAACATTTACAAGCTTTTGGCAAAATCACTGCATGCAGTAATTCCCCATAATGTAGATTTTGATTCTCTTTATTATTTAATTTTGACGCCTTTTTCCTCCTTTTGGGAAAAATCTGCTGAATATGTATGCAGTCTTCAGTGTAAGATAAGGTTCTCTTGATAATCATTATCTTATTGTCAGAGTTCACTCTAAGCTGTACACATGTGCTTGCACACACATATCCCACAAAAATTTGCAACAAAGGAAATTATTATTCGCATAAAAGATTTCAAATTCTGTAGACAGAAAAAAGCGCACACATTTTTTTATCATTGGAAAAAAAAACACAATATTGACTCGAAGAAAATAGAGCGAATGTTGCATTGTTATTCAAGTGTTCAAAAACGTCTGGAAGAATCTCCAGCTTTCAAGGAATTTTGGTATTTACTAAGCTTGGATAAGTAAGGCAAAATGCCAGTAAGGAATGAGAGAAAATTGTGTTACACCAACGTTTGAAGTAAATAGGGTCTATGGGCCTAGAAAATCAGAATTTGAAATCTTCGCTTTTATATAGGCTCGAAACCAACCTCTGATATTGTAACTATTGAAAGCACGGTCATGAATTCCATGACTTTTCATTGAACCGGTCGTTGTTTTTGAATGTCAAGCAGTTATGACTCGAGAGATAAATCATGACAGAAGGAATATTAGTAAAATATCCGTTGCTTTGCTAACATTAGAGTGGTGGAAATGTAAAGCACTGCAATATCTAAAAAAAAGAAAGAATAAAAGTTGCCTGAAGCGGCCACACCCGGCACTTAGCCAAGTTCTCCCGTTCGCCTTTCTTCGCTTCTCGATGACAGAGTTTAGCCATTCGTCTTTAGCGAATAACTTTATTTTTTATCTCTGCCATTTTGTGCTTTGGTCTATCCTGCATTGCTCTCCTGACCCCCAACCTCTCCACGGTCTTAGAGCCACGATTCTATTCTCAGATCATCTTGAAGTATCCCCATTCCTATGGATATAATTTCTTTTATTTTCCATGTGTGACAGACTGAAGTTAGTCGATATATTGCTTAGTTCAGTGCATAGTTGATAGGGACTGGAAAATATACGACCCCAAGTGGATAAAATACTGCAATTGCTAACGTAAACCATTAAAGACATCCTCTTTCAGATTTCCTGACAATCTTCGAAATTCTATTGAATTCACTGAATATTGACTTATCGGGACTGGCTTCTTCGGGGCCAAACTCTTCGCTGAACGAGACTATTTCAGATACTAAGTCGAATTTTCAGAAAAAAAAATGTTTTCCTTACTCTTTCCTAGTTTCTTCTGTTAGGGCTGAGATGGAAGAAATAGAGAAGGAGATATTGTACAGAAAAATGGACTCCATTTGAAATAATCTGTTTAGTGACACGAGATAATTCAATTTTGCGTCGAAAGCTTTCCATTTTGCATTTCTCCCTTCATTTCTTGTTTTCTCACTTTCTTTCTTCTCTTTCTTGCTTCCATTTATCGATAATGTAGGAATAGAGCCTCCCAGCCTCTCTCTCTCTATCTATCTATCTATCTATCTATCTATCTATCTATCTATCTCTTTCTCTGTTCTCTTTCAATCCATCGTTTGAATTTTATGATCTTTTCACTTTTTAGCAGGCAGGTGTCTGAACTTGTCATTGTTGTTAGGTTAGGAAAGTAAAGTCATTTCAGTAGGAGTTTGATCACGCCAGTGCTTTATAGATTGGATTATCAATCGACTAAGGTACCGGTATTTGAATGAAGCTGTTCGTTCATCAGCAATCAGACTAACTTTGGCAAATAATAAAAATACCTGTAATATCATTCTGCTTGTCCCTACCTGCGTTCTAAAGCCACGCTTCCAGTCGTACATAAGAGAAAGATTAGGTAGTTTGATAGGTTGGAAGGTAGAGAGAGGACAGAAAAGAAAGGTAGTTTTATGAGAAGGTAGAAAGAGAGGGGGTAGAATAGAAAGTTGGCTAGTTTAGAAGAATGGGAGAAGGAATAACTGATATTTAGGTAGTTTAATAAAATGGTAATAAGAGAGGGAGAACAGAGGGTTAAGTAGTTAAATAAAGGATGTAGGAAAATTTCTAATAATGCAACTATTTCATACTAAATTTTATATCCAACAGTTTGAACTCTTCTCATCTTCGATAAAGTCACGACGTTTTGGTCGATTCGTTTCTCGTGAAAAAAAAAAGCTGGTATGTTAATGACTCTTCCTCAAAGTTATAAACGACAACTAATACAGGTTTGCATAACATTTAGATAAAAACATGGCCGAAAATGAAGATCGGAAGGAGTATGGGAGGGAAAGAGGAGATATGGACAAAGTGTGAGAGGAAAGCAAAGACGTAAGATAATGGATAAACCATGGAATTTCCACCGGTTCAGCAAGTCAATTATGTATCTCCATTTTTATCTAGTAATCTTCCACCTCGTCCTGGTAAATGAGATGATCGTTCGGCCAAAGAAGGATCAAGGACGCTGGCTGACCAGTGGAATTGTGGAATTGATGGCCGGTCGTATAAGCACGTGGCTTTTGTTCGTATATCCGCGCTCGGCCATGTGCAGTCTTGTAGGGAGAGCTTCTCTTTATTGCAGCTCTGTTCCTCCCAATTAACCATCATTGAGGCGAGAATAGATGAGGAACAAAAAGCTGACCAAGCGAGAAAGAATAAAGAATTGAATCGTAAACTCGGCAGGCGGCCATTACTGCAACCCCTGAACGGCCTTATCGTCATTTGTGAGTCATCAATTACGTCGGTTAGATGCCGGTGAGGAAACGCTTGCTCGAGTTTTATGGAATTTACTCTACCTATCTATTCAAGTCTCATCGTATCTATCTATCTGTCTCGGTCTTTTCATATCTACCAGTCTTTCTATATTCATATATCTATCTATCCAGGGATCTATCTATATATCTATTTGTCCATCTAGAACAGAGATATGTTTATATTCATCTTCTATTCAAATATCTTGCTTCATATGTATATATCTATTTTTCTTTGTTCATATCTATTTTGCTCAGCTATTGATCTATCTACCTCAATTCAAGTCTATCTATCAATACATCTTTGTTCATATCTATCTCTGTTTATGCGTATGCGTCTATCTATCTATCAATATTCATTTCTATCGTCCTATCTATCTATCTATCTTAGTCTGTTCATATCTATCTATCTATCAATATCAATCTCTTCATATCTACCTATCTATCTATCTTGGTTTGTTGATGTTTGTCTATCCCTCACTCTCTTTGTGTCTATCTATTTCATTCGTTCATATCTATCAATTTGTCCATCCATCAATCTGTCTCACTGTTCTCATCTATTTATCTATCTCTATCCATATCTATCTAACTCTGTTGATATCTGCCTACTTATCTCTTAACCTTGTGGCAAGACGACAACCAATTAACCTTTGAATGTCTCTCTTCTGTTTTAAGTAACTTTAGATCCTGAAATTCATAATTTTTTGGCAAAAGATGAAATTTCTGACATCAAAGATTATTTTGATCGAGAAAGATCATGACCTTCGGGAAGCCTTTGGCAAACTTTGATGATGTAAATATGTAGTGTATATGTATAGCATGTGACTATGAGAGCGAGAAGCTAATGACTTCATGTACTGACAAGGGGTTCATCAGTTTTTCTCGGTGAAATAAATATACTATGTCCGTCCAGAAAGTATTCAGCAGTTTTGGCTATCTCAAGAAGCGATTGCCTAGCCTTGATTCAGATTGTTTCGATCAGACTTTGTGGGAAAAATATCACATCATAGCCCCTGCAAAATCCAGACTTAGCTCCTTGTGACTTCCAGCTTTTCTTTGCTGAAAAGGAGGATATTCCAAACCGTCAACGAGATTAAAGTGAACGCAACTAGACAGCTCATGGCGATCCCAGAGGGCTTTTCGGGATATTTTGAAGAGTGAAAAAAGTGCTGTGATTCGTGTGATGCCCCAAGGGAGAAATTTTAAGAGGACTAAGGTGTTATTGCCATAGGGTAATTTTTCTTCAATATTAAGTGACTGAACGGTATCCAGACAGACCTTTTAATCATTGAATCTAGATATTCTTTTGTCGCTTCTTTTCATTAATCTTTCAGTTTTGTAATAAATCATTTTCTTTCGTCGACGCTTATCTTGGCATAATTTCTTGTGTGTTCTCTTTATCGATAGATTGTTCAATAAACTTTTCCTGTTCAAAGGATTGACATAACAACGCAGTAACAGAACAAAAGAATGGCATAAATACCCTTTCAAGGGAGTCATACACATGCACTTCCACGGACGAATATACTAGGGAAAACCACCGAATACAAAATAGATGTATGATAAGAATGTGAATATTCAGATTCCTAAGAATTCGTCTAAATCGGCATTTTCAGTGATGATGATCAATAAGTGAGTTTATCTCTAGCAATCCAGGCGTAGACCTAGACGGGATAAGGGGGTGCACCTCTAATCAGGCAAAACACAATTGAACAACCGAAAAACATCGAAGATGGCGGAGCATTCAATCTATCTATCTATCTATCTATCTATCTATATATATATATATATATATATATATATATATGAGTTTGTGTTTGTTTGTATGTGCCAGCGCTTCTACCCCACTAAACCCCTTCTAAAAAAGTATTTTTATTTTTGGGAAGTTTTTTTTCTTTTACCTTTGGTGAGGTAGTTCTTATTCTGACAGGTTTAAGAACGTCTAGATTCAGGAAAACGTAGATGTTTCTATATGGTATTTCTTCGTTTCATGTGTTTTTCAGTGGAAAACGCAAGTGTTGTCATGAATAGAATTTATTCTGACCATATTTTTTCAAGGAATTTTCTTACTTCAAATTTTGACTCTACGGTCGTTCAATTATTGACTGTAATGGCAAGTTAGGTTTTATTCAAATATCTCACAAAGGAAATTCTGTTAATAAAAAACTAAAATAATCATGAATAATCATAAACTAAGTTTAAAAACACAATTACTTTTTTTTTGCATATCATCTAAGTAAGATGTCTTCCATTTTATTCTTTATAACTTTATTCATTGTCTCCGATGTAAATTTCGTTGATGATTATTTTTCATTTCTTTAGTCTTTTGTCAATTTTCGTGCTAAAAAGCTGCAACTCAAATCGAAGTAAAAACTCTCGGATCACGTATCGCCATTTTGTTTTTGATCTTTGATATTTGTTTCTTTTTTCACGTATTTATAAGAATGATATGTCCTCCCAACCAATTTGCTCCAAACTCTGGATCCACTCCTGCATATCTCAGTGGTTGATATCTAGAAAAGAAAGTTTATTTTCGTTTTTTAGCAAGAAAATGAAAACGGGGGAACAAGACAAGGATTTTTTTTTGATGGGGCTCCAGCTTCGAATTTATATGATTCACGGAACTG
The DNA here is from genome assembly GCA_963457665.1 of Thysanoteuthis rhombus. Taxonomy (NCBI): domain Eukaryota; kingdom Metazoa; phylum Mollusca; class Cephalopoda; order Oegopsida; family Thysanoteuthidae; genus Thysanoteuthis; species Thysanoteuthis major. Next base: position 2,331,973 of record OY735231.1, read on the forward strand.
GTAGAGGCAGTGACGGATTATCGACCACCTGAGTCCTAGTCCTTTATTCCACTCTCTGTTGAATAGGATCAAGTGCATTATCACCTTCGATAGCTTATATCGTTGTTCTTTTTACATGTATAATTTCATGAAAATATAAGAATCAATTTTTCATTGAATCATAGCCACCAAAAGTAGTAAAGGATTGAACAATTGCAACCACTGAAAGTGACAAAGGTTCTACTTTTTTTACATCTGTCTTTCTGTGTTCCTGCACTTCTATACATACCGTTTTGCCTAGAGACTTGAAAGTTGGTATCAGCACGCCATCAGACACCCTTTTTTTCAATTTTGGAACAAAATCTTTTGGGGCCATATTTTAGCGGGCTTATTTATAACATCTAGATTCAGGAAAATCTAGATGATGTCATAAATAGAATTCATTCTGGCCATATTTATCCTTCGATGCAATTTTTTACACGACTTCAAATCTTGACAATGTTCACTTGTACTGCAAAAGCATATTTCTAGTCCCCTAGACTAGTTTACTCATCCTAATGGTTAACCCCTAACTACAAATGATACATTAACAGCGGTATTTTTCTTATCTTGTTTCGACAGGAGATACCTGGATCGACCGCCCCGTCTATGTTCGTCGAAGCCTGGAGAAGCCATCACAATGGAAGAGTCTTGCATAATGATAAGGGAAATATTCCAGCACGTTTCTCATTCCAGGTGATGTCGCGATGAGTCGATATTCCATGGAGTCAAACCTGGAGAAGCGCTTAACGAAATACTCGAATGTCACCATTTGAATGCTAACTGATACAAATTCGAAAATGATTCATCAGGGAATGCTGTATTGACCGAATAAAAATTTATCTAGATATTTTTTATTTACTCCTTTTGGTTTGCTTAAATTTGCATTATGGGTCGTTCCTATATGATGGGAAAAAAGGGAAATAATCTTTATACCAAATTCTTCTCTATTAGTGATTATGACCCAAACCGTCTTTTTGCGGTTTAATGACAAGGCCCTAGGTCAACAAGTGTACATCAGAAATTTTTGGTTGTTTCTAGTACAATACAACACACTACAGCATGATAGAATTCCACCGTCTATTCCTACTGAAAGTGATTATTGAAATCTTTGAATTGTGTATATATCATAAATAATTTCGTTAATTTGTATAAGAATCGTCTGTTTACCTTAGTCAGTAAAAGAGATGCCTTACAATCAAATGGTTGTGAATTTTAATAAGGGTGGGGAAAATTTGATTATATATATATATATATATATATATATATATATATATATATATATATATATATATATATATATATATATATATATATATATATATATAGATAGATAGATAGATAGATAAATAGATAGATAGATAGATAGATATACACACGTTTGGTTTAACGTGACGAGATAAGCAAACAGAGAAGAGTTAACTCCCTTGAATATAGTAACGATTGTTTTCGTTGTTTAGGTAATGAGGAAAACGAAGTCAACTTGGACTGAAGTTTGACAATAATTACAAGAATTTAATTTAACGGTACTTGGCGTTCACAATTCAAATAACCGTGTACTCATACCAACAAAGGGTACATCTTTAGGTACACCGTGAGTAATTCGACGAGTACTTACCTTCATTATTTACCCATTGGCTTGCAGATGACGGAGATTTCAGTCATTTGCAATTCTATGGCTAATCCGACAAAATTTCCGTTTTATTGTGATTAATGGCGACTCAGTTCTATCTGTCAGCCATGGATTTTATTTTGCAATGGATAATTTGCAATTGGACATTACAACAGTGAGAGGCTTTCATCTTGAAATGGATATCTATCACTCTGGGCCACTTGCTATACTTAATGGGTTAATCTAGGTAACGTTTAGTCGATGCTAATTCAACCATTGTACACTAAATGCTTGTGAAAAGTGACTTTATCCTGACCATTAATGGAAGGGCGGTCAATCAGGTTTTGAATCCATCATTATTATTGATGATGAACAGTTACAGCTTTGTTTAATATCGGCAAAATAATCAAATCACTTTACGAATTGGTATTTTGTGATAAACTGTCGATTGCGATTCATAGTTCGGAAACTGTTTTCTTCATTCATCGGCCAACAAACGACAATTCATTGATTATTCTTTCATTTGGTTTTCTAAGCAGTCTGGATTAGTTCCAACTTTTGCCACCTTTAAGTAGTGGCGCTAATAGCCTTTTATTTTCCATTCAATCACTGGTTATACGCCTGAGCGGTTAATGGAGTGTTTGTTTTGTCTTCTTATCCCGTATATGTCGTGTTGTCACGTCCAAATAATATGGCGCCGGATAAACCATCTGGAAAGAAGACAAAAATAGTTATTTTCGGCTCGTGGTCGAGAATGGGGGGGGGCAAACAAAAAAAGTACCATGGAATAAAAAATAAAAAAAAGATGGCGATTTTTTGGTTCATAATAACTTGCTTTTATTCTCTTTCAAGTTTATGGCTCTTCGATTCACAATGATTACAGATATTTGTTTGATATTTTTAGGTCAATCATCCACAAAGAAGTTGACAAGGCCGTTCCCATCTTGGTTGCCCGACCATCAACCAAAGAATTTATGTGCAATGGTTTGATGCAGTTACGAATAATAATAATAATAATAATAATAATAATAATAATAATAATAATAATAATAATAATTGAGACTCTACAGACCACAGCACTACTGGGAACTGCACGGATACTGAGGAAAGAGCTAGAAATATAAGGACTGCAACGCTAACTGTCAATACTGACCCAACGGAGGAAAGGAAATGAAAGCGGAAACTCAAATTGTAGCACTGACATGATAGGCGAAAGAGAGAGGAGACGTAAGCTGAAGACCTGAGGAGACTTATTGTCACTTAGCCTTCAGCGATGGCCTCTGGGCAACTGGTGTGGAACTGTATATCGCAGTATTACTGCGACCTATGAGCACTAGGAGAGGAGGGCTGGAGACTTGAGGAGACTTTCTGTCACTCAAACTCCAGCGGTTACCACCAGGTAACTGGTCTGAGATTGCAAATAGGAACTAAGCAAACAAATGGGTTTCAACCATGTGGAAAAGTGGTATCAGCACAAGCCAGAGGCAGTTTTGGAGAATGACAACCACAAACTGCTCTGGGACTTTGGCATCCAAACTGACCACCTCACCCATGCAAGAAGACCGGACTTAGTAATAGTAGACAAAAAAAGGAAGGCCTGCCAAATAGTAGATGTGGCTGTACCTGCAGACCATAGAGTAAAAAAAAGGAAAGTGAAAAACGGGAAAAATACCAGGACCTAGCAAGAGAGTTAAGGAAGATGTGGAACATGAAAACCAGGGTAGTACCGGTCATAGTGGGCGCACTAGGAACAGTCCCCAAAACGCTGAGGGTGAGACTGGAGGAGATCAGGATTAGGGGAAGGATTGAGGCCGTACAGACCACAGCACTACTGGGAACTGCACAGATACTGAGGAAGGTGCTAGAGATATAAGTACTGCAACGAATTTTAGCCCTGACATGATTGGTGAAAGAGAGAGGAGACGTAAGCTGAAGACCTGAGGAGACTTATTGTCACTCAGCCTTCAGCGATAACCACTGGGCAACCGGTGTGAAACTGTAAATCACAGAATTACTGCGACCTATGAGTACTAGGAGAGGAGGGCTGGAGACTTGAGGAGACTTGCTGTCACTCAAACTCCAGCGGTTACCACCAGGTAACTGGTCTGAGATTGCAAATAGGAACTAAGCAAACAAATGGGTTTCAACCATGTGGAAAAGTGGTATCAGCACAAGCCAGAGGCAGTTTTGGAGAATGACAACCACAAACTGCTCTGGGACTTTGGCATCCAAACTGACCACCTCACCCATGCAAGAAGACCGGACTTAGTAATAGTAGACAAAAAAAGGAAGGCCTGCCAAATAGTAGATGTGGCTGTACCTGCAGACCATAGAGTAAAAAAAAGGAAAGTGAAAAACGGGAAAAATACCAGGACCTAGCAAGAGAGTTAAGGAAGATGTGGAACATGAAAACCAGGGTAGTACCGGTCATAGTGGGCGCACTAGGAACAGTCCCCAAAACGCTGAGGGTGAGACTGGAGGAGATCAGGATTAGGGGAAGGATTGAGGCCGTACAGACCACAGCACTACTGGGAACTGCACAGATACTGAGGAAGGTGCTAGAGATATAAGTACTGCAACGAATTTTAGCCCTGACATGATTGGTGAAAGAGAGAGGAGACGTAAGCTGAAGACCTGAGGAGACTTATTGTCACTCAGCCTTCAGCGATAACCACTGGGCAACCGGTGTGAAACTGTAAATCACAGAATTACTGCGACCTATGAGTACTAGGAGAGGAGGGCTGGAGACTTGAGGAGACTTGCTGTCACTCAAACTCCAGCAGTTACCACCAGGCAACTGGTGTGAGATTCCAAATAATAATAATAATAATAATAATAATAATAATAATAATAATAATAGTAATAATAATGATAATAACAACAACAACAATAATAATAATGAACAGCCCTGAAGAGCCAAGCCAAGAGACTGAAAGAATTGGAAATCTCGGGAAAATGCAAAATCATCAAGACGACAGCACTACTAAATAAGCTAGGATACTGAGTCTTGGATTATTTAGGAGACTTACAGTCACTTGATGTCCAATAAAGACACGCCAGTCAATACTGATGAGAAAACTGAACGGGGACAAATCATAACAATAATTATGATATTCAGAAATAAAACTAGTATTTATTTTATACTAGAAAGAAATTCGTTTTTACTCAATGTTGTTACCTTACTGCTTTAACATTATTGAAAAAAAACAGAAAATATTAATAGTTATTAAAAATCAAAAAAAGTTATCTATACGTAAATGATACCGCCGTTTCTGACGAGTACTATTATCCTAGTATTGAATTATTTTCTTCGATTTTCCCCGGGGGGGTCAAGCACTGATTTGCACTCTGCCATAATTTCACATTTCCATCTGATCGATATGATCGAATCACAAATCTGTCGTCATTAACTTAAGGCAGACATTTCGATAGCTCAAAAAGCGATCGTTTCTCCCTCTAAATGAAAAAAAAGGATCCCCTGACAAATGGAAAAAAAAACTTCATGTCAATCTTTCGACAGTTTCAAATGATTGATGATGGAAGAGAGTCGTGTCTCTACACTTTAGATCTGACATTTTTATTGCCTGTCTGTCAGGCTGTCCTTTTTATTCTCTGTCCCTCCTTTCATCTTGAATGCACTCGTTCATCTTCCTGCTATTCCGACGATTGCTATCATAAGCACCATGGTTTGGCCTCGCAAACGAAGATTTAGGAGGAATATTGACACTCGTTGC
>OY735231.1:2342336-2509836 GCA_963457665.1 Thysanoteuthis rhombus
AATGTGGCGGATCCTGGGGACTGTCAATGTCCAACAACGGGCAATGACTGACTGATCATGATAATGATGCTTTTAAGACATCACCAGTCATAACATATCACTTTATTATGCAAATTAGAATCTATTTCAATATTCATCACATTTAATAAGATTTAGGATCTCTTTATATCATATGCGATAGGTATTGAAGTAGCTCAGTGAATCTCTTCCATCAGGTAAAACAGTTGAAGTTGATAGCAATCAGATCAAAACATTATTTAAGAGTAATTAACGTTATATGGCACTGGGGATGGTCCAATTACTAAAAATCATTTACACCATTTTGATTATGTTAGTAACTTTGGTGATGAGTAGCCCCAACATAAAAAATACTGGAAAGCGCATCTCTTATCGATTTGTTACTTAAACACAACGAAAATGTTGTTTTTGGAACTTATTGTGACGGTCAGATTCCTCAAGTGGTGCCTCTTCAATAAGCCTCAATTATTCAAGTTCCCTTGTGCGATGATAGTTTCATTTCATTATTTTACTGGTATTGTGTATACTTTAGGATCTGAGATTTTGGAAGAACTTACTGGATCCATAAGTTTATGCCACTAACCCTCTAAGTGGTTTGAACCGCATGATTCGTATATTTCTCATATTGCTTCGTTTTTTGTTTGTTTGTTTTTTTGTTGTTTTTTTTTTTCGTTTTACGTTCACAATGTAAAATATATCAATAAAATGCATTTTTATTATGTTCTGATTCCGAATAGAATCGGTCGATGAGTTTCCAGTTAATACCTAACTTTTGATTGTGTTTAGTCCTATCTACAAAATATGGTTGTTATATTATCTAAAACTGCTTTTCCTTGTGTTTGGATTTTAAATAAAAAATTTAAAAAAGTCGAATGAACTGAAAATTAATTATTTGGTACGTGTTTCACTGCCTTTTTTTCTTTCTGAAGTCGCTACCTAACTATAGAACAGTTCTGCATCGAGGGTCAAGAGGAATTAATCATCACTAACTATAAAAATGTCCATGTGGAAAAATGTTTTGTAAAAAATTCTTATCGCAGAGGAGATTAAGGATCGAGTAGCGAATGCCAACTAACGCCTATTGGTTTTCCAACTTTCTCAAAAACTGGAGAGCTTCATTCACTAAGGTTGTTCTGTCGCAGAAAGGTTCTTTCCGTGACAATAAAGACGATTAGACATTTTTCCGGTCATATCTCTTGAGGACAACAATTACTGAAAGAAAAAGAATCTGCAAAATTATGAACCGGAAATGGAACAAGACTGGCTGCTGCAGTGTTTATTTATTACAATGAAATAATCTCTTGTGAACCTGTAAGATAAATTTTCGTAAATAAGATTTGACAATTCTATTAAGTCAGTGAGAGACACGACTACCAATCAGTTCATCGTTTTATTTCAAATCATGATGGAGGGATATTCATTTTTACTCCCTTGAATTTGGTGAGAATCGTTGTTCTTGTTGCGGTAGAAAAAGAGCATCAACTCCAGACTTGGACTGGATTTTGACAATAACTCTTTTGATTCTAATTCAGTTTGATGGAAATGGAAATGATAGACTGGCGCTGATGACGAACGAAAAGAATGAAGAACGGGACAATTTCTTCTCGGTAGCAAATTAACCAATACGATGAGTAGATTTGACATTGGGGGCCTGGGAAGGGCAAGGGGGGTTACGAGAAAAAAAGGGCTTAACTGAGTGTACAAAGATGCTTTCAGTGTGCTTATACCTTTGATTCTGTAACTGATTCAGATTAGATTGTATTATTTATGAAGTCTATTATACATAGCACAACAATGTAAGTTATTTTACGTGACAACGTCGCTCTATTCTAGACAACAAAAGGTGGGTCTGGGGTGCTGGGTCACTGGGAAGCCTTACTTAAGTTCAGCTGAGGGACCCATATCGTAGATTATCTGTTGCTATTGCTATTTTGCTGAAGAGAGAATAAAAAGAGGCGGCGGAAAAGGGGTTTTCGCTTAGAATTTAGGGGCCTGATTGATTGGTCATTCAATGTGTTATGCCAATAGTAGGTAAAGTACTATTTATAAAGTCCCTCCCCTATTGGGGTCCCTTCTCTAATAGCGCCCCGGTGGAGATTTTAAATCTCCATCACCCTCCCTCAGCTAAGTGGAGATGGGGGGGGAGGAAGACGTTAAAAATTAAATCTTGTCGGAACCGTTTAGTACTCCATGGGAACTTTTGGATACAATGGTTAGAAGTAAATGTTGGCCTAGACTAATGTTATTGATAGGATCAGAAAGAGAGATTGATGGAGAGATTAACTGACGAAGCGATTGAAAAAACAAATCATGCATGATTCAAATCATATTGATGCAAAGATGAAGATGAATTCCACAAACATAATTATTCACGAGACTGGTTGCTGCTCAGTTAGACTCCATTCCTACTAAGGTTCCGACTGAAGTCCATCACTGACACTTTTGTATTGTATATTTTATGCTAGATCAATGGAATTGCTCGTTGGGAGGAATTTGTTCATTTTCTTAACAAAAAATGATTTTACTCGGGATACATAAACATTCAATCATAAAAAAAAAATGGTTGCTTTATATCTTTGTTTTGGTTTAATAAACTCTTGATCCAACTGAGACTACGTGTTTATTTTCGTGAAAACTATGTATTTACCTATTTTTTTGTAAAAAGGTCTGGTTTAACAAACTTTTAATCGAGAAAAAATAGTTGTTATTATCAAATACACTTTTAATGAAAAAAAACTACGTATTCATTTATCTTTTTAAAAAAGAAGTTATAAATATACATTTGCTTATTTTTGTAAAAATGTTTGATTTCACGAACTTTTAATTATAAAAAATGTTGTAATTTCAAATTCTTGTTTTTATTATCAACTTTTGATCAAATCAAAATTATGTAATTTTTAAGATTCAAAACTCTGCCGATAAGCCATTTTCATCGATAAGGCGTAACATATATCTAATAAAAGAAAAAAAAATATAACATTACTATAACATTACAATGAAAGAGATGATTTCTGCGGTATGAACTTTTCGATACAATGGATAGAAGAAAATACGACATAGGTTAATAGAATCAGTTCCGGCTCAACACTTTATGGGGCCCTGAGCAGAATTAGATTTGGGGCCCCGACTGCCTCAGTACAGTAAACACTACCGACTCTATTAGGCCCCCCAGCAACCACTTGTTTCGCTAATGCCTCGGGTCGGTATTTAGAGATTCAGCAATAGAAACTGATGTAGAGATTGGCCGACAAAGCGACTGAAATATTGAGAATGCACAAATTACATCAATCGAGAGGGACAGACGAATTGCATAATTATAAATATTCATATACATGTCAATATACATTTGTGTGTGTGCGTGTGTGTGCATAGAAATTTCACTCCTTTATGATGAACTTCATGCCAGTGGTTCAATCGTCTAGCATGAATTTTGGAGTCACCTATGTACACCTGTTTAAATATGTTCTATCCCCCGTATAACTCAGTCCATTAAATCTATGTATCTATTTCAGTCTGCCCCTACTTATCCACTTACAGTATGTTCCAATCTCCCTCTCTCTCTCTCTTTCTCTCTCTCTCTCTCTCTCTCTCTCTCTCTCTCTCTCTCTCTCTCTTCATCTATCTATCAATCTATCTATCTATCTCTTGCAATCCGTACATATGTTTGTACTTTGTCTGATCATATCTATCACAGTCTTTTCATATCTATTCCAATTTATTAATATCTCAGGATCGATATCCTTAGATAATCTCTATAACCTAATCTATGCCTTCATAATCCCCCTCCTCTTTCTTTCTCTCTGCCTCCCTCCCTCCCTTCCATCCTTTATATAATGCTATTTTTCTCATACAGTGTCACTCATAAACGAATACATACCATTTTCTCCAGAAAAAAACATCATCATCATTCTTTCAACGTCCTTCGTTGAACATAGACCTTCCCCAGGATTCGCCACACTTCTCTATCGTGGGCGTCGCAGAGCCAGTACTTTTTGAATTTGTCTAGCCATCGAATATTTTGTCGGCTTTGGTTGCACATGTGATCTCAGGGGATCCATGTCGTGAGTAACGATGTCCATCAGTAGTCCGCCATTCTTGCAACATGGCCAGCCCACTGCCATTTGAGATTTTTAATGGATTCTATGATGTCCCTGTTTCTTGTCTTTTCCTGGATGTACTGTGCTGTCTTGCAGTCTCTCTATGTGAGGTTCAGCATAACTCTTTCATGTGCACGTTGCATAGTTCTCAATTTGCAGATCTGTCTCTTGGTTAAGTTCCATGTTTTAGCTCCATAAGTGACTATTGGGAGGATGGATTCGTTATACACCCTTCTCTTTAGGATTAATGGGATCTTCTTATTTTTGAAGGTTGAGCTTGCTCTGCCAAAGGCTTGCCATCCTAGAGTGATTCTTCTCTTGATTTCTTCTTCTTTTGAGGGTTCTCATTGAGATTCGTTGTCCTAGGTAGATGTAATGATCTACTTTCTCCAGTTCCATGAATATGTCTAATGGAACAATATATTATAAAAACAGATATCATTAGGTACCAAGCTCTACCACATCGGGTCTCTGTTGCCAAAAATATAAATATTTTACCGTACAAAAATGAGTACACCTTTATGAAAAAAGTTTATTTCAAATTCATATTTGGTGAGACCGCCTTTGTTTTCTGTTATTGTTTGATAATGTTATATTGTACAGGTGATGACAAAACCTAGCTGTTTGGTTTGAAAAAAACTTAACTCTCTGTACGAAAGTATCAGGAGTGTACTCATTTAAAGGCATCTCTGTAACTTCTTCTGTTTTGCATATTTCTTATCAGAGATTATCGTGTTCTATCGATTTATCCAAATTCTTCTTGGTTTCAATCTTATGTTCTCAATTAACATTAAAAAAGATTCGAGTTTTCATTATCAGACTTGTTTACCTCTACAGTAATTAGACTTGAACAAGTCTGGTTAGTTGCTCAATAGAAGCTATGACGTGACTAACTTCATTTAGCAGAATTCTCTTCTGAGAATGATCACTTAAAAAGAGGGTGATCAATGAATAAGTTACTTCTCACGCCTCTGCTTGGGCTGTGATCACAAAAAAGTCCAAATTTTCAGAAAAACATATATGAATGCTAGTAGGAACAAACTAAGGGATCAGTTTAGCATGAATTTACATTATAATTTGAACCTTCAATTAAAATCTTATCAGAATGTACTTTCAAAAGACAAAAAATATTTCTAAACATAATCAAGAGTGATCTTTAAATTTTCAGCCATCTAGCTCCACTGACATGGCTTGCATGCGTGTTACACACATAGATACATTCAGCCAGCCAGTCTGAACCATATGAAAGGTTAAGGAAACTATGTTAACAGTTTTAGTTTACGGTGTCGAATAAAGATGGATTTTTTCTTACCGGAATGCAATTGTTTGCCTCTTAGTATTCACTGATCGAAATAATCTATTCTAATCAAAAAAAATTAGTTTTTCTTCCAGTTCTTCCAATTTCTGTTGATTGGAATACTTGGTACTTTCTTTCAGCAAATGAAAATTACTGCTCGCGAACGGATAAGAAAATTTCAGATCAGAAACAAACAACTTCCGCTGTCAACAATTTTTTTCGGTGTTTTCAAGTTTGCTTTAGAAACTTTTAGAAAGCTCGACGGAAATTGGGCTGATTTTTCGAACCATAGATGTTGCACACATAGATAGATATATACCAATCCTTCATTCAATACAAGAAAAATAATAATAACGATTCATAATACTTCATCGAATAGAAAAAAATTAAAAAAACAGAAAATTATATTAATTACTGTCACTTCCAGAATTTGAACAAACGATCGGGAAGAAAGATCGGTTCAAGGTTTCAATAGAGCTTTTTCACCCGGTTGAAGTCTTAGTGGCTTAATTGGTAGAGCAGGCCTGGCTAAACGATGCTTCCTATCAATCGATGTGGGCACGAATCCTATATGATATTTATTTTTAATGTTTCATTTAAGGCTATCTATCCATTGCTGGTGGGTAATCGGTCAGCAAGAGGTTAAATTTTAGATGAAGTCAAAAGGCAGCCTGTAGATATATAAAATAATGATGATTTACAATTTTCATCAAATAAACATTTAGAAAAACGTAAAAATGTGATGAAATTTCTATTTTAAAAAATCCTAAAACTTAAATCTTTTTTGAGGGTTTTCGATTTCCTTGATTACTTCATCGGAAACAAAAATAATTTTAAAGCTAAGACCTGCCCGAAATAAATGAATATCTTGAAAAAAACGATTACAACACACATCTTTGAAGGGACAGATCCGGAAATTTCAGCAAGCTGGGGCTAAAATGAGAAAAGTAAGTTTCACTAATAAATACGAGAAAAAGAGAACGAATTTCAAACATTAAAAACATGAAAGTGATATTTCATAATTTTTTGTTTTTCACTTACAATGGTCAGTTTTACTGGCATCCATAGATTTTTTTATAACCTGAAAAATATCTTCAGAAATAAACGGAAATCAACCAAACAGGTATCAAAATAATATTTTGATAAGAGGTTCAAAGTGAATAAACATAAAAACATATTTTTTATCTCATAAGAAGCAATTTCGAGAAAGAGATTAAAGAAAAATACGAGACTTTGGCCGTTAGGATCACCAATAACTTGAATAACATGCACAAGAAAAATGTGAGAAACTTCCAGCTGAAAGGTGTAAAAAGCTTATAAATGACTACAAGAAACGTTTGGTGGCATTCACTTTTGACTAGGGTGTGAAACAAAATATCAACGAAGGGAAAGTTGTCGATATAACTGTCTAGATCGCATTTACTTTTTCCTCTCTTAAATCATTTCTTATAAGTTGAAAAAGTAATGATTTTTTTCCTATTGTTAGAATACTTTGGACATCTTATTCAAAAAGTTCCGATGATATAGACTTGGTAGATTTCTATTTATTTTTGAAAATATTTTTAGGACTATAGAAAATTTTAAGGGTGCAGATAATCGTGACCAGAATCGGATATTTGAGTTGTAGTTTTTTAGAACTAGAACCCACATGGACGTTTTAAAAAATTATCAAAGAAATTTACAATCGATGGAATAGATTTTAAAAAAATATATATTTAAAAAAGACGGAAGACATCTTACTTAGATGAAGAAAAAGATATCAATTGTTGATACCCTGAGCGCAGGGTTGTGAGGATGCATCTCTATATCCCCCCACCCCCACCATACCTGGACTCGTACGAGCTTTACTTTCTAAAAAGCCTTACATCTTAAAAAATCTAGAAATACACAACTGGTGATTCACAAAAATATCTATATTCCATTTAAGGAGTACCTCCTTGATCAATAATGAGAAACGAACCAAAAGTATCTATATGGTTACAGATATCTTTGCCTGCGAAAGAATCCTTGGGACACCACCAATAACTGATTAACCATGTTGAATGTCAATCAGGAGTTTTTCCGACAGGTACTTATCAGAACATGAGCTAATCTTTTCACTATCACATATATTATAGCAACGACAAAATAGCTTGGGATTCACCTGTTCTTGTGTGATCGCCGGTCAAGCAACGTTGAGCTTATTCTGTACCTACATGAGTGACAGTTTGGGAATACTGGGTGCGGTAACCATCTGGGGAGGTATCCACTGCTGTCGGACTAATCTACAAACGTGAAAAACATTTTCATTGTACGAACCAAGAGGAGGAAATCAAGCGAAGAATCACTTTGTGATGGCAGAGCTTCGACAGAGCAAGCTCAACTTTCAAGAACAAGATGATCCCAATAATCCTAAAAAGAACAGTATAAAATCAATGCATTCTCCCGATAGTCACTTATGGAGCTGAAATATGGAACCTAACCAAGAGACAGGCCTGCAAACTGAGAAGCATGCAACGTGTGCATGAGAGAATTATGCTCAACCTTACATGGAGAGATCACAAGGCAGCACAGTATATAAAGAAGAAAACGGGTGTTCGTGGCATCATAGAAACTATTAAAAAAACTCAAATGGGCAGGCCATGTTGCAAGAATGAGAGACAACCGATGGACATTACGTCTCACAACATGGATCCCCAGAGATTACATAAGAAACCGAGGCCGACAGAACACAAGATGGAAAGATGAACTTGACAGATTCAGGAAATACTGGCTCCGCGATGCCCATGATAGAGAATTGTGGCGAATCCTGGGGAAAGTCTATGTCCAACGACGGGCGTTAAAAGACTGATGATGATGATGATGAACATTTATCTCCTTTGGAAAGCCTTCAACATGGGGAAGGGGCGAAAACGCCCATTCATGCCAGCTAAAAGCTGTTCAACTCTCAGTCAACTTTGGCCAACGGGGGCCCCCAGAACGTGGCTATTTTATTAATACCTGATAACATTTTGTATTAACCGTTAATAATTTTGGAGAAAATGTTTCATAACCACAAATGAACCGAGTGTGTTCAGAATTCTTGATATTCTTTATATCAGCATTGTTGCCCAGCCAATGAGGATGCCCCTCAAACCAATACTTTTAAAAGACATAAACTTGTCGACAAAAAATTACCTTTATTTATTGGCCTATAATAGGCAAGTTTTCAGTTCAGGAACGTAGCGCCTTCGATACATCTTTCAAATGGTTAGACATGTTTTAATTCTAATTCTTTTCTACTTGCTCGAATTGATCGCACGATTTTGATCTTGACAGACAGGATTTAAACAGTTCAACCGCCGCTGCAAAGTGACTGCAAGGAAAGTAAAACTAAACAATGTTAGACGACCACTCCTGGTTAAGTACTTTCCACTCAAAATGATAACAAACATGTTATAAAGGATTTTCAAATCTTAAATGTATAAAGTTCCTGCACAGAAAATAGTTGGAAGAAAGAGGGAGATGGGGGGTAAATCGTTGTTTATTAAAACCTTCAACTCTGAGATGCCAGATTTTTTTAAATCAAGCCACGAAAGAGAGAACTTTACATATATTCAGAAATTAAGTGCCGAGGAACATATATAACAATTTCTATTCTAATTGGTTCAGCAGCTCAATATGTTTCGCATGTTTTCATATGGTTACTTATATATGAAATGTAAACAAACAATAGGATCGACCATGAATCACCATTTTCTATTCATGGGTTTGTCAACATTATAGCAAAATTTCACCAAAATTGGTCAAGATTTGAGACATTATAAACAAAAACAACGTTTTTGCCTATGAAATGATAACAAAAATCGGATCTGCAATAACTCACCATCCCCTTACTATAAGCCTACTTACAAAATTTTATTGAAATGCAGGAATAACGATAATTTGCTATTGCAGTCAATAATTGAACAACTGTAGCGTAAAAAGTAGAAGTCATGTAAAAAAAATCATCGAATAACGAATATGGTCAGAATGAGTTCTATTTATAACATCATTGGTGTTTTCCATGGAAAAAAATTAAGAATAGAGTTTAAAAGAACATGTATATTCTCCACAATTTAGATGTTATTAATAAACCCGTTAGAACAAGGCCCCAAAAAGGTCCAGAGAGCTTTTGTTCCAAGAATCAAAAATCAATTTTTTACAAGCGGTCCAGTGTTTTATTCTCAAGTCTTTTGACAAAACGGTATGACCATCAGCACTGGAACAAACAAACAAACAAAATAAGGCCCCGGAAAGATAAAAAAAAAAGACACATTTTTTAGAATGGGTCGACTGGAGTTCTGATGCGAATTTTCAAGTCTGTGGCCAAAACAGTATGGCCAAAAGTGCTAGAACAAACAGACAAACAATATGTGGCCTTACTATGGCCAAAAAATTATTTTTCAAGAATTAGGGGAAAAACATAGTAATGGGGTATGGTGGAGTACTGATGCTGATTTCTAAGTCTGAAGACAAGACAGTATAGCCAGAACAAATAAACAAAAAAGCAAGCACATAAACACACGTACATATTGAAAAGCCATAGAAGCCTTCGCTATCTTTGATGGCTACGGTTGTTCAGTATCGAATTAGGAAAAAGGACACAAAGACGGATAGTTCTTGACTTAATGATTAACAAGTTAAGCGATGTACATGTAACCGGAAGTTATAACGAAATACATCCTCCGGCGTTCAGATGATACTACGCGCACTACGATACTGCGCATGGATTCTTTAGAAAAAAGCTTCAGGCTTCGATTCCAATTCCTGTAGCGTATTACACTTCGACATTTGAAATTCTTCTCAACTTTTAAAAACTTTTTTCCAGTGAATTTTTTCGCTATCGCACATCACTGCTCACTAAGACATTTTTTTCCAGGATTTTTTTTATTGCAAATCATGAATCTTAGAATTCATATATGAATTGTGGTATGCATAACGTTTCAACGAGCGAATAGACACTACACTCTGATCCTAAGCTGATGACTTGTAAATAACTGTATGATCCTGGGCAGCACCAACAGATGCCCAGATCCTAGGCAGATGTGTCGATTCATTTGTGAATAATTTTGCCATTTTTTACGGGTTCTATACCAGTATAGAAATGATAATTGGAATGATCATATTTCTTCAACTGTCCTCTTCCACGAATGAACACATCTCCAGCCATTTTGACAATGCATCTCATAGAGAATCTCAGCCAGTTTAGCATTTCCCTAAAAGATTGCATCTACCAAGAAAAGCCCACACGCGAACTTTCACAAAAGGTTGTCGAATATGAATATGTATGTGTATATCTGTGTCTTTTTTCTTTTGTTCGTGTCTTTCTCCCAAACACGTTCATCTCTGCCAACCTAAAGTAAATCGTGTGAAGAGACAATAAAGACGAAACCGCTTCGTGATCAAAAACTCTTCCTGAGACCCTGTTTGAATATTTACAAATTATTCGAATTCGTCATCCAACTTAGTTTACCACTGAGATGACATGCTGAAAAGAAGAAACCTGTAAGTCAAGCCATAGATGTGATAGTACTTTTTCTTGAATAAAGATCTAAGAGAGACCGCATTGTCAAAATTACTTTCAAATGTATACCCAAATTAGGTAGAGAAATATCCTAAAAACATATAGTGACATCTAGATTCTCCATATATATATATATATATTATTTTGTCATCCACAGACAGCTGTTTCGATGTATTACATCTCTTCAGTGTGGCTATAGACTTCCCTTTATCCCGTCCAGTACCGCGAGGCAGAATTGAAACCTTACCCTAACAGGCCGATATCCTACCTCTGGACTACGGGACTGGACAGTCAGTAAGGCTGAATTCGAGCAATATATTTATTCACACAGAAATCCATTATCAACCAGGGTACTCTATTCATATGAAAGAGCATTGCATAATCTTACAGTGGATGAGTTACCTCACTTAAAGAGTGCTCAACCCTGAATATATATATATATATATATATATATATATATATATATATATATATATATATATATATTAAATGAGGCTTTAATTTTATTCAATCAAAATAATTCATTTGAAATATTATTTAATCATCATGAATGAAATTGGAATATAATTTTTATTAAAGATATTCTAGAAACTAAAATCATATAGATTTAAAATGAAAACATTTAAATGGGCAATACTGAGTAAGGGACGTAACTAACATTTGGGTATACCAGTCAGTAACAATAATCGATGCTAGAGATGCTAGTGGATCTAAAAGTATTGTTGTCAAATAATAGATGAAGCCCTGTATCTCTTTTTTCAGTCATCTTCGGTACGATTCACGATTTGCTAATACTGAACTGATCGTGAAAGGGCTCACGTTTTGACCGGAAATCAAGAAGTTGTTCTGTCTTACGTATGGATTGGCATTTTATCAAAGTGTCTCTGTGCCTTGTCTGTAAGATCAAAGTGCTCTTCCTGAAATCAAAGTGCTGCATGTAGTCTGTTGAAGATCAGAGTGCAGTATCTGCCTATTATGCCAAGGATCAAATTGGTACCCCCGGCACTTCTACCTCGGATCAGGGTGTGGTATGCTCATGAAGAAATCGTTGTACACAAACAAAAACATAAGTATATGAATATACATTGCGTTTTATATACATAGATAGGTACTTAAGTAGATAGGTATGTGTGTGTGTGTGTGTGTGTGTGTGTGTGTGTGTGTGTGTGTGTGTGTGTTTCAGTGTTTTAGCGATCTATAACTGACATAACATTATTCCTAAATCTGAATTGAATCCCCATGTGGGTGACTGACTATGTCAGTTCCTCGGAATACGTGTCAAGCAGAAATAAAAATGGCAGACAGGAGTATGCTCCTAACCTAAACTTGTTGTCCAGGGTTAGGCAACTTTCGACCTGCAGGCCAGATATGAGTCGTGAAGGGATTTGGACCGACCTGCAAGCAACTATGGGGGTACTACGCTTACTTTTAATGTTTTAATGATTGGCTGTGTCATTTTGATAAATCTAAATCATGGCTCAACTACTTCTTCCTGTAATGGCTGATTTTTTAAAGTTTTTGCCAATGGCCCTCATTGATATCATATCAGATCTTACCTATGTGAAAAAATGCTCCTGGGACCTATAATATTCAAATATTTACTCTGCAATATAAATCTGCATAAAGTGGTTATATTTATTCATCTATCCAATAAATAAATACTGAAATTTTTATCAAGATGTCGGAATTCGTTAAAAATCTGTGGACATGCCTATTACCAAATTATTCACAGAAATGCTTACAAGCAAAAATTGAACAAAATTTTTTTATCTCCAACCGAAACGAAATCCTAAAAGCCATCACCTTCTCAATGGCCAAAAAATACATGAAATTTGAATAATTTTTTCTGAGCAAAGGTCTGAGACTCAATACACTAACTTTATCCGAACTCAATGGCTCACAAATAAATGAAATCTAAATATTTTCTAGCAACGTCCGTGGCCCAAAGACAACATATCAACTTTAAATTGATACTTCATTCGACCTCAATGGACCACTTGTCATACGAGACCCACCTGATTTGAATGATGCCCTGATAAGAATAAATTGTGAATAGATTGAGTTCTTTGATTACTAATTGGCATTTTAGGTTTAACAGAAATGGTTTCCCAGCATGCATTATTCATTGATCTGAGGCAAAATATAACTAGATATATTTGAATTCCTAAATTTCATGCCTTTATGACTTTTATATGGTTCACGGACAACTGATTGATACCTAATCTAGTCTAACCCCTGGTATCCCCCTGCTATAGGGAGGACGTGAAGTGTCAAGAAGCATAAAATGTGGAGCTAAGGGATGAAGATGTTAACGATCATCGAGGGCAGACCTCATGTGGCTTTTCGGCCGGGCGCCAAGTCAAATGATTCAATCCCCACCAGACCAGAGAATATAAACTCCAAATAGACATATCAATTACATCCGGGTTTTTTTTTTCTTTTTCTGCTCCTCAACTGGCCAGACAGAGCTGTCGGGTAGGGGAGGAGGGTAGTCCAATACGTAAATAGAGTCTTAATCCAGATGAGGTGGGAATCTTGCCGAAGTACACACACACGCATGCAAACACACACACACACACGTACACATCACTAACGACCCTCTCTCTCCCCCTCTCTCTCTCTCTCTCTCTCTTAATCTTTTACTATCTGCTACCTTCAATCACTTTAATTTTTTTTATCTGAATATCAACTTGAGATCAATCCGTCACCTGACCTCTGAATCTCTGCCCGTCCCTCTTTTTCTCATACTTATTGCATCTACTTATCATTCAATAAAAGATATTGATAAGATTTTTTTTTTGGCATACCCATTTCTGCAATTCAAGTAAATTAATTTATTATCTATGAACTGTATTCATATTGACTACGAAACGACCTTGCGACCTGCTGTGTCATCCTTTGTCAGACAATCTGTGTGGTCAGATGTGGTAAGAATGAACATGGTCTCTTCTGCATTTGCAAATACAAGGAGATAGTGCGAACTCCAATCCCAAATTATAACCATTCAGTTGCAATGCAGCCATTTCTACAAACGGCTAGATTTACCGATAATGGCAAGAAGATAGCTAGATTTGGCTAAAACTGCTGATAAATAGCTGGAAAACGGGCAAAAAGTGTTAAATGTCGAATGTTTGCGCTTCCATGAAAACTTGAAAAACGTACATGAATTTCTACACGTAGTCTCTCTCTCTCTCTCTCTCTCTCTCTATATATATATATATATATATATATATATATATATATGGATGTTTATATATATATATATATATATATATATTTGATGTGTGATGAGTTAATTCCACAGAGAGCTCGATACATTCAACAGAAAACATCAAGATGAGTTTGAGTAGAGCTTAAAATATGATGAAAAAAAGGATTTGCAACATAAACTCGTTAATGTTTCTGTCTTGTTTGGGCTTCTTCAGGCGAATGATTCAGTTTATTTTAGATTCCTATTAAGGACATTTTGCAGGAAACGAACCCCTATTGGTCACAGGTTCGATTCCAGCAGCAGCCCCATTTCGTGTAATTGTTTAATCGTTTCGACTTGTCTAAGGCAATATAACGCAATTAATGATTATATGCGAAAATTATAAATTGTGTTATATTATATTGAAACTTATTTGAAAAATGATCTTCCGTCGATTGACAGTTAATACGTCATTCAATTTTGACGACGTAAATAGAATAAACAATTATAGAAAATGGGGGTGCTGCAGGAATCGAACCTGACACCAATAGAGTAGCCGCTTCAATGTAGCGATCCATTTACCATTGTGTTTAGCAGCTCATCGGTAATGCGAAGGCCAAATAACTGCTTTCAACCCAAATTCTCATCTTGTTTATTCTCGGTCTTTTTCATCTCTTTCAACGCGACAGTATATATTTCAGATTAGTTCAAATGCAATAAAACGCAATTCATAATCATTTCTGTCGGACCAAATATGTCCATGTCATAAATACAATTATATATATATATATATATATATATATATATATATATATATATATATATATATATATATATATATATATATATATATATCAACTAATCCTACTCAGTCTAAGAAAACAATGTTGGTCGAATGCATAACATGCTTGTACAAATATGTCATATATGTATATATATATATATTAGTAAGATCGTGACTTCACGAAAATACCAGTTTCACAATCTCACCGTAGCATATACACGCGATTGCAAAAATAGGAAACAGCTTTGTTAGCAAAACGTGTTTACAACGGCGAAGCGGAAGAAAAAAACTTGCTTTGAAGTGAGCTGATTTGATTATTAATTATCTTTCGACCAGAAACGACTGAAAAGAAATCATTAAATGAAAACGAACGAACGCGATTCGAAACAGATTTGAAAGAAAATGACTTTTACAAAAATGCCTAATTTAGTGAATCGGTTTCCGGTCGGAATGATGTTTTACGTTGAGAAAAAGGGGAAATATATATTTGTGAACGATGAGGTTTTTGTTAGGTTTAAAGAAAAAAATGAGAAATAATTGCATTTGGAGACAATATTTTTTCAAATGGAGTTTAGTGACTGTAAAGAAAACCAAAATCTATGGAAATGATTGAAGCAGACAATACAAAAGTCAAACAGAGGCCGAAGCTACAATACAAACAAATAAATTCTATTTTGCTTTTTTAAATACTTAAGAACACGAAAAAGTGCAATACGTTTCTTTTTCCCCGTTTCGACTGGGGAGCAGTTGTGAAAAAGGACTTTGTAGAGCTTTGTGAAATTCAAAATAGGTCCCATAGCCGAAGTTTTTCCTTCTGGTTTCAAGGCATTTTTTTTTTTGTAAACAAGAACCAAAAGTTCAATGGAACGTCAACTATAAAATTTAAAAGCCATTATCACCAGATCTCATCCCCTTGAGTAGAAAATAATTTCAGGTACAAAGCATCTTATCGAGCGACACGTGCCCATCAAGTTTCAAGTAAATCTGAAACAAAACAGCTGAGAAAATTGACTTACATGCAAGAAGTTCAATTGTTTGATTACGTGATCCTGAGTGGAATATTTTTCTAAGTGAGAAACATCACATCAAGGAAGATATTTCTTCAAAGTCTCAGGTAAATCTGACTTAAAACAGCTGAAAAAATATGGGGACAGACAGACCGACAGATCCACCGAACCTCTTATGGTGAGGTGAGGATGCCTCTAAAAACTTTTATCGCGAATTTTGATTGTATTGAATATTCTGAAGAAATGCTTGAATTGTAATTGGTAGTTTTGCAGATTCAATTAGAAATAAACACTACTTTTCCTCTCTGAGGTATTGATCTCTACCTGGTCATTATGTTGGTATCAATTTCTACTTGGTCCAACTGGGTGGTACTAACTTAAATTCAAATACATCCAAAGTACTATCCCTTGAAAACCTGCGTAGGCCTCTAGTTTAAAATGGCGAAGACAGCTTTCCTCTTTTTTCTCACTCCTTGAATAAAAATACCTACACAGCCTGACTGGTATTTCCTACAGATACATCTTTCTTCTTGTCCTCTCCTTTATTAAAGAACCTTACAAATATGATATCATATCTATAGATATATATATATATATGTATGTGTGTGTGTGTGTGTGTGTGTGTGTGTGTGTGAGTTAAGCGAGTGAGAATTTGGAACAGAGGATGGAGGCATACCATTTTGGATGAAATTCCTGAATGATGTATGTCAGTGAACTATCAATGATTATATATATATATATATATATATATATATATATATATATATATATATATATATATATATATATATATGCGTACGTATATAGTAAATGATAATTGAATTGGGTGTGGTTATGGAAATAGATCATGGCAGCTGAATGCCTGATTAATGTAAAATCAATCCAGTCATGTGCATTGTATATATATATATATATATATATAACAGACGTTGATTTTCAACGCGATGGAACTGTCTCTTTCTACTTTCCACGATCATCTCAGTTATCACATTTTCAATGATATCCAGTGAAAGCCGCCAATCATAATAAATTACTTATCCCAGATTTTGCGAGGACACGTCTGAATTTTAAATAAAAGGTAAAAAAACAAGCGTGAATACTGCTGAACATAAACTATGGGATCGATTTAGCAGAAACATGCATTGTAAATTGAACCTGTATTAACCTATTCGAGGGGGGAATTGTTTGTTGTTTCACACATAATAATGAATTATAAATTGCATTATATCATATAGAAACTTATTTGAAATGATCTCCCGTCAAGGTTAATATATCAATCAAATCATTCTGTCAGACCAAATATGTCCATTTCTTAATACACATAATGAGTGATGGTTTGGATTTTCGTCGAACCAGCACCATTAGCACGGCCTATACATGTGATACTTAGATAGTCAGCCAGAAGAACTAAAAAATCTGATGAAACCTGTTGACAGCTTTTGTTAACTATTTTGCATAGTACTGGGACAAATCGGAAAAGATAATATTTAAACAAACTGCTGGATTATAAAAAAGCCAGTGTAGTAAAGCAGAATACTAAAGCTCTGAGAGATCTGCTACCACCTATTTCGGCATGAAATGCGTCATTTTCATTATTATTATTATTATTATTATTATTATTATTATTATTTCAGTTTTGGTGGATTCTGGTTTATCTCCCCAAAGGGCAACGTGCATCCACCAAACTCAGGTCTCTTGGGCCTTCTGATCAATTTTGTATTTCCAAGCAATGCTGCTTTCTGCAACAGCTCTAAGCTACTTTTTTTTTACTTCTTTAACCAGTCTTTCAAATAGATACCATAAGCAAAGGTCCCAGCTATTATCGGCACTACAACAACATAGGCCATACTCCAAAACCTTTTGATTTCTCTCCCCAGTTCACCATAATCTTCATTCTTCGCTCTCTCTCTCTCTCTCTCTCTCTCCTCTCTCTCTCTCTCTCTCTCTCTCTTTCTCTCTGTTTCCTCCTTTTGTTGAAATCTTAATAATCCTAGAAAGAAGGGTATACAATCAATGCATCCTCCCGATAGTCACCGATAGAGCTGAAACATGGAACCTTAAGAAGAGGCTAACTGAGAACATTGCAACGTGCACATGAAAGAATCATGTTCAACAACGCATGGAGAGAAAACAATATATAAAGGAGAAAATAGGAGTCTGACGCATCATGGGATTCACTGGAAAACTCAAATGGAGCTGTCATGCTGCAAGAATGTCAGACAACCACTGGACATCACGACTCACAACATGGATCCCCAGAGATCACGTACGAAATCGTGGCCGGCAGAATATGAGATTGCGAGAAGAACTAGACTAGTTCAGAAAGTATTGGCCCTGCAACGCCCATACGAGAGAGGTGTTGCGAATCTTGGGTGATCTATGTCCATTTAATGACGGCAAACGGAGATCTGCATTGCTGTGAGGTTGACGAGTAGCATTCTTTTGACCACAAAAGATCTTCATTATTTTTTGTCATTCGTGTTTATCACTTTTTATAATAGAAACGATCAATTAAAACTCTCACCATAGGTTTCTTCAGTTTTTAAGTTTGGTTGGCTATCTGGCTATTTGTATCTATGACACGTACAAGCTGCACCTATGGGGCTGAGGATCTCGAATATTAAATATCCTCCCCTCGTCATGCCTGTCTTTTTTTTTTAACTACCTCGTAGAAAAGATTTTTTCCGGTTGGGAGATCAATTTGCAATCTATGTTCCTGCTGAATCAATCCCTTACTTTGTGCCGGGTAGCATACTCGCTTGCTTCTTGAAAATACAGACTTTTTCATTGATCACTGCCGAACAGAAAGACAAGATCCATGCAGCGAAAAGACGTCGGTCACATGACGGTTTCCACTGTATGACTAACCAGACCTGTTTTTAACATCGTTTAACTTCACCATTCTAATCACGTTATCTGCTCATACAATTCTATTTTGTTACATTTGTTGCTTTCATTGCAACGCCTGATTACAAACACATTGCTAATTGTTTTTTGATTTTTATAATCATAATCACATTTATGCTGGGTAGGACGGAACAGCCCCTGCATGGGCTCCACATATCATATTCATTATTGTCACCTTTCCGGTTTCAAATGGCCGGTTAGCGTTTTTAGGGTAGGTATTTTTAGGTTTAGTAGTTTTAGGGTTAGTGTTAGTATTGAATTTAGGGTTGTTTTCGTCTGCTTGTTTGACTTTGAATCCACCATCAGCACCTTCAACTTTACAGTGGGAACGGCGGTCATTTTCAAACGGGAAAAGTCAGAAGAGCTGTCTTTTCCGTGACCCTTCTTCTCCAAATAGTCTTTTCTCGTTTCCCCGTTTTCCTTCCCAAACACGGCATTCATATGTCTGCATATGATTGCAAAATCTTCCATATGTGAAATCAGACTCCGAGGTTATAAACCCCAAAGCGGCCTGACTAGATTCATGGATAATAATTTTATTAATAGAAGTTGATGGTGCTATAAAGTTCATATATGCCATTAAGGAAGGATCTTAATTTATGGTAAATTCTTGGTTCTGTGAATCACCATTCATTGCTGGAAGCAAATTTAACGGATATGGAGAAATTCAGAACAATGTAGTCAGCGGAAATTGTCAAGGGTGGCAAGTTTCACACAGAGCTTCGAGGCTCTGTATCAGAGCAATGCATGTTTTGCTTTTCGATCTTGATAAATTGGTCGATAATGGAAGTGGCCCCAGCATTCTATTAATTCAAAATGGGCAAAAGTTGATCATGTTGGCTACTCTGATGGAAACAATGACGAGTTATCTACATCCTGGGTCCCTAGGCTAAGCTTAGTAAAGCTTTCATTGAACTTATGTCCCTGTCAAACCCTTCCGTGGATAGAATAGAGACGCACGGACACGTTAATTAATTTTCATCAATGTACTTTGTATTATGTACAATATATACATACTACTGTAAAAGTCGTGAACTTTTTTTCAAAATTGATTTATATCATTTTAAAAACCTTTTCAAACTACAAAGATGTAAACAGTATTTTATGTTATTTGATATTTTGAATTTTGCCTCAATTTTTGTTTTCTGTACAAGAATTTAAACCATTATTAACTTGATATGACCTCTGATTGATTTCAAGCAAACTTGACCACATTAGATCTCAGGTGAACTAGCATGCCCTTTTGAGACCTCCTATTTCCTTGCGTGGGTCCGTTTAACTTCATTTATAGCTAGGATCATTGATCAAACATGTCACTCTTGCAGTTGTGATTACAATGCTTGTCCAATATATTCATCATAGGATCTGGTAAAGATTTGAACCCAAAGAAAGGTCTTCAAGTGGAAGTTTATCTAAACGATACTTCCTAAAATTGGGGAAAAAATTGCAAAAATAAGATCATTTTCAAAAATAATGTCATTCTCTCATAAATCTATCTTTCCTTCTAGAGATTTAATTTTGTTTGTCCGTCTTTGACCACTAAGTAGCCAAAACGATACTTTGTGGCTAGAGGTACTGAATCGAAGTGCCTCTACGGAAACAGATTTAATCGATTATTGTAGCTAAAGGACCAATCCAGGCCTTCCACATGAACTAGCTGGAAATCATGTCGTAGGGAGGGTTTCCAATTAGTGAAGCATGGAATCCTTATTGTTTTAAACCAGCAGCCAGTGTAACGTGGAAAAATAAGCAGTGAAAAAAAATCACTTGGACACATATTTAGACTTAATGTGCCGAACCCTTTTATTTCGACCCCTTATGGTGTGGAAATCTCTTCCTTATTGAGATTGCTCTAAAAGAACCTAATACGTCAGCCAATCTTAAAGCTCAAAATTGACTCTGCCATACTCACTAGATTTTTTTAATAATAAAGTTGACGGTTTCCAAATTGTACATCATGGCAAAATGGCGTTCCACAACGATCTCCCAAGTGTGCCACTTGAATTTCACCAAATATGCGAACTAGTACAGATAGTATGTATGTTTCCTTTTCAAAACACGGATACCAATCTAGTGGTTTTATAACTAAATTTTGTGAGATCTGAATATTTTAACCAAAATAGATGAGAATGAGAATATAGAGTATGCGTACTTCTCAATTTCCTGGTCTTTGTATGTTCAATGTCTACAAATGAAAGCATTACCATAAAATTAGTCCTCAAAGCCAAGCCGTACCGTATACATAGTTCCCAAAACTCATTTCCATCACTTTCAATAGATAAAAAGAAAAAAGAATGATGAGTAAGTAAAATAGTGTATGTTGATATGAAAGATTCGTTCATTGATCACTGAAACGTTTTTGTGTAATTCATTCCATTTTTAGAGTTGGTGTGCCGCATTGATCAAATATATCTCTTGGTGTGCCGTCAGACAATCAACTTTGAAAACGACTTTTTTTTTTTGAAACTATGGAAGTCATTAGTATAAACCTAAACAATGGACCGTACCATTCAAAAGTGTACACCATGGGTCAATGCTGAAGCTCGGTGTTTATGCATACTCGTAGATGTATATGTGTTTGTGTATACAATTGAATGTTTGTTTCTGTACAATTGTGTACATATGTGTCTGCGATAGTGCAAGTGAGTGTGTTTATATGTGTGTGTACAATTGTGTGCTTGTGTGTGTATGTATTTGTGTACGTGCACATCTATGTATGTATGTATGTATGTATGTATGTATGAGTCTATATATGCATGTATGTGTACGTGCGAGAATCTGAGTGTGTGTGTGTGTGTGTGTGTGTCAATGCATGCCTATATGAGTGAGTGTTAGGTGAGTGTGTGAGTGTGTATGCATTTGTGTGTGTGTGCATATATGTGTGTGTGTATGAATGTATGAGTCTATATATATATGTATGTGTACTTGCACGAATATGCGTGTGTGCCTCTGTGTGTGTGTGTGTGTCAATGTGTGCCTGTGTGTGAGAGTGTTAGGTGAGTGTGTGAGTGTGTATGTAAATGCGTCCCATCGTAATGCCAACTCGTACAGCCAGTGAAATGGTTGTTATGTCTCTCGGGAAACAAGGGACGCGTTAATAATTGTATATGAAAAGAAAATCGATCTTTGAGTTTGTCTTTAGTCAACCAAAGGACGGCGTCAATGGACGGTCGAGTGCCTCCAAAATCTTCTTCTTACGACGACGAGAGACGCACAGAGAAGCGTGGAAAACAAGGTTTCCCGAGAGAGCGTGTGAAATGCTGCAAGCATGAGAGCAGCAGGTGGTGTCCTTCGGAGTCTACTACGGTTGCCCCCCAAAAGGTATTCGTTACTACAGCAGATGGATACACGTTCTTCTACTGATCGAATTACCTATTAGTGAATATTGTTTAGACCATTGAAAATATTCTCATGAAAAGAGAAGTAGAACAATGACTAAGTGTTGTTGAACTAATAGTAAATTAGTCGAAAAACAGTACAAAGAACAAGTTTGGTTAATCACTCAATAGAGACCGTCACATGACCGACGTCTTTCGACTATATAATAAATTTAAAATTTTCCTTTTTAAAAAAATTGGAAAATAAGTGATCAAAGAATAAGTCAATTCAATCAGTGTTTTGTCGGACAGTAATCTCTACATTTTCAAGAAGCAAGCGTGAATGCAAACTAAAGTGTTAATTTAGCATAAACTTGCATTGCAACTTGAATCCACTTCGCTCAACCGAAAACCATTGAGGTGTTTTTTTTTCAAAGAACAAAAAGAAAAGATAATATTGAGTAAATGTTCAAGTTTCCCTCTCATTGGCTTCGTTAGTGTGATCGGTGAGCGTGATTCATTGCCAGACAGACAGAAGAAACCTTTGTTGACAGTTCTTGTGGTAATCATGGATGACTATTCTTAACGAACACGATTGGATGATGCTACAGTGTTTCACTGAGAACGGTGCTAACTACTTGGATTTGACGATACAAACCATACGATAGGAAGAGAAACAAAATATTATGCATACAAAGAAGAATTGATGTCTGAACGTGTCGTTAGTCGACCAAGCGATGTCAGTGGTCGGTAGGATGCTTCTGAAATCTCGTTAAGAAGGCGAGACGCGCGGAGAAGCGTGGTAAACGAAAATTGAGGGAAAGTGTGCGAGATGCAGAAAGCGTGAGATCAGCAGACAAAAGTGTCATTTATAAAGATTACAAACTTATAAAGTTTCTTATTAAACATGTATGAAGGTATGTCTTTTTTCATACAAGTATATGCTTATATGAATTCAACGCCAAAATATAGAAATAGTTAGAGAAAACGGCCGTAGTAGGGCAACAGTTAACATGCTGCTCTTGCAGACCATTGTTTGTTTACTGAGTTGAGCTAAAATAGAAACTAAACATTCACGAACAAAGATACACACGCTTGAATAATTGAACGAGAAAAAACATGGAAGCCTTTAAGGGTAGAAAAAACGAAACTTACTTTTTGTATCGCAACTTCGTAAGTATTTATGATTCATTGATATAATATGTATCAGAATCATAATACAAACAGTTCCAGCTTCAAAATGCATTTTTAAAAGAGTGAGCTTTGTATACTCTAAAGATAAGGAAAATATGAGAACGTATCATACAGACCATCTCTGTCTCTGTCTCTCTCTCTATATATATATATACATGTGTGTGTGTGCGTGTGTGTGAGACCACATGTGCTTTTGAACTTGCTTACACACTAATATATCTGAAATGAATAACTACCCAAGGGAAGTACCAAAAACCACAAGGTACAATCCGAAATGTATGGCTAAATCAAGTCAAGTAACTTGATATTTCTTTGAGTAAAAGCTTTTTACTATATAACAAAAAAACAATGGAATACGTGCAATAGTTTTAAAATGATTGCATTTTGAATGTTGAGAAACTTTGTACGCGTTTTGTTGTTTTGTTTGCGCGATGATACAAAGCGCCTCAATTATTTCTGGGTCTTTCAAGACTAGTGGGTGTCGTTGTTTGTTGGAAACGGAGATCTCCTATTTCACATTTCAAACAATCAGTACATTCCCTGACTTGCAAAATCTTCAACATCCTTCCAATTGATAAATAACAGTGTACAGATAGATATTCCATAAGGAAAGACATTATTTGTTTCCTTCTGGAGAACAGCACAAAGTTTGGATATGAGGGAAAGAAAAGAAGATTTTGAAGGAAGTAAGACACTGTCGTATGCTCTCTCTCTCTCTCTCTCTCTCTCTCTCTCTCTCTGTCTCCCTCTCTCTCTCTCTCTCTCTCTCTCTCCTAGAGAAAATGTTTGATCGTCTGCTGATTGTCTGCTGATATCAATGTTTTATAGAAGTTGAAAAATGATCGAAATGTTCGCTCTTTAAATTGATATCTTGAAATTCTTTTTGACTTTATCAATCATCAGTTTTCTCGAAATCTTTTTCAGCTCGTGTTATCGGCTTTCTCCTTGTTCATGCTAGTCAAAGAAGGAATGTAAGTCTATTTTCTTTTTTTCACTCCTCTTGTCTGTCTTTGTTGTTCATGGCAGAGATTAGCTCTCACACCGAGTGTACTTTTTACACTGGATGCCTTTGCACAGTATTTCAGCGAGACAAGATGACCAAGGCGACTGCCAAGCTTTAAGCCTTTTTATGAAAGTAACCTTTTCTTATATCTGCATCAGCCATTACAAAACCACTTCAGGAAAGAAGCTATTTCCATTTTCTTCCTTGACGACTGCGATTGCGCCAAGCTTAGGCAAACCTTTCTAAGTTATCCTTCCATCTTTTGTCTGGTTATTTCCTACTGCGTTTACTGTCCATACCTATGATGATCACTCTGTATTGCTTTGTGACACCAGTAATATGCCAGTTGGACTGGACAGCGTAAATAGAATAAGCAACAAAAGAATAACTATTCCTGTAGCAGCACATTTTTCAATTGTTTATTCTATTCATGCTAACTAGGCCAACTGGCTTATTCCTGTGTAAACCAGGATGTCGGTTTCAATAGGGTCTCAAATGTAAATAACGCATTCATATTTGTTCCCTCAGATTATATATTCATTTCTTTAAAATCGAATTGAATTTTAACGGATTTAATATTCACGTAGATTAACACTCAATAGGAGTGACACAAAAACCAGTCACGTCAATTGTTACACTTATTGATCTGTCATCGTCAAATACATTTTTCGGGTAAGCTACATGAATAAACCCTAGGAAGGTGATGCTCGATCAACACTGATGGGAGCCAAGTTTACATAATTGTTCGTTTTTTATCTACTGGAAGCAGTGACATAGTAAACACCATTAAGAAAAATCCACTCATAATATCCTGATATCAGATTCTGTGTAAAACATTTTTAAAAAATGCAGGAGAAAATTGCATACAATTACAATAACAGATTTTGGGAAATAATTGACTGAAATGACAGAAATTTTTAGAAAATTTTGTTTTTTATATAATTTGTGTATAATGCTGTAAGTCTTTTAGATTATATATATATATATATATATATATATATATATATATATATATATATAATATATATATATATATATATATATATAAATATATATATATATATATATATATATATATATATATATATATATAAGTTATTGAGTAATGGGTTTGTGCTCCGACAGAATGATTATAGATTGCGCTATAAAATTTTGAAACTCTATTTGAAATGATCTCCCGTTATTACACAATGAATGTATCGTTTGGCCAAGACAGCATATATAAGTGATCAAACCCCAACTTGTATCCCAGCAACCATTCACCGTCAGTTTGTCCTTCATTGTGAACTGCAGATTTTAACTCAACGTTTATTTTTATACGTCAGGTAGATTGTGATCAATGAGATATTACCTGAGATTAGATTTAACTCACACAAGGCCAAGGGTGGGAAAATTGGCCAGAAAGATTAGGATCTCATGAACAGCCTTTCCCCCGGACGGGTTTGGGGGAAGAAATGTCCAAATAACCGCACGATCTGATGTTTGGGTTTTTAGAATCGTCCAAGTGAAAGTAAAACTGAAAGTCCCTTGAAAATCAGCATTTGGAGCACCCACAAAACCGAGCACCGAATGGAGTCAGCAAGCCAGGTTCAAAATCTGACCGAGGCTGTTTTTGTTGATTCACCGTGTGATATATATATATATATATATATATGTATATATATATATATATATATATATATATATGTGTGTGTGTGTGTGTGTATATATATATGTACATGTGTGTGTGACACTGTTTCACCATAGTAAAGAGCTCATACTAGAAAAATATACGTGTGTGAGAGAAAGAGAAAGAGAAAGAGGGTTAGAAGGAGTGAAAGAAAGAGGGAGAGAGAGACAGACCGACAGAACGACGGACAAACAGACAGACGAATGGAAGCCGGTTGGAAGGAAGATTGAACTGTGGTTGATATAAACGCAAAATGTGAAAATGTAGGAAGATAGTGGAGGGAAAATGAAACTAAGAAAGGGAGGAGGAGCAGAGGGTGGAGATCTGATGATAGAAAGAGAAAGAATGGGTTGAAAAGTTAGTGAAGTATTTGTGTGTGTGTGTGTGTGTGTGTACTTTGCCCAGGTCACGTGACACACTCGTCGAAGCAGCCAGTTCGGGGATATCGTCTCTGACGCCTGCTCTCGAACAGGATTCTCTCTTTCCTCCTCCATGATCTTTATCTGGATACAGATATAAAATACCGTGAAAGCAACGAGCGTTTCTCAATGACCTGGCTGTAGTCGAGAGCAC
Source organism: Thysanoteuthis rhombus (assembly GCA_963457665.1). NCBI lineage: Eukaryota > Metazoa > Mollusca > Cephalopoda > Oegopsida > Thysanoteuthidae > Thysanoteuthis > Thysanoteuthis major. The sequence continues at coordinate 2,368,917 of OY735231.1, forward strand.
TACCAGTAATAGACTGACGATTAAACTTTACCCCGGAGCATTGTATTTAGTAACTAAAGAGCTATAATCAGTAACCTATTGATTAGGCAAATAATAACACAGTCTAAATCTGACAATCGGACGGGCCTAATAGACGAATAGACACCGATAGATTTTTACGTTTTACCGTATTTTTTCGCATCTGCCAATGAAGTTGGAAGAGGTATATGTAGTCAGAGGTGTCTGTCTGTCAGTTTATCCACGCAATATTTCCCAAAGCTCTGAATGAATTCCAATGTAATTTTGTGGAAGGGTGGGTCAAGGGATAAGAGAGAAGTGATCAAATTTTAGGCTGGATTCAAGATTTATTTCCAACTGAGAGATATTTTTCACTAATTAATTGTTCCCAAAAATTGAAAAAATCGGAATTTGCAGGGATACCTTCCCGGCAACGTAGCTATAAATGAACTATACATGAATTTTCAGTTTTTACAGACAGTGGTGTGCTCTCCGAGTGCTTCCAAGTTTATTAATGTGGTGCCAAATACTCGTTTTTTTTTACGTATTTTCAATTTTGAACGTGTATTGAACGTGAAAAGTCGGAATCACCTTTTCAGAGCACCGTCTTGAAGAACATAAGGTCTGTATATCAAAGATTTGCTTGAATACTTGCAAGGATATTTCTTCTCCAAAGAAAGCATTCGGCTAGAAATACTAACGGTGGTCTCTCGTTCATACACGAATTCATATTACACAGATAAATTCCAACAGGAAATAGTTATAAGTATTCCTGACTTTTAGAGTGGATGGGTGCCAGTTAATTCACTCGACTTTTCTAGTAAAGATATACAACTAGTAGAGATTGCATTTGAAAATGAAAGATTAGCTAATATTATGCTTAGGTTTCTGGTAAATGCCTCAAAAATCAATCTATTGTTCCTTAGCTCATAGCCCATCCTTTTGCAAAATGTCATTGAAATTCATTGCAAACTTTTTGTGATAAAAGCAGAGGTAAATGAATAGTTTGGAGAAATGGTTTTCATATTTTCAGACAACCAGGAAATCTCAAAGGCATTATCATCTTTTTATTTATTGTTTCTGATGAAATTCTGTTCACACCTTCTTACTACCTGCTAATAAATATACTCTCATTCCAAATCATACGGATTCAAAAAGCATTTTTATCCACGCACAGGGTGTGACAGAAATAAGGGCAAAGTTATCAACAATATAATGGAAGTAAACATTTATCTCCCGCCGGGAAAAAAACAAAATAATCGTGACTCGTTACAATAAGCTAAATATTTTTTAGCCATTCCTGGCAGGATCATCATTCACATCTAAAATGATAGGAAGACTTCAAAGAATTTTGCAAACGGTTAAACTCCTTCTTGCTGTTTGTGTGGTTAATGCAACGTTTCGGCCGATCCATTCTACTGTCTTCTCATGGTGAATATAGCCGAATATGATTTTTTCCTCCGATGGTGGCAACATTTATATCACGTGATTTGGGTGTTTTCTTTTTCGCTTCCTACTTTGCACCATCACATCCGGTCACACAGTCCCGTTGTCTGTCTGTCTGTCTGTCTGTCACACTATAGAAACCACGTAAACATGCGAAAACCGAACCACATTTAGCATGAATATATGATAGGCTTAGGGAAGGTTCTAAGGTGGAACGATTTACAATGTAACAATAAAGCTATATTGGACATTCCATCAGAATGTGGAAATTCTACAGTTAATGAAGGAGTGGGCAGTTATCTTGATTTACCAGAATTTTGCCTTAGTTTTCCTTGGTTTATACTGATAAGCCCCGAAATTTAAGAGTATTTTGCTTTAATAAGAGAATCAATAGACAACCTGCCTCCTACAGCCATGATTAGACCCCTACTTTCTGTTCACTATACATGTATACATATACATATTTTATTTTTGATATGTTCGTATATAATTGCCTTTTTTAAGGGTTCAAAGGTGAAGGCGAACTTCTATTTGCAAGTCTAGGAGCTTCAGTCCATATTGTACTCCTCACATATTTAAGCCGATGTCGACGGATATATCGGCAAAAGTACTGAAATATCACAGACACTATATCATTGATCTTGGGCCCCTCCCTCCCGGTCTCTGATACTCCAGCTTACTCAGCCTAATTGTTAATCAGACATAATACTTTATGTCCCACGCTGTATAAGAAAGAATACGACGATAATGCCGACGTTTCTCTTTATCTGAGAGGTTGGCAGGTCGGCTAGTCGAGCCGTGGACTGGAGGATAACACCTTTCAGCAATGGCGGACACACTTCAAAAGGTTTCATGTCCAAGTGATAAAGTAATCGATTGCCTCGGACATCAGGGAGAGACCCTTATCGTCTTCTTGTCGGTCTCTCAAAAGAAACTGGTCTTGGCCTATTCCTCTCGCATTGGAGAAATGAAGAGAAATAACGGTTAACTTGGCAAGCCAAACCGCCCGGATAAGATTCTATAGTTTGTTAACAGGTCGGTGAGAGCAGAAAGATGAAAACTGGTTTCCTGCTGGGAACTTGAACACGTACGGAATACCAAGATTAGTCAAGTCTGGCACAAGGTCATGAGGAATAACAATCGATTGTCACTTTCACTCCAGTTGTAACTATCTGCTGCTTGTTAACCGATACTCTGTGACAAGGAGACTTGCCTCTTTTATTATCAAAATTAGCTGACTATCCCGTAACATATTCATCTAAACATTGATTTTGTCACAACCTCCCCCTGAATAATTGCTCTTATTGAACAAGTGCCCTTCTTGCGCCGAAAATATCAATTTTCCCTGGAAAATTTACCCATCGGTGTGATCATTTACTTTAAATTGGCTTTACATTTGCTCATGTCCTTTCGAAGTATTCCCCCTCAGGACATAGTCTTCTTCTGGGATGACCATCAGCTGTCTCGTTGCGTTCTTCACAATTTTATCAACAGTCTGGAATCAATTTGGGAAAAGCTAAAAGTCACAGGGAGCCATATCTGAGCTGTAGGCGACAAACGGATTCGGGCGATGTGATGTTGTAACGAAAAATACACGCTCAAGACATGAAGAATGACTCGCCCCGTTATTGTGAATGCAGATCGTAAGCTCACCCAAAATTATCTCATTGTCGACTGAATAGCCCATCAGAAGAGCTCAATCCCCACCCGCGCAGTAAGATATCCCCAGATTGTTTGCCAAGTTACATTAAGCTTGCGCAACTGTTTCTTGAGATATTCAAAATCGAACGGACCTTATATGTCTATCGACTCCCTCTCTCTCCCCTCCTATCCATTTGTCTTGCTCCCCGTCACTTTCTCTCTCGAAAACGAAGAGATGATGATGATGATGATGATGATGATGATGAAAGCCTAAAAGTTCTTGCACCCCGGGGGTGCAGATGGATTTTTATGTATGAGAGAATGGACCAATCAGATTTTGTGAAATCCAAAGCCGCGATTCGGAAAGAACTTGGTAAAGGCATTCAGATCACAAGGAAAGTGAAATGGTCTCATTTCGAGCGATCGCTGGGGTTTACTTTGCAAAGAAAAAAAACGTCCTGACCACGATTGAAAACCATTCACATTTATATTACGTCATGAAAAAAACGGTTGTCCTGGTGACAGATGATCTTTAACAAACGTCACGATTGAGATTGAAAACTATGGACTTTTTTATGACGTCATGAAATAACGATCGACATTTTGACAGATGATCTCGAAAAAATATCACGGCTATGATTGAAAACTATATATTTTTTCAATGTCGTCATAAAAATATCTATTCAAGAACAATGCCAAGAAGAAAAAAGACAAAAAGATTGTACAGGAATCTTTATAAATAGCCAGTTTCGCTTCGCTCAAACCATTAAGTTATAATATATATTGCAACACAGAAAATATCTTAAAGTCATTCAAAAACATGGAGACCAAAGAAAATAGAAATTTACAAAAGTGAACAATTGATACCGTAGAGATATAGAAATTATAGCTGGAAACATACAGTGATCTTAAAAGGCTTGATACCCTCGAACACAATTTATACTACTTGCCGTCTGTTGCACTCTTGGGACTACACCCAATATTTTGGTACGTTTTATGAATTTTGTGTCGGTATTAATAAGTAAGGTACCCATCATACAACGATGGAATAATGACATTCCCTCAAGCCCCAGTCTCAAAAAGGCAATAGAATTCTTGTATGAAACTTGAATCTGACACTATCGGTCACAAGTTATCTTATTCATGTCATTAAGCGATTCTTCTTAAGAGAAAATGAGAGGAATTACACTATTATCCTATTTGAAGAGTGCCATGCAGTACGTGTATGTTTGCATGAGTGTGTCTGTCTCTTTGTCAGTCACACTATAAAAAGCTTCTAAACATGGGTGAACAACTAAATTTGGCAAGCATACACGGAAGATATAGAGGACCGTTGAAAGGTTTTCTTTGAGGGAATCCCTTTTCTAAAGACTTAAAGGGGTGTTCTATCTACAGTGTAAATACAATGCAATGAGTTTCTTTTCATGAAGAAGAAGCTAGGAAAATTAGGCAACCAGTTTTAACATCGGATGCATATTATTAATTGGACCCCCACTTCAGGGCTAAACAATCTCTACTTGCATTCAAAAATGGGAAAATGAGTATTTTCCGAAAACTTTAAGACTTTGAGACCTTTTCTAAATTAATCATAGTCTATTTCGCATGCTTTTGGAGAGTTCCATTCTTCTGGGTGAAAAAATGGCCTCAAACGCCTCTGAGTTCTACTTTTATGCTCCACGCTTATTTTTGAAACGTTTACCTTCCTTACATCCGATTCATTATTATGAATATCAATGTTTATTATGCGAATGAAGTCTAAAGAATGGATTTAAAACTTTGCGTAAATTTAATGCAATCATGTAATGTTCTGTTTATTTCGACGATAGTCATCACGTGACTGTCCTCCCTAATAACATATAAGGTAAGAAAAATAGAAATTTATGCTTGAAATGTCTTATAGATTATTATATTGAAATTCAAATTTCTGTACGCGTTTTGTGTCTCGGTATCTCTCCATGCAAGGTCCAGTAGTTTTTCAAAATAAATTCTGGCAGTCGTTGTCAGGACACGCCACCGTTTTTCTTACTTCTTTTCTGCTTCTTTCTTTCTTTCCCTTGATTCAGATTTCTTGAAACATGTCACACAGTGTCCCTGTTTTTATTTTAATTGCGGTTTTCCCCCTGAATTTTAATTCATTTTGCATTTTATTGCTGATTTAAACTTTTCTGATCCGAATTTCACTGTTGGGACGGATTCTTAAAGTTTCATTCCTTAACATCCTTTATGTTCAGGTTTAATTCATTTTTTTTTAAATCGACACTTCCTTTAATTTTATGAGAAAAATGCAAATGAAATGTTTTAGATTGTGGATATTGTGACTCAATGAATTTGTTTTTGAATACTGTTTCGTAATTTCTCTCCTTCATGCCATCAGTCGGAATGATTTTCCCTGATAATAATGCTGAAAAAAAAGTGTAAAAATCGATTTAGTGAATCCCATCAGAGAAAATCTCAACAGCCATCATGTCACTATTCAGGCGAGCATACGTTTTCATCCATTAAAACTTTGCTTTTCGAGATGATAAATTAAGTGTAGACGTCCATCATGCAACAGCCTCGAAAATTCTCACGTGAAATTTGAATCTGTCATTCTTCGTCAAAAGTTATATTATCGATCCGAAGAAATTCTTCATAAGATAAAACTGATAGAAGAATTTTAGAAAAAGGTTCAATTTTTATTCCATCAAAGTGATCAAAAATCGTTATTAAAAAAAACATATTTTCCTGTGCAAAATGAACTGCTTTACTTGAATCTGACTTTAGTTTTTCCAGGACTTTTTTTTTTTGGTTTTGGATAAAAAGTAACTTTTTTTCTCTATACAATTATTGATCAGAAAACATTAAATCAGTATCAAAATGCAAAATGAACTGAAATAGAGGAAAATAATTAAAATTAAATAAAAATTGAGACAATATGTGTATGAACTTTTTGTTCATTTTTCAAAAATTTGGGGATTTCGAAATCCTAGATATTTTTTGTAAATTTTCATTCAAGTGTGTGGCTTTGCTCTTTATTTGGGTCCAATTTACAATGAGCATCTGATGCAAATTTGGACCCTTTATTTCCATCTTATTTTTCAAAGATTTTGAAATCTTAACTCTATTAGGTACTGGTTATTTTGAGTGCCGAGAGCTTGGGGTTGGGGAATATCCTCCTTTATTCAACTTACAAAAATTTCATCTATGAAAGTTTGTATGTCTATACCTGATCAACATATGAACTGAAAAAGTAAAAGCAAATTCCATTATTTCTCTTTATAATCATTATGACGTCACAACTCTTGATGACGTCAGCAAATGTTCATGTGATTTGAAATTTGTCGTTTATGCTCTATTCATAAGTGATATAGATGGAAGGAAAAGTACAAGTAAAATGAATGGAATTCAATATTTTTCAATTTTCGAGAAATTTGGTTTTCAAGCCGAACTCTTTGAACAAACTGATCATAGAAATTTAAATCATATACCTGAAATGATGAAACTTTTAGAAAACGTAGAGAATAGATTGAATCTAAATGAAATATATAAAATAATACTCAATATCTCGAGTTTTCTAAAAAATAATTTCCAAAAAATGTTGCTTATAGAATTAATATTCTCTTATATAAATTCAAGTGGAAGTGGGAGAATTAACTCTTATGTGTGGGTAAAATTAACCATTTACGTCTGATGCAAAATTGGACGCCGAAGTTTTCCAGTTTTGTAGGTTATGAAAATGACCCCATCGCATTTCATTCACATTGTAAATAGAACCTCACTAAACTATTTGATTTAAAACGTTTCACTATATCCATTGCGTATACAGGCAAAATTTTACTGGACTGCATCTAAGTTCAGATGCTTTTCATATTGTGACAGACACTCATACACACAGGTGACGTGATACCTCTCAAATGTATATTGAGATAGTATTGTAATTCCTCTGTTAGAGTGTAGGAATGTGGCTCTCAGTTGACGTGCCCACGCTTGGGCAGTGATCGAGTGTCTTGACTAGTTGCCAGTGCCAACAGCCACGGCGAATCTATGATGTCAATAATTTTTCTTTCATCCATGATATCAAATGAATATTTCGAAATTTCTTCTTTTTTAGTTCATTGTAACTTTACTAGCAACTCTAGTAGGGCAGAGTATCTTTATGAAGAATTGCTTGATGAGATGAATAACCTAACTTATGACTGATAGTGCCGGATTCAAGTTTCATGTAAAGATTCTATTGCACTTTCAAAGCTGTGGTAAATGCCATGGTTCCATTGTTACATGATGGACACATATAACTCATAAAATATATATGCTGAACGAGGAGAATTCGTAGACGTCATAATGAAGAAGGAGAAACTAACAAAAATTGTTATCTAAAAAGAAATAATTGCTTGATATACATGTAAGTAAATAGCAAAATATATAATTGATTATTCAAAATAAGATTGTATCATTAAAGTGTTGTTGGGTCAAGGTTGAACTCTCTTAAATTGCCCTTTTAACAATGTGTCAGTTTTTGGCAATTTTTTATCTTATATCACATAAAACTTTATTTGTACTCTTCTGGGGCTGTCAGCGAAGCGATGGCTTTTATTAGTATTCATAGACATTAATGGTTGTATTAAACAGGAAGAAAGTGAAATCTGAGAGGTAAAACGCCAAAAACAGATTCATAAATTCGGCTATAATTTTGTCTTCAAACGATTCGATGCGGTTTCCATTTGTTGTTTGTCAAAAATACGAACACAAAAAACATCCCAATCATAGTAGCGTATGTGCACGAGTTCATGGTTGAGTCAGAATTTAAATCAAAACAAATCTAAAATAGATTATGCTCTTTCGAAGATACTATTTAGGTTCAGATCTTAAATCTGAATGTCAGTTTTTATGTTTAATCGATCGAAGGAACTGGTAGCCGTAAAAGAAACAATTTCAGACAATTTTTATTTTGAATCTTTTGCTATTTTTTTCAGCTTCGGATGAGTTTTTCTGAATTTCATTTTAAATATTTGATGGACTAAAATCAACTAATTTGAATGAGTTTTCGGTCGTTATATATTCTGGTTATCTTCAGGTGTCTAACGTAGAATCTCGAACCAAAGCGTTTATACAATCTTTGGGGTACATTGTTTTCATTTCACTTTCCATGCCAGAGGATATTTCGTTTCAGTGAATCATTAGAGTTAATTTGCGATGTCGCTTGTCCCTCTCTTCCATTGAACCAGAATATACGACTATTTTGCACAACGCGAGGTCAGGATTGAACTTTCGACCACTACACTGATGACAAGATACGTTATCCACTAAGCCGAATAGATAAAAGAAAAGGCCGGAAGGTATACTTAGCAAAACGTTGTGACAGTGACTAACAAGATAAGGACACTAGTGTAGTTGAATCGACGCGAAATAATGATGATTGAAAAGTCTTTCTGTGGTTTCAATTTTTAAAATTGCTGTAATTAGCAGTTGTAATGGTAGAACATGAATAGTAAAAACTTCTAAAATTTGTTGTTTTGTTTGTTTGCTTGTTCGTTTGTTTGTTTGTTTTTGTTCTTTTTTTTTCCAAAAAACATTAAAAGCTTTTTTTGACTGACACTCATCAGGCGATAATTTTCCTGACGAGTCATTCTCTGATAAGTGTCAGTCGAAAAAAGCTTTTAAGGATTTTTTAGAAAGAAAAATATTCAAGACGTTCCCCTCATTTTATATGTTCTATTATACATCCACTAATTACGGCAATTTTATCATAATTCCTTGTCTCAGAATTTCAGACAAAAATTGCATTATTTTAGTATGAAATGGAATCATTGTCGAACAACCTGTGCCTTCTTCCGGGTCTTGGATATTGAAAAAATAACAGCAAACAAATCTCCTAAGTGATTCAATAGAAACCATCATGCGATTAATGTCTTCTGACACTCTCCGTGTTCGAGTTGATCAATTAAAACATTCGAAAAAGGTGTGATCAACAAATATGTAACTTCTCACACCTTTTGTTGGGCAGTGATCATTTAACAAAAAAAACATACGTAAGCGCCGCTGGATAGAAGGGACCAATGCAGCATAAATTTACATTACGAATTGAACCTCCCACCAAAAATTATTTAGGAGGTATATCTTTATAGACATAGTGAGGAGAACATGGTCAAGTTTTCAGCCCTCTAGCCCCGACTTGTTTGTCACAGACTGACTAGGTTAATAAGACGTTGCATCCTGACAGTCGGAAGAAGGTGATAAAATCTTGAGTTGAAAACTGGAAAGGTCGAAGAAGTATAAAAGAGACTAATTCTTAGGTGAACCGACCTGAATTTCCGTTGTTCTGCAGCATGGCGAAAGCGGACACAAAAATCTTGTACTTAATAACCCCTAAAGATGGGTTCATTTTTTCCTTAATAAGGATAGGACTCAAGTTTCGTAAATAGATTGGTGTTGGGCATGTGCAATAGTGAAAAGGTCGTAATTGTATACTTACCATCATGAAGAACGGGCATCTTCCCACTATTACCACTTATAAAGCTAATAGTCTCTACTCTCTTTGCATGGGTGCCGTCATCTGTCAGCTTCCTCTTCTCCACTGCACAACCACAGCACCACATGATGAAGCGGCCTCAACACGTCTGTTCTTTTATCTTTTTCCAATTATTCGATGAAGTATTGAAACATTATAATGAATTTGGGCTCTCACCTTCATCATCTAATTTTTACCCTCATCCCAAATTTCACTTCTTTTCTATCACAACCCCGATTTAGACCGTAATCCTTTGATACGACTAAACGGCGTAATCAGAAATGAAGATTACAGTCTGATTAGAAGTTGTGATGGAATGCAAACGGACGTTGCAATGGGGGTAAAAACTGCCGAAAATCAATTATAACGAGTGTTATCCAAGCTTTGAGCAAGACTGACGAACGGAAAAAAGTCTAATTTTTTGCAGCCCCTCCAGCTCAAATTCAAAACTGTCCTTTGTTTCGGAATAGCCAATCACAGACGTTTATCTCTTCGACAGTTCCATTACCATATTGCTAAAATTCATTATCTCTCTACTTCTCTTAATACTGCAGTTTGATAGTCCGTCTCTTTTCCATTTTTTGCTGATGGCTTCCTTCCTGACGTTCAGATACTCTGTACAGATTCTAAATGTCAAAGATTCGAAATTTTGCTCCGGAGAAGAATCGGACTCTCTATCCTTGAGAAGACATGTAGTTGAGCAGAAGGACAACTTTGTATTTAAAACCAGGTCGTGAAGCCCCTTTGAGGGGGTTTGACGCCACTTCCAGAAGCTCTTGCAGCAACGTTTATGCCAGATGTATTCCTCTCTCCTTTTCATGGGACTACATCATCAAGGCTGAGAGGAGGGTCTGATGACTAGGCGTCACTGGATCTCCATACGCTTCGCCCAGGCATGCGCCCTGGAAGGATGTTTTGTTTTCTGGAGAAACAGAACGGAAGCCATTTATTCACTTTAAAATTGTGAACGTTACTTTTTGGTGGACACTAACAAAGAAAGAATCTCAGTTTATCACGGGAAGGGAATTTCGATGGAAACCCTGAAAATAAGTATAAAATTCCTCTTGAGAAAAAAACGGAATTTCAATTGGTATCCACCTCGATTGAACAATTGATGGGACGGAATTGCGTTCAGTAAATTGTAATTACCTGTGTTGATAATTTCGTGCCAATTTCTCTAGAAAACTAGAATTATCCTATTTGACATACCGAAATCGAGAGAGAAAGAGAGCAAAAGAGAGAGAGAGAGAGAGAGAGCAAGAAAGATGGAAAGAGGTAGTCAGTTGATACCAATCAGTCGGGCCGGTGATTCACGCAGGAAATGTTTTCAAATATTTGTGACGAGTAAGAGCTGGGTGGGCAGGTGTGATGGCCGGTAATCAGAAGACAAGTGCGGATTAATTATTGTGTTTATTTGTACAGCACGGATGTTTCTGGTGTTTTAAATGTCTCATTCCTATATCATTACTCTCAGATTTCTATCGCTGTCATGACATACGCTTATGATTGATTATGGGATACCATGTGTATATATTCACTGGTGCTGTCTGTCAGGTGCTACACACAATATTTCCATAGTGTTCATTGAATTCCAACGACATTTTATGGAAAGGTTGATCGAAACGAACAGACGAAACATTGATTGAATATCATTGAAAATATTTTTTTATAGTGTACCATTGAAATTCATTGAGGACTTCTGGGAATAATGTGTGAAAAAAACAGTCAAACATGAGCAAATACATACAAAGGAATGAAATAACATTTCCAAAAATCTTGGGTCCGCCCCAACATCTAATCAATTCTCTCTTATTCCATGCCTCATCCTTACAAAGAATGCTATCGAAATTCATCGAGAACCTTTGGATATATCGTGTGGAAAAAATATGAGTATACACATGAAAATACATGGTCTACCTTTCCGGCAAATATCATTGAAATTCATGTCCAGAGATATAGGATTGGTAGAAACACAGATACCAGAACATGAGAGATTACAGAGTGGAACCTCTCACAAGAAGGACACTCATCGTGAAATTTTACGTAATGAAAGGTCTCAATTGCACAAAAAATTTCTCAGCGAAATACATCCGGTTTGCAAGGGAGGGAAAACTACTAAAACTATCCAAAATAATAATATTTTGATTTATAACTATCGACATTTATATCTAGCGTCTAAGCGCCTATTTTCAGACCGATTAACGATAGACATTTGATGAATTACAGTAAATAATCATCATCATCATCATCATCAACATCATCATCATCATCATCATCATCAGTCTTTTAACGTCCGTCATTGGACATAGACATCCCCCAGGATTTGCCACACTTCTCTATCATGGGCATCGCTCAGCCAGTACTTCCTGAACTCGTCTAGCTCGTCTCTCCATCTAATGTTCTGCCGGCCTCGGTTACGCACGTGATCTCGGGGGATCAATGTCGTGAGTCGTGATGTCCATCGGTTGTCTGCCATTCTTGCAACATGGCCAGCCCACAGCCATTTGAGATTTTTAATGGATTATTTGATGTCCCTGACTCTGTCTTTTCTCGGGTGTACTGTGCTATCTTGTGGTCTCTCCATGTGAGGCCTAGCATTATTCTTTCATGTGCACGTTGCATGGTTCTCAATTTATGGGTCTGTACAAATACAAATAAATTACATTATCTACAGATTTATTTGTCTTTATACATTATTTAGAACGTAATCGTTACATCATAATTAATTTACAAGGTTTTACAGGTCTGATATTCTTATTCGGAGTGAATGATTGAATTCCCATAGATTTAATTAAGTAAACGAACTTTCGTTTAACAAAACGTTTTGTGGAATTGATTGTCATGATTTAGTCATTGCTGAACTCCCTTTCATGTCATTTTGACAAAACATGAACAGAACATCGGAATCCCTTGAAAGCCAACAGGAAATCCCGAAGCTATTTGAATGTGTGAATACTTAATGCAATGGACCTTCATTCAGCTTAGCCATAAGCCTCCTCCATTTTGGTACTTATCGCACACAAACTGCAGCAAATATCTAAGACTCTTACAAATACGGACGTCATCTAAGCCGCTCTTCTTGTCAGAGAAACAAATATCTTCAGGGCTCATAAGAAAGATTGTCTGTATTTGCTTAAATGCAGCTGGTGATACTCCCTTCACACCCAACCCAAAGGCATATTCCCTACACCACGTCCAAATCTCTCTCTCTCTCTCTCTCTCTCTCTCTCTCTCTCTCTCTCTCTCTCTCTCTCTCTCGTTGAATTCAGTGGAGGTTGTCCGGGGAGTGCTGATTCACCTGCTCCGACAAAGTACAATCATTCTCTTTAGATGTTTCTACACATCTCTATCAGACGCTTTTCGGTCGGTCAGTCTGTTGGTAGGTCACAGAAATGATAAACAAGATAAGTAGCAAGCTGAGAAGAGGTGTGATGTCATTAAGAAGCGTAGCGTCATTTCAATAACATCATCCGATCAATTTCTTTTCTTGCTGCTAAGTATGTGATAATGGAATGTCCGAAGTCTGCATTTTTGTATTTTAAAAAAAGCCGAAAATGACAAAAACAAATTTACGAATTTTATTGAAAAATTACAAATTATTTCCACATCTCAATGTTGTACAATAGAATCAATTCATCAAAAAAAAGTCTACTTGCCCTTTTTCCTCCTTCTCCTGCAATTATTACCATGGATGGCGGCCGCGTCTATGATTGTTGTTTATTTTTTTTTGAATATGTAAATGAAAGAAATTTCATAAATGCCAAAAGAATTATTACTCTCAATCAATCATGAAACCCAAAATTTTTTCAAGCATTGTTTCGAGGATTGCTGTTATGTATCTCCTTTTGCCTTCTCTTTGTTTCTTTGGGTGATCTAATTCAGTTAGGTTGCTTCAATTTTCTCTCTTGTTGTCGGTGGCTTGAGAATTCTGCTTTTCCATTAGATTCTTCGTTTCATCAGGGATTTTACTAATGGTTTGCATGCTCTTTGGTTTAAACATAGTGGCAACTTCCATTAGAGAGGCAGTTACTTTGTAGATGTATTCATTGATATTGATGCCGTTCGGTAAGAGGTTTATATTCGTTTCGCTTGAAGGATGGAGTGTACTCTTTTGGTACGTTTAGTAGTTACAGTTTGGTGTAAACCATTTTCCTGTGTTCTTTGTTGGTGTTAACTTGCATTTTACATCGTACCATTCTTCTTACATTGACTTGATTTAGGATCTGGATGTCGTTTTTGATTTGTGTTGCCTTTGTCTGCAAGGAAGTAGTCTATTTTGTTCTTGGTTTCATGGTTGAGGCTCTTCTAAGCCAATTTTATTCGGCTTCTTCTTGGAGAAAGTGTTCATGATTTTGAACCCGTTAGCAATCGCAAAAATTTACAAGATTTTCATCTCTCTCTTAATCTGTTCTCTATATCTCGCCGATGCAATGTTAATTTCCTAGTTCTACCCGTGTGTTGAAGTCTCCAATAATGACGTTGAAGTATTTTCTGGTATCTTACAGCTGGGAACCCAAGTCATCGTAGAAGTCGTCTATTACGTCTAGGGTTGATTGCAAATCGGGGCCATAGACTTGGATGATGGTCAGTGTGTATCTCTTTGAGAGTTGTACGTTGATACTGGTTATGTGGCGTGAGACAGTTTTGAGAGCCTACCACGCTGTCTGAGTTTCCTATTGATGAGGAAACATGTTCCAGCTTCTCTTTTCATTGCTGTAAAGAAGATGTTTGCTCTCAAGATCGATGAGTTTTTTTCAGGTCTTCTCATGATTATGTCCCATTTGATGTTTTTGATTTTTCTTTTCATGATTGGTTACGTACATGGTTGTTGTTAGTGTGTTGACGTTGAAGGTATCAATGTATGATGCCCTTTTCTTCGTGATGGTTTTGCGTTTTTGTTTTGGTAGTCGCTGTTGGAGCACATCAGCCCCACCCAAGGCAAGTGACCAATGCCCTAACAGGAACGCTCGCAATCAAAAGAAAGCTACTGTTGTATAAATAGTTGAATTTGTGAAAATCACAATCACAAAGACAAATGCACAAACGGCCTTTCCATATGGAACAACCTAATTCTTGATTCAAATAATTTTACCCTGAGCCCGGCAAATCTAATTGATTGGTAGAAAAATACAATTTTATTTCACGAAGAACAACGGCAGATGCCAACTTTCCGTCGGTAGAAGGCTGAATATTTTAACATTTACTCTTCCATATGTAAAGAAAAGAACCTCAGGGGATTCAGTTTGCAAAATGAGTGCATGCTCATTCCATCCCTTAGTTTGAGTCCGATTGTGTCCGTTCGTTCTGACTTGTTGACAAAAGGCATTGGTTATGGTACGGTTTCCATGAAGTGACTAACCAGATGTCATTTTTCCCTGAAACTTTTCTGAATTTCACCATCAGTCTTTTATCGTCAGTTGTTGGGCATAGACCTTCCCGAATGATTCGCCACACGTCTGTATCGTGGGCGCCGCGGAGCCAATGTTTTCTGAACCTCTTCAGTTCGTCTCGCCATCTCATATTCTGTCGGCCTCGGTTCTGCCATTGATCTCTGGGGATCAATTGTTGTCAATCGTGATGCCCAAATGTTATCTGCCAGTCTTGCAACATCGCCAGCCCATTACCATTTGAGTTTCCAAATTGATTGTATGATGTCTCGTACTTCTAAAAAACTGAACTGTCTGTATGATTGAGCATGATTCTCTCGTGTGCAAATAGCACGGTTCTCAGTTTGTGGGTCATTCTCTTAGTTAGGATCCATGTTTCAGCTCCATAATTGACGATTGGGAGGATGCATTGGTTATATCCTTTTTTAAGGAATAATGGGATTTTTTTGCTTGTCATCCTAGGGTGATTCTTCGCTTGATTCCTTCTTTTTTGTTAAGTAAGTGGTGTACTTCCTCCAGCTTTGCGTTTACATAAACACTTATTCATCTCTGTCAACGAGGTTGATAGAAGTGTATGTTTTCCATCCATCCGAGTCCATCCATCGGTCTGTCTCTATCTATTTTCCCAGAAGGTAAAATATCATTGCTGCTGATGTATCAGTTGGCTTTTTCAGCATCAAGTATTCTCCTTAATGGAACGTATTAATCTTCTTAGACCATATGAACTTGTTACTAATGAACATAGTAATGGAGCGTCAACTAATTCGGTGAATACTGGACTGAATGCAAACTTACTCCTGTATTTAGTCCAGTCGACAACTTAGTTTGGGATTGTCAGCAATTGCAGTATTCGAGTAATGCTTTTGTAAATAAAGATCTAAAGAAATTTCCAATTTGATTTAAATGTTTCTCACTCCTCTTTGACGTCCAATCTGTAAACTAGATTTTGCCAAATGTCAGGGAGGATCAGCATTGGCAATCATGAATACAAAGTTTAAAATTCAAGATTTGTTATATGAGAAATATAAATGTACATACCTGCTAATAAGTTGACACTTTGAAAATTGAGAATTTTCTCAATAGATCATATTAATCCCTTTAGACCCAGTAAACTTGACATTCTGATGGACACATTGTCGGTTCATGTTGGGGAATGAACTTATCCGGTGAATATTTGACTAATCTCAAACCAACGCCCTAATTGTGGGGGTGTCTTATGCACCGGAATTTACGGTGAAAAGATATATTCAGCTTATATGAAAGTTTTATATTCACAAATTTGCATCGAATGGACCATAAGAAAATCAGAATATCTGTTTTGAATCTTTTTAAATCTCTGCAATTTGAGGTTGTAGACACAGTATTTGGTTAGTGGGGCTGGAAATAACTTTCAATGCCAATAAGCGACTTCAACGATAAGCTCTTCACCGAGAAACTGCATTAAACTAACCAACAGCCGGTTGCTCGTGTAGTTTGAAAAACAAAACAAAATAGAAATTAGCTTATTTGCAAACAAAAGAAAAAAGGCTATATGGGAGGAAAAACTTGATAATATGATTAACGTTAAAATCAAGGAAACTGCACGTTAGAGTTTTGTGAGTGTACAAAGATCTGGCCTTAAAATGTTTCGCCTAGGAGTGTTCTGCGTCTGGGTCGATAGGGCTAGGGTTGGGGTGGATCAATAATGGTAAGAAAAAAGGCATTTAGGAAAATTGGAAGGAAATTTAGATTTAAATCAGAAGAAGTACCGCCATGTAGCGCCCTCTAACGGGTAAGTGTTTTTCCCGCCGTAAACAAAAATCGAGTTGATTTTAATTTTGCTGAGTGCTTTTGAGGGTCGATCATTGATTGCAAGAGAAATTGTCTCAGACAGGGTTAGACATTAAAGAGACTGGGCAACCATATAGGTCATTAGATGAGAGAGGTCATTAGGGGGGCTGTCATGTGACTACAGCGGTCAACCACTGAGATTAGAAAGTCATTAAAATACACATTCATATCTATCTATCTCTCTCTCTATATATATATACATATAAATACACGCACTCGCACATACAAACACACGTATATATATACAATATTTGCAAGCACCCAGGCGTATGATGTACCCTGGCCCTGCCCACTCATAAATCGGAAGATATATAAGAGATGAAGAGACAAACTAATACTTCCCATTTTCAATTTGTTTAATACTTTGAGATTTCGTTTATTCAAGTATTCTGCGTATTCCCGTAGGTGACGCGATAAAACGGGATGAAATGAAAGAGAAAATAAGTAAAGAATACCTTAGGAGGATAAGAAATATATTAGAGACCAAACTAAAAAGAAGCATTTTGATGAATGGAATGAACACATGGGCAGTATCAATAGTTAGACACACAGGTCCATTTCTTGGATGGACAAAGGAAGAACTCCAGTCAATGGACTGGCGAACAATTTGCTTATGACAATGCACAAGGCTTTACACAGCAGAGATGACACATATAGACTGTGTGTGAAGGAGAAAAAGGTGGTAGAGGACTCATCAGCATAGAAGACTGTGTCCAGAATGTCGAAATAGGATTAGAAAAGATGTGCAACCAAATAGTGATGACAATATAAAAAGCCCACTAAGCAATGCAACAAATTATAAAACAATAGCGAAAGAAGGAGCAGCAAATGAAAATGAAAACAGAAAAAACTATACTGGGAATTTAAAAGACGAATACAAAATGTCGTAGACGAGGGATAACTCAACAGAATCGTTCATCATGACAGCCCTAAACATATGCATCAAGACAAACTATGTCAAGACGGAATTCAATAGGACCAAAACAAGCAGCAAATGCCACCTATGAGGAGAAAGGGGTGAGACCGTAAACCACATAAACAGTAAATGTAAACAACTAGCCAAGAAAGAGTACAAAACATGACAGAGCAGCAACGGTAATACATTTGGAATTGAGCAAACGAATGGGATTCGACCATGTAGACAAATGGTATTTGTACAAACCAGAGACAGGCCTGGGAAATAGAAGCCACTAATTACTCTGGGACTTTTACGTCCAAACTGACTACCTAATCCAAGCAAGAAGACTGGACTTGATAATTGCGGACAAGAAAAAGAGAACCAGGCAAATGACTGACGTGGCCGTAGATGCAGATCACAGAGCAAAAAGTAGAAAGAGTGGGAAAAAAGGGAAAATACCAGGATCTGGCAGGGGAGCTGAAGAAGTGTGGATCATGAAAGTTATGGTAGTTCTTGTCATAGTAGGTGCACTCAGAACCATACCAAAGATGCAGAAAGTGAGATTGGAAGAACTGGATATAAGAGGAGGGATTGAGACTACAGACCACAGCGATATTGGGGACTGTACAAATACTGCAGAGGTTGCTAAAAATCGGATATCTACGATCCCTGCCTTCAGCAATAGCTTATCAAATGGAAAAGGAAGAGAAGCATGGTGGAGGTAGTACAAACCACAACACTGCTGTGATAGGTGAGGAAAATATAAGAGGAGGGCTGGAGACCTGGGGACACTTACTGTCACTCAGCCTTCAGCAATAACCGGGCAACTGGTGTAAAACTGTAAAGCACAACACTGCTGTGGACTGTGAGAGTGTGAAGAGGAGGGCTAAGGACTAGCTGACACTCAGGCAACTGGTGAGAAATTTTTTTATAATAATAATAATAATAATAATTATTATTAATATTATTATTATTATTATTATTATTATTATTATTATTATTATTATTATTTGTTCAGACTGGAAGCGGCAAGAAATATATCGTAATTTCTAGCGAGAGTAACAAGGATATACAGAACAGCTCTAACCATCCACTTAGAAACAACCGGAGATGTACAAATTGAACGCGACATCCAGGGAGACCCCCCACCTCTGCAAATAAGCACCTTGGCGAAGTGGATGGCTTGCATGTTCCCAAGATCCGAAGAACTATTCTGGTAGGAATTCAACCCATAGAGGGTCCAACCAAATCAGACCGTTCAAAGTAAGGGACTCGACCAAACCTTAACCACTCACCCAGCCCCAAAATTAACCGGTATCAACCATCCCAATCAATTGCCCCTCACTTTCCCCAATTTTTACTTTGGTGAAAAAAAAAATGATACAAAACTCCAAACATACGAGGCCCTTTAGTTCAGAACCAATTTCGGTATAAAAGTAATCCGTCAAAGGTTGATATGCCGTTGAAACAACCAGCAAGGCAACAACCAGGGAGACTCACTTTTAATATTGCTATAAGTCTCCTATTTTATTCGGATGAATATAAAATTAAAAAGACAGACAGCCTGATAAATCCTGTCCGAATATTTTCCGCAGATATTCACATGCAATTGGGAATGAGTAAACGTACAAAGGTTATTATTAATAAAGGAAAACAATTATCAACTAGAAGTTTCTATCTACCATCAGGGACGCAAATAAGTGAACTAGATTCAGATAAAACGCATAATTACTTCGGGATCGACTGGCTAAATGAAATAAAGAACAAAGAGATGAAAGAAAAGTCCATTTCTGAGTACCGCAGGTGATTGTGATCTATCTTGAAATCTAATCTTAGTGTTGGTGATCAAATAACTGTAATTACCGCCTACGAAGCACCAGAACAGACACGACAAGATTAATTGATTGGGGCCTGACAGATAAATACGAAATCCTGGGAAAAGGTGACGATTTGCAAAGCGCTACACCAGGAGATAGACTATACATTGATAGAGTATACATCACAAGAAAGGAAAAAACAGAAGGAGAAGATTCTTAGCAATCGAGGATTTATTAGAATTTAAAAAAAAAAAACATCATTAGCAGAATATGTCAATGGAAGTCGGGAGCGACAAATGAAAATGCGATTGGGGAAAAGTCTTGTCAAGTAAGATATGTTAAAAGCTGAAAAGAAGAAGACCCTAGGAGGAAGGAAATCGAAGTGGAGAAACAAAACCATGCATCAAAAATGGGCTGAAATAGTCAGCAGAATGTTTTTGCAGACATCTCAGTGACTTAATACAA
Organism: Thysanoteuthis rhombus; assembly: GCA_963457665.1. NCBI lineage: Eukaryota > Metazoa > Mollusca > Cephalopoda > Oegopsida > Thysanoteuthidae > Thysanoteuthis > Thysanoteuthis major. The sequence continues at coordinate 2,388,885 of OY735231.1, forward strand.
CACATTTTAAACCTGGAACAGGAACGCTGGATACTGCAACACAGGATCAGGCATTGAACGCCATTTAGCATCCATATTATAGTCTTGAGACGAAATCGTCAGATAATTGTAGAGTGTGTAATGAATATCAGGAAACAGGAGAACACATAGTATCTGGCCGTCGAAAATGAATGCAAACTGTATTCCTAGAGGGACATAACTCAGTAACAGTCACGGTTCATTGGATTTTATACTAAGAAGTAGAACAAAAAATTGGTGGGACTATAAACCTGAAGCTACATTAGAGAAAGAAAAAACTAAATCACGATCACTGACAATAGAATTACTGCTATAAGTCCAAATATGGTCACTATTAATAAAAACAGCCAGGCTACACAGATCGATGTCTCATACCCAGCAGACAAGAATATTGAAGTAAAAGAAAAGGGAAAAGTTGAAAAATACCAATGAACTTGAAAATAGCAGAGCAAGAATCATGGAAAAATCGATTGCATCAATCGTTATTGGAGCATTGGGATCAGTAACAATAAATCTAAAAGCCTATCTCCTGAAGCTGAACACCAAGGACATTAGCATCATCCAAATGCAAAAGTACTTTCAATCAGTAGACATCATGAACTCTTAGGATTTAATTGATCTTGAGTTCGGGATTCAAGACAAGACAGCCTTACATTGAAGCATAATACCCTGGAATAATAATAATAATAATAATAATAATAATAATAATAATAATAATAATAATAATAATAATAATAATAATAATACAAAGGAAGAACTCCAATCAATGGATAGGCGAACAAAGAAAATCATGATAATGCATAAAGCATTACACCCTGATACAGATAGACTATACGTTAAGAGAAAAGAAGGTGGCAGGGGGGCTCATCAGCATAGAAGACTGTGTCCAGAGAGCTAAAGTAGTTTTAGAAAGGTACGTGCAAACGAATAGTGAAGAAATCATAAAGAGCGCGAGAGATAGTGCAACAAACAATAAAGTAGAAAACGATGGAACAGTACAGCAAACAAGAAAAGAAAGATGGGAAGAGAAAAAATTGTATGGCGAGTTTAAAAGGCAGATACAAGATGTAGCAGACGAGAAATCATGGACGTGGTTACGAAAAGGAAACCTCAAGAGAGAAACGGAATCGCTCATCATTGCAACCCAAAACAAAAGCATAAGGACAAACTACATAAAAACAAAAATCGACAAAACACAGACAAACAGCAAATGCCGCATGTGCGGTGAAAGAGATGAGACAGAAAACCACATAACTAGTGAATGTAGTCAACTCGCCCAGAAGGAGTATGAGCATAGACACGATAGAGTAGCAACGATGATACACTGGGAACTAAGCAAATAAATGGGATTCAACCATGGGGAAAAGTGGTATCAGCACAAGCCAGAGGCTGTTTTGTAGAATGACAACCACAAACTACTCTTGGACTTTGACCTCCAAACTGACCTCATCCAGACAAGAAGACCGGACTTGGTAATAGTAGACAAAAAAAGGAAGGCCTGCCAAATACTAGACGTTGCTGTACCAGCAGACCATAGAGTAAAAAAGAAGGAGAGTGAAAAACGGGAAAAATACCAAGACCTAGCAAGAGAATTAAGGAAGGTGTGGAACATGAAAACCAGGGTAGTACCGATCATAGTGGGCGTACTAGGAACTGTCCCCAAAACGCTGAGGATGAGAGTGGAGGAGATCGGGATTAGGGGAAGGATTGAGACCGTACAGACCACAGCACTACTGGGAACTGTACGGATACTGAGGAAGGTGCTAGAGATATAAGGACTGCAACGAATTGTAGCCCTGACATGATAGGTGAAAGAGAGAGGAGACGTTAGCTGAAGACCTGAGGAGACTTATTGTCACTCAGCCTTCAGCGATAACCACTGGACAACCGGTGTGAAACTGTAAATTGCAGAATTACTGCGACCTATGAGTACTAGGAGAGGAGGGCTGGAGACTTGAGGAGACTTGCTGTCACTCAAACTCCAGCGGTTACCACCTGGAAACTGGTGTGAGATTCCAAATAATAATAATAATAATAATAATGATAATAATAATAATAATGATGATACCGCACAGACCACAGCGCTACTGGGAACTGCACGGGTACTGAGGAAGGTGCTAGAGATATAAGTACTGCAACGAATTGTAGCTCTGTCATGATATGCGAAAGAGGGAGGAGACGTTAGCTGAAGACCTGAGGAGACTTATTGTCACTCAGCCCTCAGCGATAACCACTTGGCAACCGGTGTGAAACTGTAAATCGTAGAATTACTGCGACTTATGAGTACTAGGAGAGGAGGGCTGGAGACTTGAGGAGACTTGCTGTCACTCAAACTCCAGCGGTTACCACCAGGCAACTGGTGTGAGATTCCAAATAATAATAATAATAATAATAATAATAATAATAATTCGTGCACTCTTTATGATGCCTTCACTGTTTGTTTGTTCGTATTTTTCTAAATCTGCTCTCTGGACACAGTTCTCTATGCTGATGAGCCCCCTGCCACTTTCATTTCTCTTCCTTTATAGTTTATCCGTGTCATCTCTGGGGTGTAATGCTTTATGTATTGTCATAAACTTCCTTGTTCGCCGGTTCATTGACTGGAGATCTTCCTTTGTCAATCCTAGGAATGGTCCTGTGTATCTTACTACCGATACAGCCCATGTGTCCATTCTTTCTATCAGATTCCTGCAGTTCAATTTGGTCTCTACTATTTTCCTTATCCTTCTAAGGTATTCTCTCTTTATTTTCTCCTTCATTTTTTCGCGTTTTGTCGTGTTACAATCAAGAACTCCGAGGTATTTGTCTTGGTATCGTGCGGTCAGTGATCTAATCTTACTGTTGTCCGGGAGTTCGATCCCTTCTGCCATTGTGAGCCTTCCTTTGTGCATTACCATAATTGCACATTTTTCGATTCGAAATTCCATCCCAATGTCATCAATGTATTCTTCTACTTTGTTGGAGAGTGTCTCAAGCTCTCCCCCGTTTTTTGCAAATTATTCTATATCATCCATGTACATTAGGTGGTCGACTTCTCCTTAAGTTTTGGAGAAATGGTATCCTAGGCTGTTTTTCAGGATTCAAGTGAGTGATATCATAGTTAGAACAAATAATAATGGAGACAGCGAATCTCCCTGGAAGATTCCCCTTTTTATACTTACCTCTCCTAAATTTTCTCCTGTGGCTGTCAAGTCTACTTTCCAGTTTTTCGTAGAGTTTTAGATGAGTCTCACCACTAGTTCGCATATCTTGAACATTCTGAGGAATTCGAATATCCAGCTATGTGGAATCATGTTGTACGATTTTTGTAGTCTATCCATCCCATTGCAATATTCTTTTTCCTTTTTCTTCCTTCTTTTAAGATCATCTGGTGGATATAGAGCCAGTCATTCATCCCCTTGGTTCCTTCCATGCATATTTTCTGTTCTTCTGGTGATAGTTCCCTTCTTTTCATTGATACATATACATTGTCTCCGCTATTTGTCAGGTCAGGATTTTCCACATGAATGGTAAGCACGTGATTGGTCTATAATTGCTTGCTATGTTCCCCCTTTTCAGGGTCTTTTTAGATGAGGGTAGTTCTGCCCCTGGTGATCCATACTGGTACCTCACTTTCATTTATGTTACTTTGGAGTGGGTGGGTGAGTCAGTCGTGTAGTGTGATGAATTTCTTAAACCCATATCCGTTGATCCCCTCAAATCCTGGTGCTCTCCAGTTGGATATTTTCCTGAGAGCGTATTTCAATGTGGTTTCGTTCAATGATATTGGTTCTCCATTGTCTATATCTTTGAGTTCTCTTTTCATGTTTCCAAACCATTGCAAGGTTACGTTTTGTCTTTTCGGGTGCCCCAATATGCTGTTCCAGTAGTTTTTGGTCTCTGTGGCGTCTTGTTTTATGTTCTGTCTTCTTTCTCTATTTAAATCTTGGTAAATCTTTCGTTGTTTTGGGATGTGCGGCTCTGTGTGTATTGTGCAGTTCTTTGCCTGTATCTCCTCTGATGTATCTCTTCCACTGCCCTGCAAGGATACTTTTTTGTGTTATCTTGTATTTGTTCCAAAGTCTTACTCGTGGTTTATTTGTATATGGTGCATTTCTCAGTAGTACTTCATCTGTGGAGTTGTGAGATCTACTTTTCTGATCTTCTTTCTCAATTGGGGTTTTCCTTCCTATTATCATTATTTGGGGTTCTTTCTTATGTTGTGAAACGTTGTTACTATTTTCACTCCAGCGTAGATTAGGTTGTTGAGCTCCAAAGGCTGTTTGTTTCGATATGTTTTAAGAGGCTGTTGACATGTTCGGTCGCCTCTTCGAGTTTCTTTCTGTCCTTGTCTCTAAGTGCGGGGAGTGTCGATTTTTCTTCTTGCATGATTTCTTTCAAAGTTACTATCCGTGTTTTCTCTTCCTCCGTTAGGATCTACTCGTCTCTCTCTGTGGTGTGCGCCTTTCTTCAGGGATTCTGTTTTTGTTTGGGTTTCTTCCAGCTTTGTCATTTGTGTTGGTTATGCTGGAAGATATTTCTTCGGGTACGTCACTTTCTTCCTTTTCTATCTTATCGCGGATCTCTCGTAGTTCAGTCCCGGAGAACCATTTTTTTTTAGGTTTGTTTTAGTTGGTCAACCAGGCGCTAGCTTGATACCTCCATAGCAGATTTTTCCTTCCATATTTTGAGCACGCATTTGCAATTATTATTATTATTATTATTATTATTATTATTATTATTATTATTATTATTATTATTATTATTATTATTATTATTATTATTATCCATCAGAAATGATGGATGTTCTTTATGTATGGATTGGCGCTAAAGAGCTGAAACTGTTTTAAAGGGAAATTTAAATTTGATAAATCAAGCATCCAAATTTCAAATTTTTTTCAAGTCTCAACTCAAGCTGTTTTAATGTGGCTTGATCAGACATGAAGTCTTAAGAATTTTTACGACGAATCTTTTTGTTATGTCTTGATAGGAAGGTAAATCAACCATTCAGTCTATGTCATTTGAGCACAAATTAATGAATAAACAGAAGTTTAGTTTGATTATTATTAATACCATCATTTTTATTATTTGCATTTTCACACCAGTTGTCAGGTGGTTACAGCTGGGGACTGAGTGACAGCAAGTTTTGTCAGGTCTCGAGCCGTCCTCTCCAAACTCTTATAGTTCACAGCAGCGCTTTGATTAACAGTTTCACACCTGTTACCCGGCGGTTATCGCTGAAGGCTGAGTGACGGCAAGTCACCTCGGGTCTCCAGCCCTCCTCTCATATCTTCTTTACCTATCACAGTAGCATTGTGGTTTGTACCGTCCTCTCCATACCTTTTTCTTTGGCTGTTAGGCCATTTCTAAGAGCTAGGGGCCGTACACTCCCCAGTACTTGTGCCGTCCCCAGTAGTGCTGTGGTATGTATACTCTCAATCCTTCCTCTCATCCTCAGTTCCTCCAATCTCGCTTTCAGTGTCTTTGGTACAGTTCCGAGTGCACTTACTATCAGTTGTACTACCCTGCCTTCCATGTTTCATACCTCCCTCAGTTCCTTTGCCAGGTTGGGGTATTTTCCCAGATTTTTACTTTCTTTCCTATTTACTCAGTGATCTGCAGGCACAGCCAGATCTATACTTTGATAGGCTCTCTTTTTCTTGTACGAGAATACAAGATTTATTATTATTATTATTTGGAATCTCACACCAGTTGCCTGGTGGTAACCGCTGGAGTTTGAGTGACAGCAAGTCTCCTCAAGTCTCCAGCCCTCCTCTCCTAGTACTCATAGGTCGCAGTAATTCTGTGATTTACAGTTTCACACCGGTTGCCCAGTGGTTATCGCTGAAGGCTGAGTGACAATAAGTCTCCTCAGGTCTTCAGCTAACGTCTCCTCTCTCTTTCACCTATCATGACAGAGCTACGATTCGTTGCAGTCCTTATATCTCTAGCACCTTCCTCAGTATCCGTGCTGTTCCCAGGAGTGCTGTGGTCTGTACGGTCTCTATCCTCCCCCTAATCCCGATCTCCTCCAGTCTCTCCCTCAGCGTTTTGGGGACAGTTCCTAGTGCTCCCACTATGACCGGTACTACCCTGGTTTTCATGTTCCACATTTTCCTTAACTCCCTTGCTAGGTCCTGGTATTTTTCCCTTTTTTCACCCTCCTTCTTTTTTACTCTATGGTCTGCAGGTACAGCAACGTCTAGTATTTGGCAGGCCTTCCTTTTTTTGTCTACTATTACCAAGTCCGGTCTTCTTGCCTGGATGAGGTCAGTTTGGAGGTCAAAGTCCCACAGTAGTTTGTGGTTGTCATTCTCCAAAACAGCCTCTGGCTTGTGCTGATACCACTTTTCCCCATGGTTGAATCCCATTTGTTTACTTAGTTCCCATTGTATCATCGTTGCTACTCTATCGAGGCACCAAAAGTATTGCAAGGTTCTATATATATATATATGTGTGTGTGTGTGTGCGTGTGTCTGAGTGTTTGAGTGTTCAAGTGCTCCAGGCCACATCGTTTTGTTTGCAGACATGAAAATTGGCCTCAGTACTCGACAAGAATTCCAGTATCTATGTTCATTTGCACTAAGACATGAATCCATATCTTTTCTCCCCAACCATGAGTAAAAAAGTGAGAGATGTACCTTATTCATTGATCACCGTTCCAATTTTTCTAATTGATCATCGTCAACGAAGCTGACAAAAGTCATGGGTCATGTGACAGTTTCTATTGCGTGATTAACCAGTTCATGCTTTACAGGGAGAAAAAATAAATATATAAGAATAGAAATTAATGAGAATTTACCCTTGCCAATCGTTTCTCTTCGTTTCACCGAAAAGGAAGTATTTAACTGTCAGATATTTCTCGGAAATCTGAATTGAAATCAGAGAATTTTCTCATTTTGACAGTTTTTGTTTTTTGGGTTTCTTTTTTTTTTTTTCTTTTTGTCTTATTTATTCATTTTTGGATTTTCTGCTAGTAGTTAGAAAATCGTACAAACTCAGACACATATTATGTGTCCCTTGCGCTCGGTGTGCCTAGCACTTGGCTTCCAGACTGACTGTCCATATTGCCGGTTCTTTCAGTCTGCTATGACGGTGAAATGTTGGAAAGTTTGTCTGTCTCTGGTCGAATAGATAATCTCACAAACCTTGCACGCATCTGCTAATTTTCCTGATTATCCCTTATGATAAGAACGTCAGTCACGTAACAATTCATCATCATCAGTCCATCAGCGTTGTCGTTGGGCTCTACCCAAGATTAGCGAGACCCCTCTATTATGGGCATTGCGGAGACAATACTTTCTAAATTTATCCAGCTTGTCACGCTTGTTGGCACGATGTCCAGTAGTTGTCAGACATTCTTGCAACAAGCCCGGCCGATTGCCATATGAGTTTTCAACAGTTTCTGCAGTGCCACGGACTCCTGCCTTCTCTCTGATGTACTGTTCTGTCCTGTGATCTCTCCACGAGTGGTTGAGCATGATTCTCTCATGTGCACGTCGCTTGGTTTTCAGTTTGAGTGCCAATCTTTTTGTTAGGTTCTATATTCCAGCTCCATATGTGACTATCGGTAGAATAAATCGGTTGTAAACCTTTCTTTTTAGGACTAGTGAGATTTTCATGTTCTTGAAAGTCAAGCTTACTCTACCGACAGCTTGGCAATATTCATTTTCAAAATGAGAAATTTGACACAAAGTCGCAAAGGGGGGTGGGGTATTGGGATTGGTCTACTCTATTCTTAATCTTATCTTGGCTAGTCTCATGCACTGACCCAATCTCACTATATTTCTCCATTCATAAAAACAACACAATTTTCCTGAACTCTCTCATACTGGATTTACCATAATACCAGACTCTTTCCATGATAAACCTACTCTAAACCCTTATTAACAATTTTTGTGGGGGGGGGGGAGAATAAAACATGATGAGTATTTACAATTTTTAAAAAATAACCCCGATGGATGATATATATTTACAAAAAAAAGAAAATATTAAAATTTACGGAATTAGCATGAGACCCCCCACAAAAGCCTAATTTGGCAGAGCAGCAAGTTAATCGGACGAAAAGATAGATGTTGGGGAAGAAAGGTAAAAATAAAATAAAAATAGAAATAAAAAAAATAAGAAATTCTGCCGACAGCTTGGCAACCCAGTGTGATTCTCTGCTTTCTTTTGTCTCCTTTTGATGATTTTATGGAAACTCGTTGTCCTAAGTTGATTCATTGGCCTGTGTTTTCGATTTTGATTGTTATGTCCTTGTCCTCAACATATCTTGACAAGAGAAAAACTTTTCATTAAACGCGTCTACTCAAAAAAGAAGATTGGTTTAAATTTAGAAATTAAACTGAAATCTTGAGTTAAAAGTCTTCAGCCATAAATGCGAAACTCACCGTCCTCAAATATGAAATTCTTATGAGATGTGCTAACACATCTTTGTTAGAAGCTCCATCGGTAGCCTGTTATCTGACGTCGTCAAAGAACATTTTCATTGTGTCTTTCTATCCAACATGTTTGTTATACATAGCATTTGTTTTGCTAAAGTTCATGAGGAGGCCAACTTTTTTCTCTGCTTCATTTAGCTTGCCTAACATCATTTTGACATTGTGAAGGTTCTTAGCAAAGAGGATGATTTTGTCAGCAAATATGAGTCTCTAAAGATCATTTCAGAGGGCTCAGAGTCTTTATGTAGCCTGATGAAGGAACCGATGTGTCGGTAGATATGTTGCAGTTCTCTGAAATATACGGGGTCTACGCTTTATTGTATTATTGCGTCAATGACTTCGGGGATTTCCACTGGATTGAAGGCCTTTTTGAAGTCAGCTTATGCTACAGGTAGGGGCATTTTATCATAAAAATCAATCGAAAATTAATTTCCGAAAAGTATTTCGAGTACTAATTGATCGTAACGTTTCTTGATTAATTCTCTGCTGATTGATAAGTTTTAAGTACCAAATGATGGTAGATAATGTGTTTTTAGAAGTTTTTATGAACAAAGATCTGTGGTAGACGCCTCATTGCACTCCACAATAATGGCCTGCTAAGACACCACTATCTCTTGTAAGGGGTCACCCATATTGAAATAATGAAAATATCTTTTGATCCAAATTCTCCATGCTTTATGCATTATTATTTCAAGATTGGAATAATTGATAATAGATAAAACTCACAGAATCGAGCAACCGATTGCACTGAACTTAAATGTTTTAAACATTATCATAAACTTATTTGATAAATTTTGTGTCAGAGAATTTCGCGTACGCCGAATTTGAGCTGTTTTTCGATCAAAATTTTACCCCTACCTTGAATGTCTGTAAATATCAGCGTTGACTTGACCTGCAATTATATTACTACTGCTATTACACTTGGCCAGGTTCAATATCTTTATTGTAAAATGTATTTGAATATTAATTAACATAATTTTAACGGAATTTGTAGCTAAACAATAAAAGAAAAGCTAAATCTAGTTCCAAAAAAGCTAAATTGGCAACACAGCTCAAAACGTATGATCCACTGAACTAAACCTGTTCAACTGATAAGCCATAAAAACGATTATTCAGGGAATATAAATATGAATGCTTCACAATGATTTGCCCATTTCCCCCCAATTTCATCTCAGTAAGTGGAAAAATTTTACAATGAAAAGGTTTTCTTTTCGCCTCATTGTTTCTCTTAGACCACGTAGACAGGATAGATTCCATTACATCAATTTCTATTCATTTTTCCTTTGCAAAAATAGCAGCATCAAACTTTTGTGATTGTTCACCTAATGACCGGGTTTTGGTCCAAAGAAGTATTCTTCGTTCAATAAAATGTCTTCCGTCTTTTACTATGACTTCCAGTAACACCACTCACATGACTAAAATTCATCTGAAAAGTAAAAATGGGATGTGTAAAAAAAAAAAACCTTTTGTAACACACTTTGTAAGTACAGTATTGGAAAATGCCAACCAAAACTGTCAATATTGGTTTCTTCAGTTTTCGAGTTAGTCCGGCTGACTGTCTGGCTGGCTGGCTACGTTTCTCCAATTTTTTAACGACATTCAGCAAACTGAAAACTGAAGAAACCTATTTTGGCAGTTTTGGTTGGCAGTTTTGGTTGACAGTTTCTAATAAGACTGAAAGAAAATGCAAAGATGCCCATAAAGGAATAATGATTGTGAATTTCTGGAAGAATTTGGGAAAGAATAGAGCCAAGTCGCGTATCTCAACGAGATCTCACAACGAGAATTGGTAATTCAGAACGGAGAGTTGAAGGATTTTGAAATTGAAGCGGATGGACAGAGAGTTGAATGTTTCAAATATATTTCAAACATTGCCATACACATGTGTGCATTACACACATACATCTATACACACATATACATTCATGCACACATTTACACATACATTCTCACTTACATGCACATATATCCATTAACACAGATTTGCACACATACGCACATACATCAATACTCACATACATGCACACATATACACACATTTGCACGCATATTCACACATATACACTTACATACGTCCATTCATAAACTCACACAAGCACACAGATATGCACACGTACACACATCACCTATACACAAATATACGCACATACAACCGTATACACATTTACACACATCCATATACACATTTACACAGATAACTTCTTACACTCACATACATTCATGAACACCGATATGCACACATATGCGCATACATCCACACACACATGGATGAGTATCCATTCACACCTACAAACACACGAATTCATATCCACATTTACACACACATACCCCCTAACACACATTTACGTTCATAAACACAGATATGCATACATACGCACATACACAGTACATACATACAGGTGCACAGACTCATACACAGATTAACAGACATTCATACACTTATATGCATACATTCATGAACACACAGGTACATACTTATACTGAGACAATAAAGAGAGAGAGAGAGAAAACTCACGTTTTTATCAATAAATAGTTATTCTATTATGCTAATTAAGATTTAATGGATTTGTTATCGATAGATTTTAAAGGTTTCGCTGTTCAAGGCATTGATTTTATCAGATCTAGCATCTTTTCTCGTGGGAAATGAGACTTATAATAATAGATAGTGATTAGACTTAAAGTCGAAAGACTGCTTCATCGGCTATTTTACGTGACTATACACTCTCTCCGGTTGTCTTTTTATCTGTCTCGACCAGAATAATTACTTTAATTAAATAGTATAAATTGCCGATCGTTTACCAGCGCAGGAAAATGGACTGGGAGAGCTGAGTTCAAACTCTAACTGAGACTTGGATTGGCACTAATGTCCTTGGGAAAAGCATTAATCTGACTCCGACTTATCGCCCCCAGCTATGGGTGAAATAGCGTATAGTAAAGTCACCTCTATTTTTACATGTGGTTAAAACCTCAAAGAATTAACTCCGAGACGAGAAGAAACTTGTGCAGTCCGGGCAGGGACAGCTGTTGCCGGAGTCAGCGTAAGGGCACTTACTCACTAATGACTCACATAGATAGTCGTAAGACGCAATGAAATTTGATATATGTTCATATAAATATCTGTGTGTGTGTGTGTGTGTGTGTTTACAGCCCCCCTGTAAAATGAACTCAGCGAGCCGAGACAGTTTGATCTTCATCATCATCAGACTCTTAACGCCACCGTTGGACATGGACCTTCCTCAGGACTCGCCACAATTCTCTATCATGGGCGTCACGGGGCCAGTATTCGCACTAATACATTGAGAAAGACATGAAACGACCCTTTAGCTAAGATAACCAGAGTAAAAGTGAGTGATACCACTTCGGGTGTTTGTCGCTTCTATGTCTATTTCACACATCGAACATGCTGAATAAGTAGTAATGCGATAGGTGTAGCCTAAGCAGGGACGTAAAGACACCACTCATCGTACGTTTGTCAGATTGAGGGCCTCAACAGTGATTGATTCAGTTTGTGAATTGTGTGCAATGGTCTACAAGGCTAGATTGGTAACCAACACCCAGCGGTAGACGCTTATATAAAGATTAGTGTATGGTGTCATATACGCAAATTACTTGAAAGATTTACTAAAATCCTGCATCGTTACACCTATTTTTTTTTTTGGTAAATTGTTAGGGGATTTAATGCAAACACGGAGAAATGAGATTAATCAAACAAGCACTTTCAGTGATAAATTCGAAGAAGATCAACAATAATGACATATTGCAGCTAAAAAATACATGAATATTCAGAGAGACAAGTGAAAAAATTGTCAGACGTTTCCGTCCACTGGTCCAAAATGATTGAACGATGAATTGCGGGCGAATTACCCAGAGACAGATTTCAGTATCACGTTTTTAGCGAACAAATGAGAAATAATTCTAACCAATTTTTTTCGACATGTCGACTATTTTGATTCAAGGTCCCTGTGAGTCAACGAAACGACAGAATGAAGACACGTCATTAATCTCACCATTTCTCGATGGGACGAGATTTCAATTAGAAACAACCAGCCAAAACTGTCGCCAAAACTCTCAACATGAGTTACTTTAGTTTTCAAGTTGGTCTGCCTGTCTATGTGTGCCTGTCTATGTATGTGTTGCGCATACAGTTGTAACAATAGAGCTAGAGGGCTGAAACTTTAACCATTCGTTCCTTATTTTGTCTAACAAAAAAACGATTTCTATTATTTGAATTTACTCCAAAATAGTCGGTGATTCGAATCACCATGTACGTTGTTGCTATATTGGTCGCTTAGCTTTTGTCTGGCAGCATTGGACGTCTTATTGATCACTGCCCAACAAAAAAGTGGGGGAGTAACTTATCCATCGATCAGCTCTTTCCCCCAATTTTTTTGATCGGTTTCCCCCAATGCCTCATGCTGCCAAAAGTCTTTGGTCACTTAACGGTTTCTATTGTTAGACTAACCAGATTTATTTGGCAGTGACGGATTCCTTTTTGCTTTTTTTGCAACTGTTTATTCTCCTTCCGTGTTTTGTGTGGTTGTTTAATTCAGTTTTGTGAATTACGGTCATTGATTGGAATGATGAGCCGTTCGTTCTGGATTATTCGAAAGGGAAGGTGTGACGAGCTTCTTTTTGAGGGGCGGGGGGCGGAACTGGGCGAGAACAGAGTTTCATCCAAGGCACATCCGATTTGATTGAATAGGGGAAAAAATACACACGGATCAGGAATCATCGGTGACAGAGCAGTTGGCAGTGTGGAAAAAGGACTGAGCGAGACAATTTCGATCTCCTGTGACTGGCAGAAATGCCCTTGGAAAATGCATGAAGCCATCCCCCTGAACAAAATAGTGTGTAATGTAATTTCATTCATCGTAAAGCCCGAAGAACTAACCTAGATAAAAAAAATTGATATGAAGTTTGGGTGGGGGACAGCTCTTGTTATAGCCAGTGCAAGGGTCTCCACTTCACATTTACAGTAATGTATACTTGTCTAACTACTCAAATAAGCATGCTAATCCACACATGTATTTTTTGAGAAGAGTCAATGTCCGTTTTTCTGATATCTGGAAGTAGAGTGTTCCTATAAAAGCCTTTCGTAAGCCGAAATGGTGTAAAACGAAGAGCAATTTGCATTGACTTTGTTTCAATGGAAGAGTCCCTGTTTGAAATGATGGATAAGAGATATTTTTTACCCGCAGAGCTGTTACCATAAAGCGGAATAGTCTATGGTTATGGACAAAGAGCCAAGAAAATAACACTGTCCATTTCATAGCTATATATTCAAACACAGAGAGAAGAGGGAGAGGGGTAAAAAATGTGCAAGAAAGATTGTAAACGGTAATCGGTTCTCTTTCAAGAACAATAACAACCCACTAGTCCTAAAATGAAGGGTCAACGGCTAATGCATTCTCACCTATGAAACAAAAACATGGAATACAAACATAAGATTGATCCTAATTTGAGAACCATACAACGTGCACTGGACAGAATCATACTCAATCTCACATGGGGAGATCATTAAACAGCATTGTGTATTAGAGGAAAGTCAAGAGTCAGAGACATTACTGAAACCATCAGAAAATAGGCAACTTATGCTACAAGAAAATTTGACAACCACTGGACATCACGACTTAAAGCGTGGATCCCGAGAGAAGATATGCAAACTTGTGGCCGACAGATGGTAAGATTGCATGACAAGCTAGACAAGTTAAGAATATACAGGCTTCACGACGTCCATAACAGAGAGGTCTGGCGAATCTTTGAGAAGGTCTATGTCAGACAACAGGTGCTAAAAGGCTGATGATGATTCTTGGATGAGGTAAATGCGTAGTTTCGAACTCTCTGCAATGATAGGTATTCGAGTTCCGGTATATATATATACATATATATATATATATATATATATATATATATATATATATATATATATATATATAGCAACAGACCTGATACTCTACAGAAATACAGCTATGGCCTCTCATGGAAACCAAGCCCTCCAACTTCCAAAAGATACATACATCGTACTGAAGACGGGAATCTTTCCCAAAACATGTATATTATACATATACATACTCATAAGATAATATACCAATTAATTAATCAACTGATAAAGTCTCCATTTACTCTATTTTTATCCATGTACATTTATTTTTACTCCTTAGTTTTATTTAGAATACTTAATTTATGAATATGTATTTGTTTAGTGGATGTGAGGTTATTCGACATAATGTTGATGAAAGTGACCATTTGAAGGTGAAGAGAAAAAAGATTAGAGAAAAAACAGAGGTTACATCTTGAAATCTTTTATTACTACGTGGGCATGGTTCATTGCATTTCCACAGGTGCCAGCCATCTTCTTCAGAGAAACTTGCAGCGGTGCTCAGAAAAGAGTGTGCTATTTTGAGGTTGCAGAATGGAATTATTTCTCTGTTGTGGCGTGATTAATTGGAGCGGGAGGGGAAGTGTTTGTGCAGATGTTACCTTCCTAAACAACCCATAACACATGCCACACCACGCTACAAAACATTATCGATTTCTAAGCAGCAATGGATAATCGATTCCAGGCCTTGTGGAATAGCTAAAGTAGTATAAAGGAAGAGATTAAAAATATAAGGAATATAATTAAAGAAGGAGAAGGGTTGATCGAGAAAACAAATAAAAGCAGTTATCCAAGGGGAATTCTCAAAAGCAAGTCTAGAAATAACCGAGAAGAGAAGAAGCATGGCAATAAAAAAAGATATGAAGGGAATAATAGAAGTTATTTCAAAAAGGAAGAGTCTGAGATACGCTAAAGCCGTGAATCATACTGGCAAACAACGGATGCTAGCATTTAAAATTAGGAAGATCAAACTTATCAAATGTAGGAACAAGATGTTCAGAATATGAGAATTATGTTGTAACTTGTATTCTTCAAAAATAAAAGTACCACTGGCCTACATTTTGATTGATAACATTCATGTTCTATAACGACGAACAAAATGGTAATTGTGCTGCAGGTTATGAAATACAGAAGGGCAGAAAATTCTCAATTAATCATTGTCTCTATTTACAGACGGCCGAAAACTATCTTCCTGATACGAACAAAAATACAATGAAATACTAAAAAAAATTGAACAAATTCATTCGTTCAGAAAACCTTTCTATTATGCGGTGAAGCCTTACATCGACATTGTTGTCGTCACAATGATATACTCAGCAATTGTCTTTTTTTGCCTGAGGAAAACCCAATCAGCTGAATTTTCAAGAATCTTGATTTTAGGCGAACATATCGTCAGTATCTTGGTCTCCTCGCATTCGACCTGGCCTCATATTCTGACCACACATTTTCAAAGCCAACCTTTTTGAGTATCTAAAGAATCATTCCCATTTTATCTGAAGACATGACCGGATTTAGAGCATGGGGTCTCGGGGTGATTCAGGTTCCGGGGGATAACTCTACACGTAAATTAGAATACACGACCAATCCTTGAATTTATGCGACCAAGTCGTATATATATATATATATATATATATATATATATATATATATATATATATTCGAATAAAGATAACTAGACAAAAAGTTCTTGATACAGTATTTCGATGTTATTACATTTCGCCAGGAGAAAACAGAATTAACTCTTTGTTTTCAGATAGGCTTAAAAGGTTTCTTCTTGTCGAGAACTAAAAATGTCTCCAGAGAGTGTATTGCGTGATGCCTCCTTTTCACTCTGTTTTCGAAATCTTTATCAAAGCTGTAGTTTAAAGGTTATGAAGTGCTAATTAGTAGTGTGGTACGATGCTGTGATGATCAATGATTATCTAAATTTCAATTACTTGTTAATCCTCTGACGAATTCTATTTTGAGCACAACTACTGAAGATGTTTCACAACTTTATCATTACCAAAGACAATATAACTGATTTCTCTCCGAGATACACAACTCCTGGGTGTAACAGTTACTTATATATATATATATATATATATATATATATATATATATATATGTATATATATATATATATATATGAGAAGTAGATAGACAACCATAGTTTTGTTTTAGCTTTATCTGAGCATTTACATAGCAAATTACGTTCTGACATCCTTTTAGCCGTTTAAGAGCAACACCTTGTCTGACATAGGATTGATAAGTTCTGACATTGCAATTTGAGATAATTCTGAAGGTTTTTCTGTTTTTTTCATACTTTCCACGATGTTTCGATAGGATCCTTGCCCTGGAAATGACCAAAACAGGTTTCTTCCTGGCTACTCGTCCATAATAACCAAGTAGATAAATATGATTACCTGTTCTTCGACTAATTTAAATTCTGTATGTCGCTTCTGAAGCGTCCAAATTAAGCTTATTGTCAACATAAAACCAAGGGTATCTATTTACTTTTTCCATAACTCTGTATGTATGGATATAATAGATAAGGCATTTATGTTGCATCTATTATTCTATGAACTTTGGTCTCGTTGCCAGTTATAATTAATCTTCAGGTTAATAAACGGTTTGAAGTGGACTCTACTTAACGAGGGCAATCAGTGCAATTAGGAAAATATCATTAATTGGAATTATTATCAAGTGAAATCGATAGGAATATACTGATTAACATCAAAGGGCTGGAGTACCACTTTTAAACAACGCAAACTGAACTGTCTTCAAACGATATCAATCTGAAAGTGTATACTTTATTATCCAGGAAATAAAATGAAATAATCAAGTTCATTAGTTTACCAATACCATCCAATACCAATGACAAGAGTATTCAAATTTTCCTATTGCATTGTATTTAAAAATATCTGGAACATTATTCTGCTCTGCATTTTTGTCAGACTCCAGTAGAGTTAAGTTGATTTTATTTTCCGAATCCTAACAAAGAGGACAAGAACAATCCTTACTAAAATGAGGGCTGTAAATCGATATTTAGAACCAACACTCCGCTATCGTGATTTGAACTCACGACCATCTGTGGCTATTTTACTGAATGAACCAAACAGACAAATTTTAGATTCCTCATAAGAATGCACGTGGCTTACTTCATTCTAATGAATAAATACATTACATTACTTTTATGATGTTTTATTCATTATATATATACGGTACAGAAGTTGCCATGATTATCTACAGCCGGAATGGAAATTGGAATTAAGTTTGACCCTGTAGCAGTCAGTCTTGTCTTGTTTATATTGATCAGTAACAAACCCTGATCTTTTAAGCGTTTGCAAAAATATAAGGATACCCATTAAATGATTAGCATCTATTATCTCCCTTGACAAATGTTACAGACAAAAATATAGACATACACGCGGCCTATCACCATCATCGTTGTCATCCTCTTACTGTCCGTTTTTGGACGTAGAATTTCCCGTAGATCCGCCAGAACTCTCTATCATTGGCGTCGCAGGGTCAGTACTTTTTAAACTCGTCATGCAATATTATTTTTTATCGGCCACAGTTTCATATATGATATCTGAGGATCCACGTTTTGAGAGGTGGATGTCTGCCATTTTCGCAACATGGCCAGCCAGTTACCATTTGAGTTCTCTAATGGATTCTGCAATGTCTTGGATTCCTGTCTTTGTTTCCGCTGGACTTTCTCTCCATCATATAAGTAGATCATTTAATGAAAACACTGAAATTCGCCGAAAGCTCTTTCTCGTTTCGACATTTTTCCTGTCATTTCGAATCATCTTTTTTTTTTTTTTGGGCCAAATAATTTTGAATCCGAATTAATGGTAAAATGTAAATGAATAAAAATAACATTTCTTGGAAATGAAAAATACCGGATATGCCGGACCATATGATGAATGATTCACAGGAAGGGTATTTGGGGTCCTAGCACTTAATACAAATCACCAAAGCACCTCAATCGTCCATATTCAGCATCAGTAGATCGCCCCCTAGTCATATCATAATTGCAGTGGACCCAGTGCAATATTAAGAGCTGCCAACTAAGACCGTCGGCAGGTTTCTTTAGTTTGAAATTGATCCAGCTGGCGAACTATGTATGTATTACACGTTCAGGCAACACCAATGAAGTTGGATTTTTGAAAATTTAAATATTTACTCCTTATTGTATCTAGAAAGAAACGTGTTCTCCCCATCACCCAAATGTTTTTAGTTGGGATTAAATTTATGATTCGAGTTCATGCTAAATTGGTCCCTAGTTTGTGTTTGTTTCTTGAAAATTCACACAAATAGTTCAAGAAATAACTTATTCATTGATCACTTTTTTTTCCAATCTCTTAATTGCTCACCTATACATGTTGGTCACATGACAGTTCCAATTGAGTGACTGTTTTGTTTAATCAAATTCTTATACACCAGTATATAAGATAACAAAAAACATTATAGAACATAAAGATTATTTTTAAAGTTTAGATTATCTGACTCAATGGCTTTTCCAGAAAACACTCGACATCCTTTCCACCCGTTGGGCCAGACTTTGAAGAGAAACTAGTACAATCTGATGTGACCAGAATGAGATCAGATTTCATGCATTTACTTGAGAATGAATATAAGGTACTATTCTATGAATAACATGTACTGCTTATCTCCTTTGACAAATCGGCCATTATGATATTTTCGTGGGAGACTTCGTGATTCTCGTTGTTTGGTTTGAGGAGTAAGTAGGGTGAAGAATGTAGGGAGACGAAGTATATCTTTCTTCCCCGTGGTTTGTAGTTGGCGCCGTGTGGCCTAGTAGATTTGTAAGAGGAAAGAATGATGTGCATAAAGAATGCAAGCCTAGTATGAACTTAGACGCAGGAATGAAATAAAGTGAAAAGAATACGTACAAGTATTTTGGTTAGACAAATAAGACGTTGGTTCAATACAAGGACATAAATGACAAATAAAAATGAAGTACGTATAAGAGTAACATAAATCTGATCGATTGTGTAAAGTGATGAGAAGAGAAGAGATAGCAAAAGGTGGGAGCTTTATCGTCCTTGATAGTACAGACGTTGGTGTTAAAGCGGAGTTGTCTGAACTGCTGGGATTTCCGTATGGTTTGGATCGTACCAAGAGATACGCGGAAACCGGGTTCAGTGTGCAAGCAATACTGCCAAGTTGTGTACGTTAACTTGGGGGTCATTCTCTGACGCTAATAGACTCGTGACCATCGGATAGTAAAAAGCCTTGCCATTTCATTCACGAGAGTGAGAGATGATACGCGTTTGGAGTACTTGGTGGCTTAGCTGCATAGCTATGCGTACATGTGATGCCTCGAAATTGGTGAAGTGAAATGGGCAAGGTTAATACAGAAATAGGTCACGGTGGAAAAATGGTGAAGATCGGATCGGCCGGGAGGTTGGTGAAATTATAATGATCTTAGGGAGAAGGAAAGAGAGAAAGAGAGGCAACAAGTGCCGGGGCCAGAAGCCAGAAGCATAACCAGCTAAGGAGAGAGAGAAAGTGTGTCCGGCAACAAGTGCCGGGGCCAAAAGCAACCAGCTAGGAATACCGGCGCTAATGAGCATTGGACCATGTGCATCCAGGGCTTTTATAGGGGTCGTCGTCGGAAGTGACGTTTTCGATATCTTGCTAAAAGAAAAGTTTCGTATTTAAGAATAGGGCGCCACAATATAGATGGGGTTTAGGCACTGACAAAAACCTTGAACAATCAGGATTATTAGTACTAAATTGCAAATCACACATATTTTTTTTTTTTTTTTTGCATTCTTCAAGTCAGTGATTTGTACTTCAATTCAATTCCTCTGGCTACAATGACGGTTTCGGCTATTTACAGGTCATGTACAGATAAGAAAAATCAGACATTTGTATAATATAGATGTACATATTATAATAGGTACAACTGTAATCTTTGTTGCTGAGAATTTGTATCGGAGCAAAACGAAGATCTTCTCAGAGAAACAATAAGGCTGGAAGGTCTGCTTCATTCGAAGTTTCCTCCAAAGGAGTTGTGTTATCGATCGTTGGATCGGACAAAGACACAACTTCTGTATATATCAACTTATGAAAAGAACTCTTATGCTGGCTATGGCTTTAGCTGCCCCGCTTATAAAATTGATCTCTGGCCATTTAAATCCATGCTAATCAGTTGACTCGACTTCTGTTATAAATGAAACTGTTACTATATAATGAAGTGTTTGGTTAATTTAGTTTATTGTAGTGTGATAAGACCCGATTTTAATTGAAGATTATTGCTTGCTTACTGATTACGCAAGTTGTGATACGACCACAGCAAGATAGAGGTGAAGCTTTTGGTGCCAAGTATCCTTTGATTTGAAGTTCATAATGATTTTTCAAAGGGGGGAAAGGTCTGATTGCAAAGAAAATCTTTACGAATAGACTTTATACGAAGTAGTATTTTACAAATATAACGATGTACATCTGGAGGAGCAGTAAGATTATCACGTCAGCAACTTAATCGAAACTAATTTATTTTAAAGTCGGCCTTCGAAACATCACCTTTGGGTTGACTTTAATACCAACAACTAGTACCAGGGTTTAACTGTCGTTGCTATTTCTCTAACAGGAGGGTGAAGTTGGAATAATGAACCGTATCGTTGGGGGGTCTACTTGCCATAATCACTGCATTTTTGATCTTATTCCTTGCCTGATAACTAACATCAAATTCAATATTGCTACGTCTCAACCAACTTGAATAATCATCGAATAATTATTGAATATTCTTATTTATTTTAGATAAGATACCCTTTAAATGTATTCATGGATATCTGGGCGTATCAAAAGTATTGATTTTTTATAGACCTTTACTCCAAAGCTTATTTCACGTACATATAAAAAGACCTATGACTTTACTATACGTATTATTGATATAAGTTTTTGCACAATGGTAGTCAGGTTCTTTTTTTGGTTTATATTTCAAAATATCATAATCCACGACTGATGACTGTCTTTATCTGAAATTTATTCAACAGGTCAAGTCACCCCCTCTAAAACTCTCTAAGCAGTTTTGAGTTGGGAGGTCAGATATCATTTCATTTCCTTCCACTTTGCGAATTCTGCAAACAGCTTCAGAGGCTTTGAGATCTAGTTTTAAATAATGTCTCAAAATTGTCAGAATCTGAATTTTATATCGGTCATTATAATATCTGGTACAAAAAGCACTGCTGATTAATACTGATGATGCCATGATATATATATATATATATATATATATATATATATATATATATATATATATATATATATATATATATAACGGATGAGGTCAGTATGCTGTGTTAGAGGTGATAAATTAAAAATTCGAACAAGGAGTGATCAATGGATAAGTTACTTCTATCGCCTTTTGTTTGGCGCTGATCACTTGAAACGTTTGATTTTTACAAAAGAACAAACGAGAATGCTTCTTGACTCAAACCCAAACTGAGGGTTCAATCCAGTATGAATTTACATAGCAAATTAAAGTCACATACAAAAATCCCAAAAACTTTTTTCTAGACATAACATGGAGTAAACATTGAAAGTTCCAGCTCTCTACCACCATCAGGGTGCCCTGTACGCACGGTACATACATAGCCAGCCTGACTACTGAATCAACTTGAAAACTGAAGAAACCAATGTTGACAATTTTGGTGACATTTCATCTTGATAATTTCTTATAATATTGATTAAGTAGTGGAGACATAGATGTAATAAGCTTTTGAAGATCGCTAAAAACAAAAAAACTTTTGATACACCGTAATACAATCTTGCAATCCTTATCATCTGTTGAAATACATTCACTGGCGCTAATGTTGCAAAAGTTTTTCTTTTCAATAACGTATCTGATATGTATAAAACTGGCGGCCATTTTTTAAGTGCAAATTTAACTGCGTTCAAAGCGTTGATACTCTGCAGTTCCTTCTGGACAAACTGTTCGTTCTTGGGAGGAACAACATCTGAGATCATCTCGACCTTTTCTCATAGCCTCAAATGATAGCAACACGAGACGCTGTCTCTATTGAACAATGAGTGAATCTACAGCATCATATTGAAACCATTGAGGACACAGAGATAAGATTGTGGCAATTATCCCTTTCTAAGAAGAAACTCACAAATGGCAGAGAGAAAAGCATTCTAAACAAAACAGGAATTTTAAATCTCAGTGCAAATTCAAAAAATACAGTGAACAGATTAAAAGATAAGGCAAGCAAATTGAAAAATAAAACGAACGAATTGAGAGGAGGAAATCTTGCAAACTAAAAAATAGGGGAAAAAATTGAAAAATAAAGCGAGCCAATTAAAAAACAGGGCGAACAAATCAAAAGATAAAGTGAGTAGATAAAGGAAAAGTGAGCAATTTTTTTTAAATGAGGAAATTAAAAACTATAGCAAGAAAACTTTATCGATGAATATGAATAATCAAATCATCACATTTATTTCAATCGTTGCAAATGTTATTTTTTTGAGTTAAATTAATAGAAATTTGTCTCTTTATAAAATCCATCGGCCACACCCGGAGACTGCATGAATCTTCTATTGCCATACATGAAGTGAAAATTGAATGAAAATTAGTCCATATATAGCCACAAAAAAAGAAAATAATCGAGTAAGTTTTGATTTTCCTTACTGCAGATGATTGTCTCAATTTATGAATAAATATCTTCATTGAGAACTCCTGGGGATATTGAGCAGATAGATACATAGACAAATAAGAGTAAATACAGATATTTCATCTAAGTTTCTTTTTTTATGCTTCGTAACTTCATACCAATAAAATATCTATAGTATTTCCCAATGAATTTCAAGAAATATTCTTGAATGGCTGGCTATAAGGTGAAAAATGATAGTTTTGGGGTGGATCCAGAGAGGTTTTTTTTTTTTTGATTGAGATATTCCTTTAATTTTTTCAAATGTATTCAATCATTTTCATCTGTTTGTACACACAATGTCTCTGAAAGTTCTCAATGGATTGCGATGATATTTTGTGGAAGGATGGGTAATTGGCTAAGGAGGAATTTATCAATTTTTGGGGCGGATCAAGAAATCTTTTACAGCTTCCTTCATACATCAAGGCTATATATGAACTGATTTCTATTCCATTTTTATTGACATTAGGATTGGCGAAGGTAGGCGTTTTTTTTAGTATATTCAGTTTTCATGTGTATCTCTCATTTTCACTTCGATATATTCCAAAACGGAGGACCCTTGAGCATCAAATAATCCTTTACGGTGAGTAGTTTCAAATTTACTGTTAGAGACCGTCAACCAAAACTGTCACCAAAACTGTCAACTAAGGTTTCTTTAGTTATTTGAGTTGGTCTGACTGGCTTGCTGGCTTGCATACATTTGTTTGTATGGATGTAAACATGAATCACGCCTGCAGTGGAGGTAGAGGGCCGACATTTCAAGCATTTACTCATCATTATACCTGGGAAAACTTTTCATTTTGTTTGTTTTTTTTTAATTCCTCCTCCAGATTTTTAGTCTGATGTTCAATTTGCAATGTAAGTTTAAGCTGAATTGATCACTATTTTGTGTCCAGCAACATTCATGCTTGTTTTGTTTTTTAATTAAAAACATTTAGTCAGCTGAATAAAAAGCCATCATCATCATCATCATCATCATCACCATCATCACCATCATCATCATCATCATCATCATTGATTCCCTCCATGCAGCCAAAAGATGTTGATTGCATGACCGTTTCTATTGAGTGACTAACTAGAACTGTTTTTATATTAGCTTCATCAAATTAGAAACCAATTTAATGCCATTTATATCGTAATTTGATCGCTGTTTTGCGTCCAATTAAACAATTAATAAATGTTCAATTATTAAAATTGCAATCATTGTCCGATATTCGCTTGATGGCAAAATATTACATTTAGCGTCATCATCATTTTCATGAATTATCGTTTTAATGAAGATCAAATAGGAAATTAGGTTTGGTATTGATTCGGTAATCAATTGATTTCTCATGTAAAGTACGCAGTGAATTTTAAATTTATTTGAGTCGAGCTGGGAATTTGCACACCTATAGCTACCAGTTGGAAAACAGGAGCCAACATTAAGGTCTCACTGTGCACGAACACAAGGCCCTGAGTATTTACTTTGAAAATATTAACCGATTTTTCCAAATTATACCAGTAATAATAAAAATTACTGCTCCCATGAGACTCATAAAAGACCTAACCAGCGAGGAGTGTCAATTATTTTCCTTTTTTCAATCTGATTAGTCTGTGGATATAATATTTTTTTTATCAAACTCCGGTCGAAACCTGGAGTCGACTTTGTTTTTTAAAGTAACTAGAATAACAAGAACAATCCTAACTGATTTAGGAGTGTAAAAAAATTAGGTCTGAAATTGTGACCAACCGATTGCATTTTTATTCTTGCTGGCAGTACTAAACTGATATGTCTTGCTTATAAAAATGTTCCCAATTGAGCGGTAGTTTTTGTTACTACTGGTATAATTTGGAGGGCTTATTCCATTCTGATAAATAGATACAATTATACTGAAAAAGATATCTTTATAATTTTTCATTCGTCATATATACAATACGAAAGATGCAGTAACCATTTTCAGTCGGAATAGAAGTTGGGGTGGAGATTGGCCAAGCAGCAGCCAGGCTTGTTGTTCTTAAGGGTGACATGATTACCTGATATTATTTATGTTTTTCGTTTAGAAGATATCTTTATGTAGATATTTTTCTAATTGTGACTTGCCCGATCATGGAGGGATCCGAAATACCAGGGCAGCACCCCTGGGATCCAGGCCTGCTAATATAATTATTCCGAGATAGAAAAAAAGAACACTTTATCATGGGTGGTCTGCGTTAGAAAAATGTCGACTGATATCTTTGCTTTATTGAGTTTTTTAATTGGTCTGGCTGACTGGCTATGTATATATTATGCTTACAGGTTGAACCAATGGAGTTAAAGAGCTGAAAATTTATGCATTTACTCTATGTTATATATTTTCTCGGGGGAATCGATATGCAATGTGAGTTTATGCTAAATTGATCACTTATTTTGTGCCCAGCTGCATTCATGCTTGTTTTTAGGATTTACTGCCCGACATAGTCGAGAGAAAAAAACTCATTCATTAATCACACATTTTTCCAGTTTTTAATTGATCATGTGCAATACGACATGCTGCCAAAAGACATTGGTTACGTGACAGTTTCTACTGCCTGATTCACCAGACCTGTTACTCAACATTTACAAAAGACAGTAAGAATGAATAGAATAAAGACCAGCTAGCGGCGAGATTACTACGTTTTCTTGCACTCTTCAGTTGGGATTTATAAAATATTTATCCAGCTTCGACGAGCCTAAAAAGCCAGAATTGGATTGTAACTTGCTCACTGTGACCCCCATCGATGCTGCAAGTAGATGGATAACTGTTGGATTGTTGTTTTTCCACTCCTTATAAGTCAACATGATGTTTAGGAAACCCTGTCGAGGAGGTACCTCAATGTAACTACCTGTTGGCTCAAGAGGATTTGAATTTATCCTTATATCGTCATAAAGCCTGCTGACAGACGGGGAATTCATGAGAATTGTGCACTTGATGCTAAGGTTTTTGCAATTTGGTATGATGTTAGATATAACCATAACATTTCTGACTTTAGAATAAATCTTGGAAAGCAAATATAAAACCGGAAATAGATTTCTCATAACGAAATACAAAAGTGGTATTAGCCAATAATTTGGGGCTACCAGCGGTGGACACAAGATTAACGCTTTTCGGTGGTCACCATATTGGATTATGTACACAGCCACCACATTTCAATATCAACTTGCTTGAAGTGATTTTAAAAGGTTTATAGTCATATCTAAGATCATATTGCGATAGCTTAGCACCAAGTACACAATTGTCACTAAATATGATATATTCTTACCTTGCCATGCCATATCCAATCGTCCCACATTGATCCTTGAATAAAAGAATCACTATTCCTCAATGTTTCAATGGGTTGAGATAGTAAGCACGTCACTGGAGCAGACAACTTGGATTTTCAACCCAGATCCCGTTCACGACGAGATTTTGGCAGGCATTCGAGAAAACGTTAGGATTCAATGCTCACTCTCTATGTTTTAAGGATTCTTTGCATCTTTTTGAAAGATACCCTGATTGAAATAATTGATTGCTAAAACGAATTATCAGATTACTAATTGGCATTGTTGGTTATTCACAAATGATTTTCCATCATTTTCTATCCATTGATTTGAGCCACAATATAACTAGATGGATTTAAATGGATAATCCCCATGTTTCCAGACTCTACTCATTAATACTTAACCTGGCTAGCATAGGCGAACAGTTTGATGACTCCTGGTTTATCATCATGAGGGGAATAGAATTTTTTATAAAAACACAAAAGTAATCTTAAACTTAAAGGATACCATCTGACCAACCAGTAAATAACCAATCCTGAAAGAAGGTTTCTGACGCATCCCAAACACCGATTTACCTTTTCAAAAAGCTTTAGGGTCTCTATATTAGGATCAGCATGTAACTGGTCTGGATGGTCTAACAACAGAAACCATCAGATAATCAACATATTTTAGCAGCATGCTATGTTGGTGATGATCAATTGAAAAAAAAAGTTATGTTGGGAAATGATCTCTAGAAAGTCAAAATTTATTTTTTTTTAAAAACAAGTTAGCATAAACCTAGGGATCATTTAGGCATGAACTTAAATTTACTTGCATCATAAAATCGAACCTCAAATAAGTACTTATTCCACAAGAATGATTTGTTTTTAGATTTAGTATACATAATAATGAGTAATGTTCCAGCCCTATAGCTCCATTGGCAGGATCTGTATATATGTATGTATGATACGTACATATATAACCAGCCAGTCAGCCATCCCCACTTGGAAACTGAAGAAATCTATGTTGTGGTTGACAGTTTACGAATCACTGATGTTGCCCCAACGACCCACTGCCAAAATCCATCTGATACGATCTAATGGTTACCTTTGATTCATTGATCGTTCCAAATGCTTTTTTTTTCTTGACTTTCACCCAAGAGACGAATTAAAGATTTTATGCTTAAATTGATTCCAGTTCGAAGTAGAATATCGATGTTATTGTATCGATCTTATATCACAAACCGGGATCTGGCAGAGAAACACGCTTGGAAAAGTCGCACGGCAAAGTTGGAGGAGGAGTCACTTCAATCAAAACTGCATTACGTTCCCCGAGTCGAGAGGCTTTTATTGTTATACATTGAAAAACCAGCAAGATCATGTGACATCAGCCAATGTAATCAAGTTAAATGTCAAAACTTGAACAATATTAGAAACTGTCAACCAAAACTGTCACCCAAAATGTTAACGTTGGTTTTTCTTCAGTTTCCGCGTTCCTCCGTTGGTCTGTCTTTCTGATTGGCTGGCTGGCTACGAATGAATTCATCACGTGGACAGACCGCACCAATGGGACTAGAGAGGTGGAACTTTAAACTTTTTTTTTTGTTTTTGGAGAATCCCTGACCCCTTAGGGATCTAGTTTGATGGCGTTCAATCGTGATGGAATCCTCAGACGACATTCACCGCTATGTTTTGAAAATTCACCCTTTTTTAATGATAACTTTCCAACAAAAGGCGAGAGAAGGAACTTCTTCATCGATTCCCCCTTTTTTCTTCAATTTTTTTAGTTGATCACACCATTATAGTGCGCTGCCTAAAGACATTTCTCATGTGACGGTTTCTATTGAGTAACCAACTACTCCTATTCAGATTTTTTTCTTAAGTGAATGAGTAGATATTTATCAACCTCTCCTTTAAAACGTGACGCAAGGCTTAGTCTAATGTGGGGGCCAACTAGCAGACGCGTTGACAAGGACAACTGCTCAGTCCTCGTGACCAGTGTCACGAAGGCATGAAAACCATCCACGGGGTCCCTTTTACTCCAATGGGAAGGTGCTGTCCAGAATTAGACATTGTATACTTTTTTATGGTCACAGAATCTCATGACAGGAAAATTGTTAATTGTAATTAAGACAAGTCAGACTCTTGTAGGGTCGAACTCTACTCTTCAATTCCAATTGATTAATTTAACTTTTGAATTGTCGACAGAATGAATAGATTTGTAAGTCTTAACAATTCAGTAAAGTTTGTAGAAGATCCGCCAGTTGTTATTTCAAATCAAGGGGAGGGAATCTGTATTTTACAAAGGTTTTGCTTGATGTGACGTGATAAACAAGGAGGAGTTCACTCCACTAAACTTGTTACGGGTAAAAAACAAAGTCATCTGCTACATGGACTAGAGTTTGATAATTATTATCAACTGTAAGAAAGGCGCCTGCCTTAAAGCTTTGACTCGTTTACTTATAACGCAAGTCATCATCATAAAGTCTGTTCTTCACTGAATACTCCCAAGTCCCAATACAAGTAACATTTTTACTGTTTACATAAAAGCGTTTCGGCCGATGTTCTCCTTGGCTACTCACTACGAGACAATATGGATAAAGACGTTAGTCTCTTCTGTCAAGTCCGTCTAGTTTCTCAAATGTTTCCTGAACAATCACTTGGCTCTGCCATACTTGCTGCCTTGCAATATTGCAGGAAGGCATAATCCTGATGTCACTGATAAACTTGGACGAGCCACAGTAGTCTCCATTTCTTCATTAATGTTATTACGATCACGTATTGAGCAGTTACATGTTGATTTTCTTTTAAATTTTGATGCCCTGGTTCATTTACTTTCCGATTGATCAACGTTACGGATCTCGTCGAAATTCGATAATTTTATGTTGTTGATGTAAGAGACGTTGCGAGATTATCGCACAGCAATTTCTCTTGAGTTTTTTATTGGTGAAATTGCGTAATTATTCTAGTATCTATTTTCATTAAACATGAAATCTGAGTAAAATAACGGTGCATCTTTAGTTAAGTCACGTCTCCGTACTTATACAGAAATCGATAGAATTTCTGTGTGGCCCATTCTCTGTCTGTTGCTGTGTTTTCAAATAACAATTGAATCTCAATTGATCGAGATATATTATTGTATTCTTGATAAATGACAGAAATCAACCTATATCCAATTCCATAAACGTTGACTGATTGTGAATCGCTGATTGAAAAAAATTGTTTGTTTTTTTTTTTTCGATTTTCACTCCAGAACCATTGACAATACTTTTATGTGCCGTCTTGAAAATGAATAGTTTTATGTACAAAATGTTGTGTCGATTCGTACACAGAGAATTTCAATCCTTTTATGGCTGCTTGCTTTCTTATTCCCTTCGAGGCAAATGCGAACACCGAGCCATATAGTCTGCTTATTCATCAGCAGGAAGAGGAAATAATCTTTTTTTCACAGCTTCCCTTGCGCAAGATTTTGGCTTTTTTTCCCCTTTTTTGGTGAAGAATTGCCACGAGGGAATTTCTTTGAATGAACACTGATACAGGAAACCATATCTTATTCTAGTCAAATTTGTTTATCCATCTATGTGCCTATCTAGTTTGACAGATAGAAAGGGGCTGAAAGAGGGGCACATTGACATTAAAATTCAATAATTCCTCATGTTCTGCATAATTGAAGCAATTTCATTGAGTAGCGACAAGGAGGGGCCATAATCAATATTTAAATTCTTACATAAGCACTACGTTACCCATGTAGTAAAAAATTACAGAATTATTTAAATAGTTTTACAATTGCATAGTTCAACAAAAAAATATCAAAGACGTGTTGTTGTTCATTCTCTTGTTCATGTTCACCTAGAATGATTCCGGAATTTAATGGATTTGTAAAATTGACCAAATTGAAGGAGACAACTAGTTAATTAACACTTATACTAATAATATTCATCCCCCACTACAAATGCCACAGACAAAAAATATAGACTTATGGGGTAGCGTATTGTAGCAGATGAATAAACGAATTCAGAAAGATGGTGCTTGTTCGAGAGGAATTATTGTATTTACTTGTATTTTTAAGTTGGGTTTTGAAGGACCAGAAAGTTAGGGGTTGACCTATACATGAGTAATGATTTCAAGATCATAAATCAAGGGTCGACCTATACAAGAGAACAACTTATACTTGAGCATATACAGGTAATTATGGAAGGCTTTTAAGTAGAATTGATGAAAAAAACTTTATTGTGAGAAACATTATACCGTCTCGAGGTGAACAACATCCAAGCCGAACCGACCTCAGAAATAACGACAATACCTCAAAATAAAAGACTTTCTCTCTTCTTTACAAAACTATCAGAGGGTGAAATCTCTATTCTCTCTTGAGAAAAGCATTTTCTCTTTCTTTTTAAATATTCTTTTCTTTCCCTTTTTTTTTCAAGAGTTTAAAACCTGGAAGTGAAATTCCCCAAACGTTAAGCTCTGTCAATGGATTGTATCGATTCGTAAAAACGATATTTCTTCACGTTTCAATCGATTGATTAAATTAAAACTTGATTGGATCCTGAAACTGATGCCAGGGACAAAGACGTCTGGGGGAGAACACTTCTGCAAAATGGGAACAGGCTTCCTCACTAAAATAAAGCATCCTTATGGAATCAGTGAGAAATTTAAAAAAAGTGAAAAACCATGCAATTACCAATAAATTATACGGAGAAACTTTTGAGCCTTTTCAAACCCATTCAACTCGCCAAGAAAAAAACCCTGCAAGATTCTTCAACGATTGACAGTGCTGTTTTGATTGCAGAAAAGTATGGCTTTGATTTTGATGGGGATATTTTGGGCCAGAGCTGATTTGCGGAATATTTTGATAAGTGTGATGGAAAATGCATGAGACTACAGCATACTGTTGTATTCCAAGCTTTCCGCATGAGCGACAATAGACAATGGACTTTGATATTTGTCATTAAATAAGCAAAAAGAACTGGGAGCTCTCAAAAATGAACTCCATATAGAATAATGGTAATTGCTTCTTCGCTTTATTCCGTTTCAGATAATGGTTAAAACATTTACATTTCGTAAAATGAAATGGCGTCAAGCGATCTTTTGAAATGCAGTTGATTCCTGTACCGGGGCCTTAGGTTCTATCATTTCTCGATACATCCATTTTCCGAAATCCTTCCTCGATGCATTTGAGAAATACAAGTAAGAAGCGTTTGCTTGTTTCAATCATAGCGACTCCAGTAATTTTCAAGTCACGTGATGCGTTGAACAAGATGACGATTTTCATCAATTTCCCCGACGTCAACCTTTTCGGATTTCGTGAGTGCAGTGCATAAATTGTAACCTGAAACTTTTGTATAACGATGCAATGTACGATAAATTTTAAGGATAGTTCAAGAACGAGGTTCTCTGGTGGCATTGCTGTAAGAAGGACGGACGAACACACACCCATCCACGCGTACAGAAACACAAAGACATACATATACGTAGTGGTATAGACACACTGAGACAAATGCATGTAATCAGAGGTACACACACACACACACACACACACTAGTGCACACACACATACAAAGATACATATGCAAGAAGATAAATTTGAAGACAGTTATGTGATATACTGTTTTCCCCATATAGTCTAGTAGTTCAGGTCCAGTTTCAACCAAAATTGTTCAAAATGTGGAAAGAATGTAAAAACTTGCATCTTGATCGACCTTTCCATATGAAACCAACAGATACATAGATTATGACTGCTATCTTCATTTTGAGATACCTGCCATGGAAAAAAGTCTCGACATATATGAATCGTAATTTCAGCTAGAAAAACATGAGAGAACATAGATACTGGTAGACATTTTTATGCTTTTTTTTACATGAAAATAGAATACAAACAATTCGACTAATTCTGTCGTCATTTTGAAATGGCTACGATAAGGAAACAAAACTTGCAATGTAGATTAGTTCAAATATCCTCCAGGGTTGTCCAAAATGTAATTGTACAGGTGTGAAAACTTGCATTCTCCTAGGTTCTCGATATAAAATAAACACACAAACAATCTGATAAGGACTGCAACCGCCATTTCTATTCTAAAATGGTCATCATAGAAAAAAAAACTAAGTGAATTTGCAATATAGTACAGTAGATAGGCGAAATTCCATCCAGAATTGATTAAAAAAGAAGTAGCGTCCTGGTAGAATTTCTCGATGCTTTTTGATATACGAAGAGGACACGCATGATTTAATCAGTTCGGCGGTTGCAACCTTTATTTTAAAACAGAACTTGGAATATAGATCAGTTGAAATTTCCAACCAGAATTGTTCCTAATGGAAAAAGGGGGAAAACTCAGACACTGGTAAACCTTTCAATTGTGTCTCACATAAGATCAAAATACAAACAGTTTGACCAGATCTGCCGTTATAAACAATCTATGAATACTACGTTTAATCACAATGGATTAAAAGCAACCAACATGGGACCTAACCAAGAGACAGATCCGTAAATTGAGAACCATACAAAGAGCACATGAAAGAATTATGCTCAACCTCACATGGAGGGATCACATGACAGCACAGTACATCAGGAAGAAGACAAGAATCAGGGACATCATAGAATCCATTAAAATCTCAAGTGGCAGTGGGCTGGCCATGTTGCAAGAATGGCGTACAACCGATGGACATAGCAACTCACGACATGGATACCCCGAGATCACATGTGCAACCGAGGCCGGCAGAATATCAGATGGAGAAATTACTGGCTCCACGACGCCCATGATAGAGAAGTGTGGCGAATCCTGGGGAAGGTCTTTGTTCAATGACGGGTGTTAAAAGACTGACGGTGATGATATTATCAACTACAATTCCATATACCTATGATATACAACGCACTTGGTAAAAATGTATCCCCTTATGAATACATCCTTTCTCGGTATTTTTGCACCATGTATATCATTGTTGGAGCAAGCGATCTGTAAAGTTCCTGCAATATTTGATTTAAACATCAGCTTCACGTTTCAACCTTGAATTTGTGCCATCGAGTCGGAAATCGAAATAAGCAATCTCTACATCAGTCGTGTTGTATTAACTTTTCTAGAGAAACATAGATCTGGTTCTTCCAGTCAGGATTCATGAATTCTTCGTAAGTCAAACATATTTGAAGATCGTAGGTAGTATTTCGTCCCGACGGCGATCCTCTGTGTAGAAAACAAGCTCGGCCAACACAAAACTATCAATATTTCTTTTCTCATCACCTTCCTTCTGCTCAGCAGAATGCAGCCTTTCAGAGAAGCCAAACGGGTGAGATGATACCTTGCATGTAATGCATGTTGCTCGAGGAATGGGTTCCACAGGTTTTCTGTCTTGCAGAGGATGCATTATTCATATTCATTTGTCTGCCTGTGTATTATGGAGCTTCTCTTTGTACCATCTTTATCACAGAAAAAAAACAATGGCTTGTCTTTGCTACTGAACCAACTCCACTGCGTCTGGTTTTCACTGGGGTCGGTTCAGATTTTGTTTTTTTCCGTATCCTTTCATTTATGATCACGTTGAAGATCTTAGTCGATAAACCTGTTCTTCCAGATCTTATACTATACAGCATGGTTTGATTTACAGGAGACTCTAAGTCCTTCACCATTGTCCACTCTAAAAGTATGTATACTAATATATTCTCAGCGAGAGGTTTGTCCTGTACGTTTTCTAAAAAAAGGTCAACACTATTTTTTGCTTGTGTCCTGTTGATTGATTAGACATAAGTGCCAGTTAGTATCATTTGATTCCTGTGGTCTTTTTTGTAAGTTTGAGGAAGTATCTCCACCTGGATCCAACATTTTCAAAAACTTTTTCCACTTGTTGGTCAGCCCTGTAGCTGATTGGAACAACTGATCTAATAGAGTTTTTGTGTTGAAGATGTAAAGATACAAACGAAACGAACGATGCAGGAATAGGTTCAATCCCTAGTCTCGGCTACTACCTCTCCAGTGGAGACTTCAACTCTGTGCGCTTGCTTTTGTCAAGTTGGAATTTATCTGCTGCAGCCTTTCTTTCAGTTAACAAGTAAAAATAAGGGAAATTTCCCGATCTCACCTACTTGAAAATGATACCATTTCCGAGTGGACCCCCAGTAGCGTTAGATGACAATATCAATTAAAGGATAATGTCTAGGCTTGCTTAGAAGTACTTGAAAATCATAACATTCCCTGACATAATTTAGGAAATCGTATCAATCTTGTATATGTTTTAGCATTGAAATACTGCACTGTTTTTGCCAAATACCATCTATTGTTCTAGCATGAGTGAATTAGGTTCTCTATAAGTGCTCCACTGCTGTGGCTTTGTGCCTGGCTAAGCTAAGATTAATGAATACAGGTATAACTTTCTTTCCATAAGTGCGCTTTATGCTATTTTTTCGATTTTCCGAATACGGTAAGTTAAAATAGCATTCAGAATTTGTTTTGGACTGACTCATTGTAGAAGCAGCACACCCTTCCCATCTCTTAATTGTACTTCCCATCACCCCAACCTCAAATAACTTATCCTATACGAACAAAGCAATTTTCAGCAGCAATTTTGAAATCAGGATGTTAGCTGCTCTTGTGATCAGATCACGTGTGTCCTACTTTCATATGAATAAGCATAAAAATCTACAGACTTCCACATTTCAAAGATTTTTCTCCAAGCAACAGTACCTAGGGATGACTGGGATGCAGCCCAGGGCCTCTTAATCTAAGGGGAATCTTAGATTAACTTAAATTTTATATCAATGTAACGATAAAAATGGGGACATATATAAAGTTTTGCGGTGTTTATTACGAAGAAAATAAGTTGTTTTTAAAGTAAATTACTATAATGTAACAAAAAGAAAATTTATTTTACCAAGCACTGAATAGCCTTGAACCCTTTTCAGAAAAAGCATCGGAAACAATAAAAAAAAATGTATTGAAAATGTAAAAAAAAGGGTCCCATTTGCTTCAATCCAGCCCTGGCGGTACCCATTCAAATCAATAGTAATTGCTTCATTTTATGCCATCCTGGGTGGCAGAATGAACTGTGCTAGTGTAAGACTTACGTAAAAAGAGAGTAAATTTTCATTTGGAGCTTTTCGTTTTATCATTTTGGGGTGTGAAAATTTTCTGAAATCTTGGTGCATTCAAGAATGATAAGCAAAAAGCGTTTGCTTGTTTCGATCATGGCGACCCCGGTAATTTTCAAGTCACGTGATACGTTGCAATCAGAAGGAAAGGGAACAGAATTGCGATTTTCATCGAAATTCGGAAATCTCCCCGACATTAACCTGTTCGAATTCCGTGAGTGTAATGCATAAATTGTTACCTGAAACTTTTATATAACGATGCAATGTACGATTTATTTGGGGGGAAGTTCAATAATAAGGTTTTATGGTGACATTGCAGTAAGACAGACAGGGACACACACACACACACACACACATACATACACACACATACATACAAATATATACACCTATAAACAGACACACATACTGTCATATGCACATAGATAGACTCAAACACATATACACAAAGACGAGAATATGTACTCAGAGGTACATATAGAGACGCACAGACACACAAGCGCTGAGAAGAAATAGTGAAAGAGAGAGAGAGAGATTCTGTGAATGTACATTTAACTTCAATCGAATGGGGGAACGTCTTCTCTGGAGATGGATAAATATTTTTTTATGAGTCATTTTTTGTGGAAAGCGTCTCTTAAACATCCGCACAGAAAGAAGTTTTTACCTCCGGGATGAACATTTACTACATAAAAATGAATGCGTGTGTTAGAGACAGAGAGAAGATTCGTTCGAAACGCTCTAACCTATTTCTATAAAAAGTTTGGTGGTGAAAAAAAGGCAGCAGTTTTTTTACCCATAGAATTTGGAAGATGTCAAAAAGCACGCATAAAGCTGAATTTTTTAGGAATCATGTCAGCCATGAAGCAATAAATGACATCTATCTATCTATCTATCTATCTATCTATCTATCTATCCATCAGCCACAGTCAGTTAATATCTGTCTATCAATCTACATCTATCTATCCATATTTATCTACACTTCTGTTTATTCATATACATCTATCAACAGATGCCTATTCATATATATCTATATATCTATCTATAAATCTATTCATATCTTTTTCATATAAAAGGCATGAATACATATTTTACGTTCATAAAAATACCCAAACATATATATATATATATATATATATATATATATATATATATATATATATATATATATATAATCCTCCTCTTGACTGAATTGGAAAATTCCTACACCAAAACGTCTTTGAGATAATGGCGAGTTAGTGGGCGTTCTCTTCCAGTTATCCAATGGTTGATTCTCTCTTAGGGAATTCTGTCGAACGGTTACCAATTCCAAGTCTGTTTATTTCTTCAGAAGAAAATAAAATTGAAAGAACATTGAAGAATTATTCCGATATGAAATCGCTTACCAGCAAAAAATAAGAGGCATGTGGGTGCGTGTGTGTGTGTGTGTGGAAGAAGGGAAGAAAGAGAGAGAGATAGAGTGAGGAAGAAGAAGTGAATGGAAGAGAGAAGGGGATACGGTTGGGGGAGAGGGGAGAATTCATGTTTTTTTTTTGTTTATTCCATGCCAGATTGAGTCATATCCATTCATCTTGAAAATAAATTCTTGAATATTTCAAAAATTAGATTTTTAAATGGATTAATACTATGTCTTTTTATCAATTCATTCTTTTCTAATCATATATACAGATTCAAGTCTGTCTGTTCCTCCCTCTTCATCTATACCAATTTACATCTTTCTGTCCATCCAGATCTTTGCGTTTTTGTGCTCATTCATACCAATTTATGCCTTCCCATTCATCCATATTAAATAGTGTCTTTCTGTTCATCCATAACTTTTATGTCTTTCTGTTCATTGATATCGATGTATGTATTTCTGTTCATCCAAACCTTTTATGCATTTCTGCTCATCCATACCAATTTATGACTTTCTGTTCACCTATACCTATTTATGCTTTTCTGCCCATCCGTACAAATTTTCGTCGTTCTGTTCATCCATACCAATTTATGCTTTCCTTTTGGCAATAATTTTCATGCCTTTCTGTTCATCTCTGCCTTTTATGCGTGTCAGATAGATAGGAACAGACTGATATAGATATTGATAGACTGAAATATATATATATATATATATATATATATGTATATATATATATATATATATATATATATATATATATATATATATATATACATACATACATACATACACACACAGTATCCGGTCGGAAACTCATTGCCCTCATGGGAAATCTTCCACGTCTGCCCTTGGGTAAAAATCCATTATTTTTAAAAACCATCTCTTTGCAATATGAGCAATATAATTTATCCACCCGCTGTCAATTCATAGATGATGACATGGACAGTGGCGGGTTCCCTACTACCGACAGAAATTCGGGTTTGAATAATTCTGATTTTCTAAGATCAAGACAGGATAGATGCAGTACATAATCTGTCAGCTTCAAACAACCCGAACAGTTTCTACACGTCATAATTGCTTAACGTAAACAGCCATCTCGATCTCTTCTTTGTATATCTCCACGCCTTCCTACCAATTTGTTGACTGAAATAATTGCGTATTCACTTCCTGAGCCCGTTCCAATCTTTTG
Source organism: Thysanoteuthis rhombus (assembly GCA_963457665.1). NCBI lineage: Eukaryota > Metazoa > Mollusca > Cephalopoda > Oegopsida > Thysanoteuthidae > Thysanoteuthis > Thysanoteuthis major. The sequence continues at coordinate 2,426,756 of OY735231.1, forward strand.
ATCCCAGATTAGGAAAGGCCAGGATTCGAAGTGTTGATTTACAAGGAAGATGGACACGTAATTTCTAGACTGTCTAAACGTTAGAAAAGTCAGGGTTTTTCTTTTATATAGAATCTACAATACTCAGGCGTACAGGATAGAGAGTTGGGGGATCAAAACAGTGTGACATTCCAGGCAAATCAGTGTTAATACAGGAGAAATTGTGGAAATTTCAGGCAAATCAAGCCCTCTGTTCGCTCTTAACCGAAGAGTTCTCATGTGCCGATAACAATTCTTACAGGGGTTATTCATCTCCATATGATTTATTTTATATTTATCTATTTGCGTTCATTCTTCACACGTTATTGAATGAAATTTATCTCTATGAATGCATACATATACATACATATACATATATACTTGTGAATGTATCAATAAATCCGTAAGCTAATGATGAAATACATTTATCAAAAAAAATTAATATTCATTTTTCAACATAATCTTCATCCATGTCAATGCACCGAAAAAATGTATGTATACATACATATATATGTGGTTCCATCAAAAGGTCCGTAGGCAAATGATGAAATATACACTGCCGGGAAATAAAATTGTAACACCCTCAATATGTTTCAACTTACTCAAGATCAAACGTTCAGGTAATGTTACTGGATCACAGTAAATGCTCACTTTTCCAGATCAATACGGGCACAGGTTCCAAAATAAGGGGTCTGCCAACAGAACCCGGACCCCATATCAATACACTGCATATCATCCTTGGGTGTGTTTGTATATGTTTGCACGTCTGTTCGTTCCAGTGCTCCTGGTCTTATCATTTTGTCTACAAACTTGAAAATTGGCACCAGTACTCCACTAGACACCATTCTGACGATATTTGTTGTTGTTTTTTTGTTGTTGTTTTTTTGTTGTTGTTGTTTTTGTTAGGGCTTTTTTTTGTTTGTTTTTTGCTTATTTTGAAAAATATCGTTGAACCTTTTTCGGCATAATTTTGACGTTTTTTTTTTCAGTATATTTTTGATGTTTCCCAATGAAAATTGCCAGTGATGCCATGAATAAAAATCATTCGGACCCTGTTCATTCTTCGATGCATTTTTTACGGGACTTCAAATGTTGACGCAACGGTTTTTCGATTATTGACTGTGATTACATTTAAACTCAAATACATAATTTACATCTTTCAATGATCACATGGAAAATCTGGTGTTCTTAACTGTTTTATGTTTTGTTTTTGCTTCCAATTGAATCTAGAGAGTCAACTATTATTTAGAAAATGAACAATGTCACCAATTGTGTGATAGAACCTTTCACTTTACAAGCATGCAATAGGAAGGGCATTCCTTCTTTAGTGCCACCAACACTTTTTCGTGGATTTCCGTAGGTGATAAGTCCTTTATACTGAGTAAGCGGATTGCGGCACTATAGGCGACAGGTGTTTTATATTCGCCTATGGACCATTCGAAATCATCAATTTCTCAGAACAGAATTCACTTTCACATTCTATATCAAGCGACGACACCTTCTATTGCGATCAGGCGAGGACACCTTCTATCACGTGATTATTGTGCACGTGGATTCCCTGATTGACAATTCCCCCACGCAATACAATGACAAGCCGAGAAGAACATTGTCGTAACATTTTTCGAGAGATGACAAACCTGGCTGCGGCAGGGTCAAACTCCACTCATATTGAACACAAAGACAATGAGTAAGCAAATCTTCACTAATTGAGTTCCAAATACTTTATAATTCTAAATGTGGCCAGCGGGGGGAGCTGCACCCCCTTAATTAAGAGAGAATGAGAACAAGGGATTGAATTGTGCAGTAAAAGCTCAAACATGTAAGTATATATAAAAGTGGATCTTTTCAAAATAGATATCCAGATAAATTCACAAAATCGCATCAATGTAATTATAAGTGAATTTGCATATATATATATATATATATATATATATATATATATATATATATATATATATATACATACATATATATATATATATATATATATGTATATATATATATATATATATATATATATATATATATGCGTGTGTGTGTATTGTTTGTCATATACATGAATCGGTACGTGTATCCAAGTGGTTCATCTCTGTCGCCAGGGTTGCTTTCCCTGAATTAAATGAAGATTATTCTTGTTATTCTTGTTGCTACGGAGGAAGAGTAAGATCAAATTCAGTCTCCAACTTGAACAGGGGATTGACAAAATCAAGGCAGGACAAACTTCAAGTCTCTCGAAATTGTTGATTTGTGAAGAACGTCTGAACATTGCAAACATCTTGTCATTCTGAAATTGGTTTTCAGAAGATAAACAAAACGATTGAGGTGTGTTGGAGGGGGGAGGACTATTGATGCTGGATCGATTGTCAACAGATGAATCGCTCTGTTCATCACGGACTCATTTCCTCCCACGTGTTTGGCGTGTCATACTTAAAAGAAATGGGATATCTACTTACACGAACGTGTGTATTTGTTTTCGTAAGTTTATATATAAATATTTGTTCATAGATAGATAGATTGATTGATAGATAAATAGATAGATGGATATGAAGAGACTGGGATAGATAGATGCAAACAAACTAAGATAGATATTCTTCAACAAATACACACATACTCACATACAAGTATATCTCCTCTCTCAGATGTTTGTACATTGATATTAATCTATATACATATTTACATATTTCTCCACACACACACACACACACACACACACACACACACACACATTAGATTTGAATATTTACTAAGCTGGGTTTAGTGTGGTCTTGGGCCTCAACAGTGAGACACACGGTGAGGATCCAAGTCACTAAAACTAGTGAAATTTATTTCGTAAGCCATTGCTCTACGTATGGCATTTATTTTGGTCATAAGGATAGATACATTTGAGTCTGTCTATAAATATAATTGTATTGTATGTAGTTGATATGTCCGTAGAATTATTATTGGAATAACATGGGACTTAGTCTTTACACCAACCAAGAAAAAGACTCTTACGGATATTACAAGTTACACCTGAAGGAGGCTGTTGAATGAATCGATCCGAAACATCGTGAAAATATCAAAGATAGGGAAAGGGATCAGATTTTCAATTTGGATCGGTATGTAAATAAAAATGGATCTTCTTTAGTAGAAATTCACGAGATCTTATCCCCATGCTTATAAGTAAATTAATATGTATGGATGTATATGCAAATGGCATTGCAGTAACGATAATGGAATTGGGGACCCGAGTTTGAGCTCTGATCAGGGTCATTTATGTTCACTTCGAACTAATGCCCTTTGGAAAGGAATGAATTCACACACATCCCCTGCTATGTGTGAAATAAAAGGGAAGGTTGAGATCAAGAGGGAAACCTGTCTAAGAGAAGGACAATTTTGATTCCTGAACCAGGGAGTGGAACCACTCAGGGGTTTGAAACCAAGTTTCACGTTTTTCCATTCGACTCATGCCAGATTTATTGCTTTCTGTTTTGCTTTGGGTCACATTAGCAAGGCTGAGCGAGTGATACTGACGACTGGGCATCCTGGGATCTCCTGTTGCTTTGCCCAGGCATGTGCCCTGGAGAGGAAACTCCAGTGCCATTCCATTGTTTCTACAGACAATGAAAGCCATTCGCGTATGAACGTATGGATGTGAACCAATGCATTCATGAAGAAGGATGTGTATGCACCTTGCCTCACTAGAGTAAAAGGTTTATTTTCTACCTCGAACCTAGATTTCGTCATTTATGACAAGGGGATTACGAGTTAATTTTCTTTTACTCGCAACCCGTCAAAGGGTTTAAGGATGAGGGGGTTATAGTAGAGACAGGGGCTTTATCTTTTGTTATTGAGCGATGCAGAGATCGATCTCCTCCTTCGAAAAAAACAGGATCACCACAATAGGTTCTCTACATGTTCCCAGCTGCATATGGCATCTCTAATATTCCCAGCAAGTCACTCATCCAGGTACTGACCAGGCTCGACGCTGCTCAACTTCAGCGATTGTATTAGAACCGATGTTTTGAACGTGATTTGACTGTAAAACTGATATGATTTTAAGAAAATTCAGTTTTAATGCAGCTATTCTTTTGCAATTCAAGTCAAAAAGGGGTAAAATAGGGTTTGCCTTTTTCCAAGTTTGTCGAAACTGGTCTTTTCCAGTGGTTCATGTTTGGAAAGAACTGGACATGATCGTGCGTGGGAGCAGCTTGTCATAATTAGCCTCAAAAAATTCTCCGTGAGACTTCAAAGTATTTCAGTTACTTCTCTTCAGCGTTTCCAATATAGATACTTTATTTGTAAATTTGGATAATTCTCAAGAGTGGAAGCCCAGGAGAGATTATTTATTTAAACTGTGAAGAAAGATCTACAATCTGTTATTTTTTATTCATGTTTATTAGATTTTTCGATAAGCGCTGATCTAAGCAACATCTAATTCGGTACTGCACTAACTGGTGTGAAGACTAATATATCAAGCAAATGTCGCCTTTGTGCAATGGCCAATTGTCAAGTAATCGCAGTGTTTACATACATACATTCACACATACATACATACATACATACAGATTTCCCCAATAGCAATGAAACTGAACAAAGATTTTCGTTTTTACCTACTTCCATAAAACTTGAGGGTGTTTTCAATACCCTTACGTTTTTTAGGAAGTGGGTTAAAGCATTCATTTTTATGTAGTAAATATTCAACCCTATGTTAGAACGTTAGCTTCTTACTTGTCTGGCATCGAGCAAGGATTTCGGAAAATTAACAAATCGAGGGATAATAAAACCGGAGCATCCCAATACAGGTTTTCACAGTTTTTTTAAAGTTCACTTTACGCCACTTTACTTTTATAATAATTGATGCAGTGTAAAATTTATCCTCTATTTTTCCGGCCTCGATATTGATGATAATACAAATCCGATTATAGTAAAATATGAAATACCATATATAGGTTCTCGACCTTTCCGAAATTTTGGGTTACACCACTTTCCTTATATAGAAAAAACTGCATTTGTACAGGTGCCACATGCTACCTGAAACGAAAAACGAAGAAGTATTTGCCAACAATTTCCAAAGAAAAATTTTCCAAGCGTTCCCAGATCAAAAAAATCTATCTCATCTGTATATGCAGGCTTCGAAGTCAAAGATGAATGTTCGTTGTTTACTCTGGCTAGAAATACAACAGTATGCTTGACTGCTTAGTGTTGCGTATTTTTCTATCATTACAGTTCTAAATATTACAGTTCTAAATATATGTATACATATGAGTGAAAAGACAATTTAGAAAACTATGTCATGTACAAATGTTTATTTTGACGTTTGGCGAGTTTATACACACACTAAAATATTATCTGATGTTCTCCTTGCAGAACAATGTGCGGAGCTCAGCCAATGACCTGAAACTAATCACTGCTTTGATTTTCTAAACATTTAAAATCCACTTGGTTTAATTACTAACCATTAATCACACCAACAACTAGACATGGACTCTATATAACAGACAACTTTTTGTATTCCCATCACTTTTTCTGAAGAAGCCACTATGAACTGGCAAAACGTCAAAATAAACTGAAGAAATCTCACGACAAGCTCTCCAAGATTGTCTTTTCTTTCTAGCATATCGGACGAATTATAATACACTACGATACACTGGGCATATATCTATCTATCTATCTATCTATATATATATCTATATATATATATATATATATATATATATATATATATATATATATATATATATATATATATATATATATCTGTGTGTGTGTGTGATTGCTGAAAAAAAAGGCACTCCATGGCAGAAAAAAGACATAAAAAATTTGTGTGAAGAAGAAAAGAAAAAAAAATGAGAAAGCCCAATATAAAGACAACTCTGGACGCGTGTCAGTAACTTTCTTTCTCTTTCCTCGTGAGACTTAATGCTACTTTTTGTTCTTTTTTTTTTTTTACTTTTCTGCATTCAGCTTCTTTGGGGAGAGAAAATGAACATGTTGAAACGTTAAAAAGACTCTTGAATTATTCCCGGGTGTATTCTAAAGAAATATTCTTCTTACATTTCTTGCCTTCGTTGTCATAAAACTCTATACAGGCTTGTGCCGATAAATTAGGCACTAAACACTACGTGCCCTTCCAAAACTAAAGTCATATCTGCTTAACGTAATTTTCAGCTTACTAAAGGGCTCACAGGAACGCCGTACTTTCGGATAATGGGGAAACCTGCACCGAACACACCTGAACCCCTGACATTCGTTTCAAAATCCAATCGTACTTATTTGATTAATCGATTAAAACGTGAAAATGATCGATCTTACGGATCAATAACATCCATCGCCAGAACTTAACGATTGAGGAATTTCACTTCCAGGTTTCAAACTCTCCGAGAAAAAGAATAGAAAAAAAAGGAAATTCTTTTCTTTAAAGAGAACAAAGATTTCGCCCTCTGATAGTTTTGCAAAGAAGAGATGATGAGAGGGAAAGGCTTTTATTTGGTGGCATTGGTAGTGCTGATGAAGCTGGGTCAGCTTTGATGTTTCTATTGCAAGGTAGGCACCTGCCGTAAGTAATTACCAAGGGCGGACTTTTGTAAAGTGAATTGCTAACAAAAGTCTTCACAGAAAGCACACTAACCATACGTATTGAGCAAATAAAATCAAGAAGTTGCTAAATAAAGCAGTATTAATCTCCCTAACTCAAAACAAACCGGTTTAGACACTGTCGCTAGGTACAAGTTATCTGTTTATAATGTATAAGTATCTGCGTATTTGGACTTTGCTCAGCCCTAAGCGTTCATAGGATAAAAAAATTGAAAATTATACACACACTTCCCTTAATTAATGGTAAAAGCGCTATTTTCACCGCAACGGGTTTTGGGGGGAGATTCAATTTACAATGTAAGTTTTCTACATTGATCCCTCAATTCGTGTCCGATAGCATTCATAATTGTTCTTTTAGATATTTCAGACATTTCTCGTCATTGCTGCCCAAGAAAATATATGGGAAGTACTTTATTCATTAATCATTCATTCATCTATCTTTTTTATTGATCACCCCAAACCCCAATACGGCATTCTACTTAAAGACATTGGTCTTGCTACGCTGTCTGTTGAGTGCCTAAACAGACCCGTTTCGTTTTTTAATCATAAATTCATGATTCAAACCATACTAGTAGCAATTTCATCAAGAATTTATGCGATAAAAAGAAGCATGTATAGGCGGTTATGATTCACATTTCCCTTCGGAATGCTAGTTATACTCTATAATAGAGTTTCACATGTTCGGAGTCCAACCATTTATTTACCGTCATCAGACTATTCATTCTACAAAGGCGGTATTCTGAATGCTGGCACGTGTAGAATGACGTCTTTTTGCGTACCGTATGTTGATTTGCTGGTGCTGATAAGGCACTCGTCAAAATCCAATCAAACTTATCTAATTAATCTACTGAAATGTGAAAAAAAAATAACTATCAACCAATCAATAGTGTATACAGCCGGGGCTGGACGTGTGAGAAATTTCACTTTCAGCTTTAGAACTCTTCAAGAAAAAAAGGATTGAAAATGAAGAACGAATTCTTTCCCATGAAAAGGACAGAGATTTCACCTTCTGATAGTTTTGAAAAAGACAGATAATTAGAGAAAAAGACAATTATTCGATGGCATTGTTGTTGTCGATACGTTATGGTTGGCTTTAATGTTGTTTACCTCGCCAGGGTAGAATGTTTCCTGCCAAACAGTTTATTTACCAATTCTACTTTCAAGTTTTCTATCATTTGATTCCACTCAAACAAGTACCATTTCTTCGGTGTTAAATCTAAATATATGAGATTTCAAATTTGTTTATCGTTGTTTATACAGGGTGTCCCTTAAGTAACTATCCACTTTGCAGAAATAGGAAAGATTTTGAATATTTTTTCGTATTAGCACAATCGAATGTAAATTTTTATCGAGTATCTGTTCATCTATAATGTTTCAATCAGTTCGTATATGTTTGGTTGATTTTTCTATTTTCTCATCAGACTCGTATCACAGAGGATGAATGTGCAAAACGTGCTCATGAGATATCAATCAGGATATAGGATATGATGTGAATGTGAAAAAAGTGTTTATGAGATATCACACAAGATACAGCACATATGAAACAGGTTTGGTTAGTCACTCAAAAGAAATCGACATGCTATCAATGTCTTTTGGTAACATGCCTTATTAAAGAACTGGTAAAAGGGGCAATCAATGTCATCTTCATCCTAGCAGTGATCACTCGGAAAAACTGTTAATGCAATCAGACTCAGAGTAAGGGACCATTTTAGTGTAAACTTACATTGCAAATTGACACCCGCTAAAAACCTATGGAGGAGGGGAATTGTTCAGAAAAATTTTCTAGACGTAACAACCAGAGAATATTTGGATTTTCAGCCCTCCAGCTCCATCGGCGTGACCTGCACGCGTGATACACCCATAGCTGATCAGCCTGACGGATCAGTTCAAAAACAGAAGTGACCTATGATGACAATTTTGGTGACAGGTTTGGTTGACAGTTTCTAATTAAAGGAAAGTTTGAGAGAAAGTTCCTGAAACCAGGACCCAGAGATCAGGTTAGTCGTCAATCATTGGACAGGCCTGGATCTGTGCGTATACATCATCGATGATATGGACCAGGAAAATATGAAAATTAACCGAAAAATCTGTAAAGCGATTGAAATTTCATGAATATATGAATAATGGATAGAAACTCTAATTAAATTATGCTAACAGAGTAACTTAAAATCTTTCGTATTTCTTTAAAATATTGGTTACTTCGGAGACACTGTATACAAGAGTGTCTTCATTGGTTTTTAAGTCGCTATTAGAAACCATGAACGAATACTGTCGACAAAACTATCAACATAGGTTCTCTTCAGTTTTTAAGTTGATCAGACTTGCTGGCTATGCATGTATGCATGTATCACGTCAACATACTGCACCAATGGAGCTGGAGGGCTGAATTTTTTCGACATTTACTCTTTATTATATCTAGAGAAAACGTTTTGGGGATTTTTTTTAACCCCAATAGAATTTTAGTTTAGTTTACATTAAATTGGTCACTAGTTTGTGCCCACCATTTTATTGAAAATTCAAAGGCGGGAGAAGCAACTTATTTATTGATCCCCTGTATTCCAATTTTTATATTGATCACTCCAAATATGGTGTGTTGCCAAAGGATATTAGTCATGCGACGGTTTCTACTAAGTGACCAACCAGACCTGTTCAATGTATTTGATTTTGGAATACATAAATAAACAGGCTTCAAATGATACATTTGCTGTAAATATAAATAAACAAACTGATCTCTTGAATGTCTGGTGGCTGATAAAGTTGTGTATTTCGTAATGTCTCCAATGGTCGATGTTCCAGCCGAGACAAAAAATAAACAGAATATCGAATGGTGATTTTCAAAGCAAGTACAAAATTTAATCATTGAATATTGACGCAACAAAATAATCCTCACCATTTTTCACGCTAAGTAGCATTCTCTCTCTCTCTCTCTCTATCTCTCTCTTTATCTATCTCTCTCTCTCTCTCTCTCTCTCTCTCTATATATATATATATATATATATATATATATATATATATATAGAATGAAAGACAAAAGAATGGAAAAAAACGATAGGTATTTCGATTCAATGCATCTCATCCGGAGAATGGTTTGAACTGTCTCTGCTTTGGGGTTATTGAAAAAGCCAAGACAAAATGTTTTTTCGTATTTTGTTTTTTGTTGGGGGCAGGGGTTATTGTGTTAATGTGAAGGCAAAGATCTCATGTAGCAGATTTTGTTGTGTGGGTCATAAGATTTTTTTTTTCTTCTTACTGTAGCGTAAGATACACGGTACGTGGATGTTTTGTTCGATTGTTTTCTGATATAGATTACAATCATTTTTATATATCTATTTTCGGTATGTTAGTGTGTAGTATATATATATATATATATATATATATATATATATATATATATATATATATACATATATATATATATATATATATATATATGTGTGTGTTTGTGTGTGTGTGTGTGTTCACGCCATAAGTTTTTGAGCAAACAGCCATTTCACTTCTAATCGCTTGGTTTTGAGTGTTAGAAATAGAAACATTACGGGAGGAGGATCGAATGATCTGTAATCAGAATAACAAGACATGCATTTAGTCTTGCTTTATGGCTCTGGATGCTAAATTTCAAGATTTTTTCCAATAGAATTAAATTGTTGAATGAAAAAAAAGCAAGTTATCTGTTCCTATCCTTTCAAATCTTTTTTTCAGAATCAATCAAGGTGATTTAAAAGGGGAACTTACATTGCTCATAAAATCCATAATGCTTCCATAATCTCCAGTAATAAAAAACAACTTTTTTGCTAATTTACTTTATAAAAAGAAATGCTCAAAAGTATTTGAGCAAACGAGTTGTCTCGTACAAAAAAAATCCTATACAACGAATGAGTTGTCTTTTACAAAAAAAGCATAAAGAAAATACGATACTAAGTCAAAATTGGTGAGTAAGGATGGTGATGGTCTTCTCTCTCCAAACTTCAACTTGGCTAGTATCATTCACTAACCAAACAATCTTCTATTGTTTTGTTTCCCAAAGCACTATATTTATCCAAGATATCTCTTTCACTTCATAATCATTAAAGAATACTGATCCTTTTAAACAAGTTATACAAGAACTTGTTGGAGGGAGGCTAGCAAAAAGATTTTATATACATAGTTTGAATAGAGAAAAGAACAATGATTCAGTAATCCGAGTTTTATTTTTTTTTTAATTTAGTAATGTGCAAGCTACTAGTCAAGAGACACAGAGTTTCCACGTGATTTTCTGTCTAGTTGACTTACTATTCTGCCAAAGTAGATTATTGGGAGAATTCATATTTATATTTCTCTCAAATGAAATTCAAAACCGGCCCAAAAATCACGAGAAAAAAATGGATAAGAATCAAAGATATACATTTTTAAAAAGTTTGTTTATTCAAACTCTCTTTCTCTCTAACTCTCTTTCTCTCTCTCTCTCTCTCTCTCTCTCTCTCTCACTTCTTCTCTCTTTCTCTATCCATATATATATATATGTGTGTGTGTGTGTATATATATATATATATATGTATATATATATATATATATATATATATATATATATATATATATATATATGTCTGTGTCTGTGTCTGTGTCTCTGTGTGTGTAGAAAGAGAGAGGAGGGGAGGAAAACTTTTTCATTTAATTTTTTCTCATTTCTGCAAAAGAGAACATATTTTTTGGATTCGTAGAGTGTAACGTTTGTCCAAAAGTGATATCATACCGAGATAACGTTGTAGTTGTGTGTCCAACGTTGGCAACGTTGCAACATATCGAACCAAAGTACCCTAACAATACATAAATTCACATGTCTTTAGGAACCCCTATAAGGGATGTACTTCTAAATAACATCCTCATATTATATTGAACTGTAAAAAAAGATTTTTGAAGCTTTAGCAATTAAAAAGAGGAGTCAAACAATGACTAAAATCATCTCCGACCAAAGTCAAGGTGTTTTGAGCGTAATTTGCAATCCCCTCCCCCAAACACACCAACTAAAGAATTCACAAAAAGGATGTATAACAGACGAACTATTAATTCGAAGACTTTCCCAAAGTGACATCATGGGAGGTGAAACAAGTGATCAAACAAAAATTTAAAGGAAAGGCCCCCGGACCAGATAACACCACCATCGACCTACTCAAAATAGCTGGTAAGGTCATCACTAAAAAAAAAAACAGATATTTTATTAAACTTATACCAATGATTAAAGCACCAGAAAATTGGAACACTGCAATCATCGTGGTCTTAAATTTAAAAAATAACAGATCTCAACAGCTTCAGACCAATACGTCTACTCAACTGCATTTACAAATTTTTCATCAAAGTTATCACCAACTGAATCACCAGAATGCTAGAGAAAAAAAACAACCGCAGGAACAAGCTAGCTTTAGAAGAAGCCACTCAACAATGGACCATCTCCACTCGATAATTCAACAAGAAGGAAAAGCAGCAGAATGAAACATCGCTCGTGGTAGCATTTAAAGACTTCAAAATGGCTTTCAATACAGTAGAAATTCCTACGGTCATTGATGCTATCACTCACCAAGGTGTAGACCCCGTATATGTCAAAGGATTGCAAAATATATACCGTCACAGAAGCTCCTTTATCAGGCTACGTAAAGACCCAGAGCCCTTTAAGCTCAAAAACGGGTAAGACAATGTGATAACAGCTACATCAAACTTTCTACAGCCTGTCTCGAGATAATCTTCAGAAACCCAGACTTGGAAAACAAAGAAATAAGATTAAATTGTCCAATTAGCAGAGAACCATCATGACCTCCAACTAATGCTATATGAACTGAACGAACAAAGCAAAGAAGTTTGCTTAAACATGAACTTCGGCAAAACTAGGATCATGTACAACAGACATGTCAGAAATCAATGCACTGAGATCAAAATAGAGAACTCGAACCTTGACAAAGAACACCACTACCTAAGACAATGATTCTCCATGAAATCCTAAAAAGAAGAAGAAATCGAGCCAAGAATCACTCTATGATGGCAATTCTTCGACAGAGCAAGCTCAACCTGCAAGAACAAGAAAAATCCATTAGTCATAAAAAAAAGAGTATACGAGTAATCCATTCTATCGATAGTACCCTATGAAGCTGAAATATGGAACCTAACCAAGAGACTGACCTACAAACTGAAACCATGCAACGTGCTCATGAAAGAATCACGCTCAGCCACACATGGAAAGATCCCAAGACAGCACAGTATATTAGGGGGAAACATGAGTCCGTGACATCATAGCAACCATTAAAAAGCTAGAATGGCAATGGGCTGGTCAAGTTACAAGAATAGCAGACAACTGATGTACATCACGTCTCTTAACATGAGATCGAATGAAGAACTAAGGCTGGCAAGATATGAGATGGCAAGACAAGCTAGACAGGTTTAAGATAATATTGGCTCTGCCACGTTCACGATAGAGAGATATGGCCAATCCTTGTGAAGGTCAGTGTCTAACCATAGACGATAAAAGACCGATGATGCTGACTACAGACTATGTTGAATGTGTATGACCTAATCAAATACATTGTGGTTAAAATAATCGTTGAAATCATAAAGGCCTTGAAAATGATCAGTAGTTTAGCTGAAAGCGCTCGGTATGATATCACTTTTGGACGAATGTTACACTCTATGAATTCAAACATAGTTCTCTCGCGTGGAAACAAGAAAAATTACTAAAAAAATAAGATGTTCCTTGTCCGTTGTATTCAATCAGACACGTATGAATGGAGGATTGCTGCCCAAATACACACATACACACACACACACACACACACACACACACACATATGTATCAATTAAATACATAAATTTTGTCTATGTCAATAGTTTACACTCATTTCGCTTTCTTCAGATTTACAACTTTGTTGCTATTGATCAGTTTCATGACATTATGCAGTCATCAGACAAGTGGTTTCTCTCCTTTCATCCCATCCTTACATACAGCAATATATTTATATATATATATATGTGTGTGTGTGTGTGTGTGTGTGTGTGTGTATAGATAGAGGAGGATAGATGAATGTTTACAACTTTGTTGAGCCTTACCAATTTCACAACACTATGCGATCGTCTGAGAACTTATCCATCGTTTTCTACCTAATCCTTATACACAGCTGAAAAAAACAGATTTGTTTGGATATTGTGCATGGGTAACGTGTACCTTTTCAACTATTTTAGGTTTCTACGTTGTCGTTGTGGTTGAAATGTAATTTAGATTGAATTACTGAATGGCATAAGGATGAGAATAGAAATGAAATAAAATTGAAAGTGAACTCAACTTGAATGAAGTTTGGTATATTATATCTTTGAATAAATGAACTGAATTAATTTTGGTAATTTTAGTTGCAGGCTGGGGGTAAAAATGGTGGAAATTGTCTTTGTGTGTAATAATCTGTGATATGTTGTCTGAGCAACTAAACCCACATAAATTCAACAACACAACCAAAAGCCAAACACTATACCATATTCATACCTTAATTGTTTAATATAAGTACATGGAAAACATTTTTCCATCGTGGTACAAAAATTGAAGGAAAGTCTATTTGCATCATGACACACGTACCGGTCCCAATTATAGGTAGTTAGAATTGAACTGGTGTTCTAGTTACTAAAAATATAAATGAAAACAACATACAAAATCAAAACCCGGACATTTGAAGAGGAGAAATGGGGAGTTAAAATTCAGATAAAAGTACAGGCGTCGAAAGGGTAATTTCCGCAACAAACTTGGAGGATTGGGCTCGAGGGCAAAACCCTACTACCGTTTATAGTTGGTCGTCCAGTCTTCCTTCGTGGACACTAACCTTCTAACCACTTCATCTGGTACCTGGAAAAGCGATTGTTGGGAGATATGCATGTCGCGTCCTACCAGCCCCGGGCATTGACTTGATTGCTTGTTTTTCTTCAACTCCCAACTCCCTGACCAGCTGAGAGCTCGGGGGAGATGTGGCTGCTCAAACAATATTCCAACTTCCCTGAAAAGAGAGTGCAATTGGCAAGCCGACCCGACAACCAATTCCTGCTAAAAACTTATGGTGCCCCTTCTTTATGTACCAACACGTGTTTCAACACAATTGCACTAATACCTCAGTTCTATTTTAACTTAGCTGACTTAATTCGACATTCACTCGATTTAATCTCGTTTCACATAATGCCACTAAATATCTATTAATTTGATTTGACGTAGGAGAGACAATTTTACAGGGATCCGCCTCCAAATATCATCAGTTCTTTCGTAGCCTATTTTCTACCCGTCCACAAAATAGCATCAGAGTTCATGGAGAACTTTTTGAAATATCGTGTGAACAGTCATTATCGTATACATAAATGTAATTGATAAAAAAATCGAAAAATTATGTTTTTTCATCAATAAGGAAAACGTTCCCATAATTTTGCCACATCTTTGTCATCCAATCGCCCATCCTTCCACACTATTTCATTGAATTCCATTCGATACTTTCGGAGATATCGTGCGGACAGACGTATAGACAAACAAACAGGCGAAAAGACAAGACCAAGAAAATATTCCTCTTCGTTGACAGAGCTATTACTCTAATCTAACCTTCATTTAATTATACACTAATTCAACTATGTAGCAACCTCCTACTGACACACACTAATGAACAAACACGCAAATACAAATTTAAACAATTTATGTAAACCTGACCAACTTAATATTGATTATATATACATTTAATAAGACCTTCCCCTCGTTTGCTTCTTTTTTCAACCAATTCTGCCCTAATCTTCCTCTAGATACACCAACAACCCAGCCACATTGTTCGGAAAGTGACAGCTCAACCATCTTGAAACCCTTTCCACCAAACTCTCAACTTAACATTCGCTGAACCACACACCACCCGATAACACCCCGACCCACCTAAAAGTTACTGTTACTGTGAGACAATAAGAGTGGGAAATATTTCAGCTGTGTGCAAGAATGGGATGAAAATGGAGAAATCAGTTGCTTGACAATCGCTCGGCTACGTGAAACTGTTCAATGAACTTGTAACATTCCTTCTATTTATGGTATATTTTAAAAATATTATAAATAACTGTTTTGAAATATATTCAGTTATGCGGAAGGTTCACTCTTCCTTCTCTATCTATCAATATATATATATAGAGAGAGAGGGAGAGAAAGACACACAGAGAGACAGAGATGGACGGATAGATAGATAGATTTGATGTCAACGTAATAAGATATGGCTTCCCGTATCAGTGTTCATTGAAAGAGATTTCCTTGTGGCAATTCTTCACAAAAAGGGGAAAAAAACCAAAATCTTGCGTAAGGGAAGCTGTGAAAAAAGATTATTTCCTCTTCCTGCTGATGTAGAATCAGACTATATGACTCAGTCTTCGTATTAGCGTCGTCAGAAGTGAAAGGAAAAAGCAGACAACCATACAAGGACCAAAGCTCTCTTTATATAGATCGACGCCTGATTTTGTTTATAGACCTATTTATTCTTATGGCAGTACATGAATTCATAGTCAATGGATCTGGAAAGAAAAGTGAGGAAGGCGATTTTTCTATCGAGGACCAACAATTTTCAATGTTTATGGAAATAAATATTCGATGATTTCTGTCATTTCTGTAGATATTGGGGTTGATCGATCAATAAGTTATCTCTCTTGCATTTTGTTGCGCAGTTATCACAAAAAATTATGAATATAAAAAGTAACCATATTTTTTGTTTATTTTATGTTGAAATACTCTTTCTTTGTTTTTATAATTACATTACCACATGATGCAGGTATGAATTTTTATTACTGGTCCTGTTTTCTTTAACATTAATGTACTCATGAAATCCTCAACTATAACTTCTACCGTTTAAAAAAAGTGGTTTTCGGGTAGATTCAAACCACAAATCTCTCGATCACAAAATGAACATACTAACCATCTACACCACAGAGACATATAAAAGTACTAATTTATCTTTTAATATAAATCATTTGTGCCTGACTTTCGGAATCTTTCTCATTTCCACTAAATCAATTATATGTTCAGGAAACGCTTGTTTGTTTGTTTTTTAGGAAATAAATCATTTGCAAAGTAAAATCAAAATGTTCATGGTATAATTCACTTCTGCTATTTGCACGTATATTGCTCTATATCAAATCTGAAGTAAAAAGCCCCTGAAATTTGTATTTAGCAGTTTCCGGGGCAATTTTCCCAAGTCGATGTAATCCAAAACGTTTTTCCATAATTAAGGTTTTCAGATGATGACATAAATTTCATCAAGATTCGTTGAGTTTTAAAAAAGTCATTACAAAATTAGAGTCATTGATTTGTGTAAAAACTCAGCTTACTCTATAAATGGCAGAACTCTAAACGCGCCTGCGCGATATTATTTTTTGTCTCAAGTTTCAAAAGAGATAAGAAATGATGTGATATGAATAATAGAGATGAGTATCCTAGATTGAAAGATCATGAAATAAAGATAATTGTTTATCGACGAACTTCAAAGGAATGCAGTCTCTCTTCTCTGAAGCCAAACCCGAATCGATTGCAACTAATTACCTTCGTTGTAAGCTACGCTTTAAAAGAAAATAATGGTCTTGTATTCGTTCAACTCGTAACTGTTTGCCAAACGCTGATTGCTTAAAATCTTGCCAAATTAAAAGATAAAATGCGTGGAAAAAATGAACGATAAAGACAGCCTCATTTCATAATCTGATAATTAGTTGCTTTTTTTGTGTTTTTCAGTCTCTTTTGCAGCCAACATCTGTCAGTCTTTTCGACAAAATCGCTGATGACATACAAAGATAAAATCAAAGAAGCAATTTGAAAATTAATAATGCGTATCACGCAACCCAATGCAACCTACAATTCTCTGACGAGTAACTGGGTGGCTTTGATTAATCAGGCAATTTGGTGTCTGATTAGAGAAATTAAATCCGCCAAAGAGTCTGAATTAATTCAAGCCAAAAACATAATTAAAAGGTGGAAAAATGATTGTGCTAATTTTATGAATTTTTTGTTTCATCTTTATCAGATGAAGCGTTGAAAACTATTATTATTTAATGGAGCCATCGTTGAGCGACCGTAGCCATCAAGGATGGTAAAGGGTTCTATCTTTTTTCATACATGTGTTTGTGTTTGTGTGATTTCATGTTGGTTTATTTATGCGTTCCAACGCTCTTGGCCATACTGTTTTGTCTACAGACTTGAAAATTGACATCAGTACTCCTGAAAAAATGAATTTTTTTATGTTGACTTGAATGACCTTTTGGGGGGGGGGGATTTTCATAGGTTTAATTATAACATCTAGATTCTCCAGAATCTGAACGTTTTCTTCTATTCTAGTCGTTTTCCAGTGAAAAACGCCGATGGTGTCGTGAGTTGATTTTATTTTCAATTTATTCTCCGATGGAATTTTTTTTTGCATCACTTCAAATTTTTTTTAATAGGGTCGTTCAATTATTGACTCTGATAGTGGGTCTTTTTATTCTTATTTTCCATCATATTATTATAATGCTTTGCTGTACATCAACTAATGAAAATATGAATATTAAAATGATTGCTCTACTGATACGACTTGCACAAAAACCCAAAACAACCATGATACAGGGGAAAACAGGCAAGAGATTGGATTTAAAGTTGAGATTTGGACTCTTGCAAACCAACAAAGATTTTGTAGCTAAATTGGTGGAGCAGGAGCTGCATTAAACCCGGCTTCCCTCTGTTCAAAGGACATTTGTTTGAGTCACACTGAGAGTTTATCCTTTATTTTCTATCTACAGTGTTCAATCGATACCGTATATTGACAATCCGGTTTGAATTATTGTTGTTTTTTCCTCAAAAGGCTAAATATCAAGATGAAAGGAAATATTAATCAAAATTAATGATAATGATTGATTTCACTTTTATAGAAATAATCATTGAAAACAAACATAAAAGAAAGAGGAATGTACCTATGTTGATGTTTTTAGAAGGAGGCTGATTAAAGATCCGCTGATAGCCATTTTGCAATTGTGATGAAATTGAAAGATTTTATAGCTTTAATCTCCAAGAATATAGGTGTACAGCGTTTTTGACATTTTGAAGGCTGGTCACATCGAATGCTAACTCACAGTTAAATACGTTACGAATACATCGATGTAGAGATAAATAGATATTAATATGTAGATAGATAGATAGATAGATAGATAGATAGATATGATTTGATGGACAGATAGATCAATAGATTTGAACAGACTGAGATAGATGAATGGATATGAAGAGACTGAAATAGATAAATATGGTAGATTGATGAAATAGATGGATCAAAAAATAGATAGTGCGTAGATAACACTTAACGTATCACAGTTTTGAGTTGGCAGCTTCATTTATTGGACTTCTTCCAAATTTGTACATAAATCTCAGACACCGTTAGTAACAACTGATAATATGATTTTGTTTCAGAAAAGGAAACACATCTCTGTCCGTCTGTCTGTCTGACTCTCTCTCTCTCTCTCTCTCTCTCCCTCTCTCTATCTATCTATCTCTCTCTCTCTCTCTCTATATATATATATATATATATATATATATATATATATATATATTCACGAATGCAAATGTCTCGTTGGAAAATCATATATATTTCATACATATTATCTTTTATTTTTTTTAAATGGGCCAGGCATGATATAAAAAGTTTGGTCCCCCATATGGTATGTCGGGCCCTCAAAGAGCACAACACGGATACACAGCCTAGTCGAATAGCAACAGGAAATCTACAAGGTGGGTTCAAACAATGCAACACAAAATTTGAGAGTGCTTTGGGCACCGGTGCAAATACAACTAATACCAGGTCCATCACAAAAGTTAATGATGCTAAAATGATCCCCAAACATGATATAAAGTATAACGCATCCCCAACACCACTGTAAGTCTAGCGAAGATCCTGAAAAAGGGGACTGAATTGTCCAGTATCTTTGATCTGCTTCAAGACAACAGAAAGACAGCAGTTGACGTTGGAGCTATGTACGCCATGCGACACTCGTGAAACATTTGGAATCATTGCTTAACAATGCAAAAACCCTCTGCTGAATGATGCCCCGGCTCACACTGAGATCAGACACTCCTGCCGTTAAAGGTACAGTGAGCCCAGCTTTAAGAGAGAGCAGTAATACAGAAATGCCCAATCGGTACCAGCCAAATAATGTGGAGTCATCGATCCACGAGAGTTATTTTGCTTCATCAGCAAATCTTTTGGACATCCTCTGTGAGAAATGGTGTGATAATAAGCAACTGGTCTATTTCATTTCTATCAGGGATGGAGTGAATTTAAAGAAGAGACGAAAATTATGGGGATTCAAAAACTCCGTCGTTGATATTCTTGCCCTGGAATTTACACTGCAGGAAGGATTAAATTCTCTACAGTGTCTAGAATGAATGAGTTGACAGAGTCGCTGTCCATGCCAATGACACTGATGCATGCTTGTACTATGGTGCAATGCATCAGAGATCTATTAGGACTGTGGGTGATAATAACCCAGAAAGCATAACTGTCTATTAATAAAATGGTTGTGGCAATGAGACTTTCACAGTGTCGTGTCATGCTCTTCTTTCACAGTTTGAGTAGTAAAAATAGTACTAGTCACAAGGGGGCTTGGTTCGAAATCAGCATTATCTGGGCATACCTGTACTTGAATACTTATGTGAGAAATCCACCAATGTCTTAAGAAATGATCTCCTTAACCAAGCGTGAGAACCCAGACTAGCTATGTACACAATCACAGCTCTGGGCAAACTCTGAGCTCATAAATTCTTGAATAACTGATCAACCCTGTTAAAACTGCTACCCCCACTTGAAAACGTATATCTCCTGCACCTGAAAAGGACTATCCTGCCAACCATCACAGACAAAAAAATATTTGCATTGCCATGCATATGATTTGGATGATCTCTAGATGATGGAAATGCTGTTCTGTTGCAGTTCTGTGTCAGTCTGACCATTGAGCAAGACAATCGCATGTGGCTTTGTCAAAGGTTGTCAGAAGAACTTTTCCTACATAGGGTGTCATAGTTAGGAACTGACAACAGAACGCAGTAGGAAACACTTCAATACTTGAGAGCAGCGATTGCAGCAGGGATTAAGAGAATCACTAAAAAGCAAAAACTGTTTTATTCCAGCAAATTTACTTAAGAATGGCTACTAAGCCACTACGATGGATACCAAATTCATGTTCAGTGTAGATAACGTACTTAGAATGTCAATCTGATCAATTTCGACTTTAAGTGGGGGACAATTTTGTGTGATATATTTGTCGGTCGAAAATATCAATTTGTATTTAAAAACCAAGGAAATCAGTGTCAAATCTGGTGAAAAAAAGTGACATATTGCCGTAAGGAAGTTTGTTGCTTTAATTATCAAAAAAGGCCACTTTCATGAAAACAGAGACGATGGTTCACAGAGATAATAGACCGGTTATCAATTAGGCTGTAAGTAATTAACATTTCAACTCCCAGATAAGTTTAGCTCAATTTGGTGTAACGTACAGTACATAATACCTTCAACTAAAGCAAATAGTTTTCTGCGGCAGTGATTTACAATTTTTGCAGAGATGATTATTATTGTAAAATATTTATGACGGAAATATTGAAATCTAGAACTCATTGAGGCACAAGGGAAAAATATCCCTCTGAATCGAATCAGACTATCCCCTCTCTCTCTCTCTCTCTCTCTCTCACTCCTCTCCCTTCCATTTGCCCTTTCTTTTTTATTTCTCGTTTTCTTTTCCTTTTTGTGAAACTCAATTACGAAGTCAGGAGTTGACTTTGTTTTTCTACCTTAACGACAAGAAGAACAATCCTCACCAAAATAAGGAGTGTAAAGCAACCCATGAAATCTACAATCCCCGACTATTGTTTGAACACACAGCCACCGGATTACCATGAAGCTGTCTCACTGAATCGGGCTTATCATTTTCTCATAAATAATTACATTTATATTAAAGATATATCTTAATAATCATTTATCCATACGAAACAAGTTACAGTGATAATCTTCATTTGGAATAGAATTGGTGTGGAGTTTGACCCTGCAACAGCTAGTCTTGCTCGTTGTCTCTTTCTCTCTCTCTCTCTCTCTCTCTCTCTCTCTCTCTCTCTTTCTCTCTCTCTCTCTCTCTCATTCTGTCTAATAAAAAGCTTTCTGAAGGTGGACACTCTCTCTCTGTCTTTCTCTATCGGTCTCTCTCCTCCCCTCTCTCTCTCTCTCTCTTTCTCTCTCTCTCTCTCTAATTCTGTCGAATAAAAAGCTTTCTGAAGGTGGACATTCTCTCTCTTTTGTTTCCACATATTTTAGCAATTACAAATTACTTTTTTCAGTCTCGATAACTGATATGAAAACAGAAGCCAATGAAAAAAAACATCCTTTATCTATTGACACAATCCGCGAACGCAGCAACACCTCTGTCTCTTCAGCGAGGCCAGCAACTAATGAGCGAGTCTCATAAAATAGAGGGAAACAATGGCGTCTCGTCTGTTCGTTGTCAGAATCCTGGCTAAAGATTTTGGCGTCGCTTCTGATAACATTTCTTTTGCATTGAATGATTCCAATTAACACTACAGCTGTCGGGACATGTTTGCACCGTTGGACGAGAGACAAGATGTAATGAGTCTGATATGAAGAGGTGAGCATCTGATTGGTAGAGATTTTAGCCAAGGAATGATAAGGTCTTCGGTTCAATTCTTGTGCGTCACAATTCTGAACCATATTTCACTTTAATTCAAGTAGAACTGTGATTAACTACAATAATTGACAAACCAGGATATTGTTTGGCACAGGATTTATCGATGAGGGAAAGTAAATTAAAAGGCTATCTATTCGAGCGAAACAACTGTCGAGGGCAGATAGGTCATGGATATTAGGAGGTACTGACGAGTAGAAGGGTCCAGGGAAATAGTAGAGAAGGTTCCACACGAATTGCAACAGGAGTCAGTGATTGGACTACCATCCACGCTTTCTGAATTTTTTGTTTTGCTCTAGCACCGTCTCGTGTTTCATATGGATTCACCTCATGATTCGACACAAAGAAATAAATGGAGATATTCTTTTCAACACAGCGTGTTTGCCTGCATACTCCAGCTCCACAGTTTTCACGGCGTCTTTTTTTTTCTTTTTTTTTTTCACAGTCCATTTCATCTTTTCGCAGGTGGGCCTATATCCCCAGTAATGGTTGCAGTGCAACACTTGAATAATGCGTAACTTTTAATGATATTTATGCCAATAGATTCTTATTTTTTATGGATAATGTAGATCAGTAAGCTATAGCATCATTACTTGAGAAAAATTGAGAAAATTATCACACAGGCATGAAATTTGGCGGATTTGTTCTCAAGAGGGCTCTGATCAAATGAGGGGGGAAATGACGGGATCAATGTTTATTAACATTCCAGTAACACGTTTTATAAACTAGTTAGCTACTTACCATGGGGTCACAGCTTAAACCCACAGCAATTT
The DNA here is from genome assembly GCA_963457665.1 of Thysanoteuthis rhombus. NCBI lineage: Eukaryota > Metazoa > Mollusca > Cephalopoda > Oegopsida > Thysanoteuthidae > Thysanoteuthis > Thysanoteuthis major. The sequence continues at coordinate 2,449,822 of OY735231.1, forward strand.
CTGCTCAGGTGTGATACGTAGTCTACTCAGTCACACGTGGAGTGCACTTTGCTAAATGAATTCTGCGATGACATCATTTGTAATTTACCCCTAGCGTCTTTTCTGAATTGTGTTCTGTGAAAAAGTTTTCCTATCGATGAGAATCGGACAACATATTCGCCGATACCAATATATCTGTTTGGCCAATATCCGCCGAGACCCACTTATAAATTGGTCGGGTTCTACGTGAAATCATCGAAATCCAATCAAATTGGCTTGAAACATAGGGATCGACACTGAGATCATTCAAATTTTGGCCAACTTCACACATTACTGAGATAAATCAACTTCGAGAGGCCAATTACATGGCCATTTTTAAGCCTGGCCGCCATCTTAAATTTTCAAATCGTCAAGCAGACAAATTTTATCAATAAGCTCTGGAGAACAGCCAAGCCAAATTTCATGCAATATCACAATTTTGACGATTTTTCTGCTATCCGCTCAACTAAATAGCAGAAAGATCAACAGTTTAAATCCATGTGTAGATTAGATGTGGTGGCTGGCTATCTTTGCACAAATAATGGGAATTTTGTGTGAAAATCTATTCTTCCAATGTCAAATCCTCTTCTCACTAATATGAATAACATATCTGGCAGTGATGTATAAGATATTACGGAGATGAAGCCTGGTTTATGATTTTCAAGGGTCAACACTGTTCTGCGTAAGAAATTGCTTTCGCTTCCACAGAGAGAATATTTATTAACGTTCTGCTCGCAAATTTCCGAAGTAATCATTGATTTCATGTTTCTGTTGATACCAAACGATGTCCTCGAAAGTTGTTTATTCCTACAGTCTGTTAGTGGAGTATAGTAGGAAGAACTCTAGGTTACTTAATTGCCGAAGGGTCGGAATAAGCAGGGGATTTTGAAAATCTGTCATATTTTGATAAGCGGGGGGGGTAATCAAATCTGTCACAACTTAATATAGCAGGGGAGATGGGGTTAGAATAAGCCAGTGCATAACTTTGGCCACCGACACAATAGACGGTTCCTGTTTTTTTTTTTTCGCGCATTGCATTGTGGTATTTGGCGTTGGACCGCTGATTCGAACAGTTGTGTTATTACGAAATCGAAAAGAAAAAATAGAAAAATGTTGTGGAAATTTTACTAAAATCCAATGAATAGTTGATGTTTTGTAATTTGAAAAAATCTAGGTGTGTTTGCATGTTAGAGTTTTTCGCAAATTTCCTAATGAAAAAAAATCATTGCAACAGCAGACATCTTGTTCAACGTTTGTTCATTCACGACATTTTTGGAAATGTTCATGAGAGTTTTTTTCTGTTTTGAAGAAAAAATCTGAAGAAAAATTGAATGTAACCTTTGTCGAATCGAATATACTAAGAAAAAAACATCTTGGCTTGAGGGTTACAGAATTTTAAAATCGGTGAAATTAGCAGATACGATTACATTTGCGTTGTTTATAATAGTTTTCTTTTGGCGTGACGTAGTCTTACCCAATCCACCACCGACTTTTAGAGACTGTATAGAAGAGATGGACCCTCAAATATTCATAAACTGGGGGTCCTAATAATAACGAAGGTGGAAATGTTTTCAAAAATTAATAAACGGGGCACCGAAGGATAGGTGTTCATTAAGGTTAACCCTCTTCCTTTGGATCAGCTTTCGTGACTGCCTCACTTTTGTTAGTTGTCTCTCTCACAGAGTATCCTTCTTTTAGATAAACTAACTTACAGTGCTGAAGAGCTCCAATAGCTGTGCTATTTTATCCATTACTGGAGAAGAAATGTGTTCATGTCTTTCACAAGGATATCAGTGCAAATTGAAGATAAATGGCTTTGGTCGAAATGAGGACTCCGTCTGCAGATGCTGACTTCAGTCTCAGTCAAACCCCGGATTCCTAATTGCTTCAGTCCTTTTCTTTGGTTTCCCGGATTATAAGTACAAACTGAAAATACCATGAAGCCTATGGTTGTATAAACTCGAATTGAGTGATGATGAAATGTTTAATGATCGTAGATTCCATATAGGTTAGGATAACCACCCATAGGGCGGATATTTTGAGATGATGTACGTAAAAAATAACGTTGTTTTCGTTTACTTCCAGATTATATTCAACGCAGATAAATTGAAAATAATGACAAAATTTAAATAAAAGTTGTTATGGCAGTAACATTTAGTACTGACTTAGTGTTAGCAGCAGCTGCAGTTTGTCTGTACTTCGAATTGAATATGGCCTTTTTCTAGAAAAAGAAACAATTAGCTTTCAGTTTAAACTTACTTTTGCGTCTGTCAATTTCAAATAACAGGCAACCATAATATTTGAATTGTCAATGGTTTTGTGTACTCTATGAAGGTAATAGTAGCTAAATGTAATGCAACGAGATTTAGTCGTCGAAGCTCTCGGAGTAAAACTAATATTATATGAATCCTAAAAATAGAATTGACCACCTATCAAAATAAATGAAATGAAAAAAATTGAATGATTATTTCAACTTGCTAAGTTTTAGTTACATAAGCAAAAAAAAAATTACGATAACAATATAGCTGTTTTAGCTTTCCGCAATTTAAAATTCTAAATGTTATTTTTTGTTCTATCATAAAAATGTGTCGTTTTTTTGGGTTTTTTTCAAAATCACAAAACTCTTTCTCTCAGACGAAACTGTTTTCTCTTAGACGGGGTGGTAAACGCAATTTTCAGGGGGAAATTTTTCTATAGAAACGTTAAGCAAATCTCCATCATCATCATCATCATCATCATCATCAGTAGTAGTAATAGTAGTAGTATTAGTAGTAGTAGTTATTTATTTATTTATTCCTCGAATTGTACATGTTATAAGTGGTTTTTACGCCTTAGGTATCAAGCACACGCTTTATAATTCTTGCCGTTCCAAGTAAACAAGCATTTTGTAACAGCCAGTTCATTAAATTTTTCCAAATTGTTCCAAGCGCACCCATAACAACAGTCCACACCTTTAAAACTCCGTACCTCCAAACACTAAATATCTCCTCCCCCTTTTTAACTTCTGCTGCTTCTCCACCTTCTCATCTTTCCTCTCATATGCCCTCGTATCAAATGGGCTTGTTATCTCGATATATGGTGCACTCCCATTTCACCTTATCATGAATGACAATGTTTAGTCTGTTATGTTCGATTTGGTTATCAGTTTGGTGTTTTTAAAAAATCCAATAACATTTTGATGTTATTGTTTTCGAGGACTGGTTCTGCGCTATTGCCGTACCATTTTTCTAAACACAGCAACCCAGTCTTTTTGGCAAAGTCTCCAATGCACTACTCATCACACATCGCCTTGTCCTTACCTCTTGTGACATTTTGGACAGGCTTCTTACATTCCGAAGTAATACAGTTAATTTTTCACATCATATGCAGATTGGTGATACACCATATTTGTCAATTCTGTTCTTTATGGAAATGGTTCTCAAAGCTTGATTCTCGGCTCTCATTATGAGCCGAACCCCATCTCTCGCTTCGTCCCTCTTCCCAAGCCACAGAATTTCCCATCTCTTATCTGTTTGGTAGCTGAAACTATGCATGTAGTAACATTTGTTTCTGTTCACTCTTATTGTGCACCCGTCTTCCTCTTGCCGCATTCTAGCGTTTCGCCATCATACTCTACTCTCAACATTTCCTCACTTTGGGTCACGTACTGATAAAAGCTGGGTTTTTTTCCAATTTCTACACACTCTTCAACACTTATGAGACTAAATTCCTCCTCACTACGCTCGATGAATAGTCTATTCACATATGCTTCCTTATATATCATTCTAAACGAATTTGACATTTTTTGATCTTCCTATCTACATCTCTCTATCGGCTTCTCGTTTGCTTGATCACTTCTGTCTCATACCGAATAATTGACACAGTTCTCGATTCCGAGACATTAGTCTCTCTTCCATTTGATTTTGATTTCAAAATCCTTCTTACTCTTCCGGAGTATTATTTTTTCAATACGTCTTTTATTTACCAATGTATGATACCATGGCTTCCAAAATACCGAAGTATTTGTATCATTCTCACTCCTACAACGCCTTAATCTTCTATTCCATTGCAAATCCATAATTTTCTCTTTCATCACTAATACTGCACACTAACTGGTCCCAAACGCAATCCCTATATCACCAGATGATAATCTTATTGTCTCTATCAAGATGTCAACTTTCTAAACATTCTTTCCATAGAGTTTGAAATCATTCATGAACAGAAAGTGAGTAACTATCCCTTTACCGTTTCTCAGATCATATCCAGCTTTGAAATCTCGTTGGTATCATTGCTGAAACAAACAGCAATGAAGACTGTCTCCCGGAGATCTACTCTTCTTATGAGTACCTCTCCCAGTTGTTGTCCTCTTGACATCAGTCTTGTACTTCACAGTTCTTCTTTAAGATATAGACTAAATCCTCCACTAAACCAAGCATTTATATCCATATCGCCTGTCATGAGAGGGTTACCATATCGCAGGCCTTTCTTTAACCGATCTAGGTCATAGCTAGGTCTGTTAATCGTTTTTTTCTTCTTGCAGTTCACTATAATCCACTCGTCGATAAGTAGTTGATCTTTAATTCCTCTCCAATTCTACCTACAACCCGTGTGTTCAACCGCCAATGAGTTTTTCTTCATCCGTATGGTCATACCTTTTTTTTAATATTTTTACTTCAGTTCGAATTTCATTATGCTTCTCTTGGCAAAACGCACCATTAACGCTTTCAAATTTGTTTTACATTGGAATTTTGACTGGAGAATATATACAATAAGTCGAAATTTTCATGTTATTTTTATCATGTTTATTATATCATATTCAAAAAATTCAAAACAGCTTTGTTTCTCTTTTTCCTTGATTATCATTATCATCATCATCATTATCATTATCATTATTATCAATAAAGAAAGAAGAAGAAGAGAAGTTTTTGTTTTCATTTCCATCTTCTTTATCATCTCGCCTGGGGCATGAGGCAACGGTCAAGCCGAGCTGTCTTGTACTTTTGTTAATGCTTGGATCAATGATATTGCCCTCTCTTACATCTCTGTCCCCAGCCAAGTGGTCTTTGGCCTGCCACTCTTTCTCTTCCCTTAAGGCAACATGAGGTAGACTTTCAATGAATGCCCCTGGGACATGACCGAACGATTGTAAACAATGTTTCCTCATCTCAATGGACATATTACCAATGTTCTTTTATACAATTCCGTATTAGCGTTGAAACATGGCCTATTCGAAAATTGTTCTGACATTATCGTCTTCAAAACTTCTGTGAACCTTATCAACTTTGCCTGAGGAAAATACCAAGAAGAGCAATAGAAAAAAAATATTCTCACAAATTGATGCACTTTTAAAAAAAAATGGAAATCATTGTTTAATTAATTTGATTAATTCATTGAATAGAAAAAAAGGAAATTAATTTGTAAGAAAGAATCGTATGTACTGAAGAATTTAGAATAGATCAAGATTTGAAAGGATACGCTACGTGTCCAAAAAGTCACCTCACTTTTATTTACTTTACACACATACATTGTGTGTGAGTGTGCACGCGCATGCACTCAATGCAAAGCCATCCTGGCCACTAACTGAATTGTACAAGGCTTTAAGTATCGGTCTTCTGCTAAAAAAAAAATTCATCAGACGCACTGTGATTTTTGAAATTTTGATTATTCTCTCTCTCTCTCTCTCTCTCTCTCTCTCTCTCTCTCTCTCTCTCTCTCTCTCTCTCAATATATATATTTATGTGTATGTACGAAGCAACGCTACATTAGGGCAGCTACATATCGGCCGTAGATTCCTGTAGCAGCCCATTTTTCTTTATTTGTTCAACCTACGTACGTTATATTGGCCAAATGATATATTTACCGTGTAATTACGGGAGATCATTTCAAATGAATTTCCCATGATGCAATTCAATTTATGATTTTTTCGGTCAGATTATATGTACATTTGGTAATGATATGATTGATCCTGTTGACAAGCAATAAAGCTGATATAGAATATATGAATGAACAAGTGAACAAAGAAATTAGACGTAATGCACTCACTTTGGCTTCGGATTTACCGGCGGGCTGTTCAGCTGAATGGTTACAGCGACGCTACGTCAAGGTGGCTAGCAATCGGTGACAGGTTTGATTTTTGCGGTAGCATTATATTCTTTATATATATATATATATATATATATATATCTTTAACATGTGTATTTGCTCTGCAGATTGTGAACTCAACAGACACAACCATAATCTATTACAACATTTCACTAAACGAAGATACTGACCAGATGATACAAAAATCAAATAAAAAAGCAGCTATAATAGCCAGAGATGAAAACCTTACGCTCTCTAACAATAATAAACCAGATCGCATACCACTTATAACCACCTTCGACAACCCACTCCCACCCTTAGCACACATTATCAATATGAAATGGAACAACTTCACCCTTAAAACAGGTCTCAGAGAAATATTCACAGATCTGTGTGTCTTAGATTACTGCAGACCCCGAAACATTAAAGATATGATTAGCAACAACAATATAATAAACAATAAAGTCTCACAAAACAATATCCTTCGAACCACTAAATTTTGTAAACCATGCGACAAAAGGAATAGTCTGTGTTACAACCACCTTAAGTACACCCTCACCTTCACTAGCTCTGGCACCATAGAGAGTTTTTATGTATCCCATAGCACTAACTGTCGTAGCAAAAACATTATATACCTCCTGGAATATAATAGATGCAATTTACAATACATTGGCAAGTCTGAATGGCAATTTTGCATTGGACTCGACAACTACAGACACAGAATTAAATCACACCAATTCCACCGAAAACTTATCACCATTAAGTAGTACACATACACAGCACACACTACTGAAGATGGGAATACCTCCCGAAACATGTCTACACCATCAATGAAAACATTTACGGATGAATGAACTTAGTTTCCATATACTTTCATACCTGTGTCTGTCTCACTTCCTAATGTCCAATATATATATATATATATATATATATATATATAGATAGATAGATAGATAGATAGATATAACGTTTATACATGAATATGTATACATTGAACGGAAAGTAAGGGTCAAGTTTTGCATTATAGTTACATTATAGATAGAGTACTCCCTCTAAAACGTTCAAGTATGTTTTGTTTTGCTTTCTCAAAACTTCTCAATTCAATTTTAGGTAAAAGTTTCCCTTTTTAAGGGGGTATAAGATCCTTGTTCACGTCTGACAACTTGAAAGGGAGAGGCATGCTGTCACATTTGATTTTTACATTTAGACAAAATATCCCTCCAATTTTACCCTCTCTTCATTGTTGAGTATTTGGTATGAGGAAAAGTCTCCCTTCACTTTTGACATCGTAGAAGACGATGTCTCCCTTTGCTCTTGATCCACTAAAGGACGGGTTTCCCTTTACTTTACTCCCCTTAAAGAATTACATACAAACAAATGAAATAAAAAGATATGTACATGGGTAGAAAATAGGTTCTACTTTGGTGTAATAGTTACAATGTAAATAAAAACAGCATTATGAAGAATTTCCTCTGAACTTTTTTGTTTTAACCCTTGCCACAAGTCCATTGAGTAGGCATGCCAAATGTGGTCGGGCTGCACCCATATTGAGGTACATCTTATATCGTGACAGACGGACACATCTCAATTATAATTAAGAAAGAAGATAAGATATCAGTAGATAAAGCTCCTACTTCGTCATATCTTACTTTGGATAATCCTATTTCAGAGTAGGAGCGGACGAAGGAGGAGCTTTACCTGTTATTGTTCCCAGATTGGCTAATGTTCCCAGATTGTCCATTTCTCTTGCAATGCACCCAACATCTCTTAGAGTGTACGAAACATAAAAAGTTAATTCGAGGGGGAAGAGGCCCTTTTCAATGAAAGAAAATTAAGTGATGATCAAAAACTGAAAACACGATTTGTATCGAAAAAGGATTTTTTTTTTAATCGGGTAGAATTGTAGAAACAGCAATCAATTTGATAAAATCTTCGGGCTGCTCAAAAAGAAAAGCAATCCTTTTAGAAAAACCCTTGAGGGACATTTAAAATATCAAGTGTTGAAAAATGACAGAGATTTGTACGACTGAAATATAAAAACAGCCCCCATCCCCTGCCCAGGAAAGGCAAAATTTTGAAATATTTCAAAATATTAAAAAAAAGAATTCCTAATAATGAGATTTTTAAAAAATCAAAAAATCCCATGTCATCATAAATTAACTGTACAAACAAAAATGTGTTATTTTGTTTTTCAACTAATAAAAGTAAGATGTATCCCGTCTTATTCTTTAAGAAGTTTTAAATTATTGGTTCTGTGGTAACTTTCTGGGTTTTGGGGGCTTTTTCGTTGTTGTTTCTTGTTTTCAATTCGAGTGCTAAAAAGCTCCGATTGAAGTGTTTGTAAAAATGCCAGATCACGTATTACTTTGACGCAATGCATCTGAAGTACGCACTTTCAAGGGTCAAATTTTCTTTTTAGTACACCACAAGTCATAAAATAGTAAAAGATCTCAGCTAGCTTCGGCTAAAAACAAGTAGTTTATGATATAAATATATTCAATTTTTTATTGCTTACCGATATTTTTTCAGTGTAATGGCTGACGCAACCACCATAGCCTCTGGTGACACTTGTGCAAAAAAAATGCTTAAGTCTTCAATGAATTTTTCTGTATTTTGTGAAAAAGAAATTAAAGAATTTCTTTTTCTTTTTTTCTTTTTTTTGCTTTCCGTGCTCAGACTTGAATTTTTTACATTACGTCCATACAACCCTACCCCTAAGTCAACTTCTCAAACTTACCTCAACACCCTAACTAACCCTAAATCTAACCATACTCCCCGTACTCCCCAACCTTAACTAACCCTAAACAAATTGACAAAACTTCAAAGAATGAAAAGAAAACTGATCGAGACTTTGTCGCCAGCCTTCACGATCATACCGATAAGTCCATATCTTCAATCTTCCTCTAACAAAGCAAGTTTTCCCACAAAACATTTTTTTAAATACAAAAGAGGCAAACTTCGGCTGAATTTGTTTTTTCCAAATTCGCAAAACGAAACCGTCATCAAAGGAAACTGGAACAACACACGCGGTACAGTCACCAGAATCCAAGATGGAGAAGGCAGCCATTACACTAATACAATAGCAGCAAGTAGTTAAAAAAAAATCAAATCTACTCACAAAAAAAACTCGTTTTTAGCCGAAGCTGCCTGAGATTCTATCGTTTTATGACGAGTGAAGTATAAACAGAATTCAACCCTTAGAAATGCGTAGTTTAAATGTTTCACAGAACTGCAGTGTTACCATAATCTTGTTTTTGATGATTAGAATTTTTGTTTTTCACATATCTAATGCAAAAATATTTATTTCATTTGGCGCCAATCCTGCTGGAAATCCCTATTTCGCCCCTTGAAAATATTCGTTAAAATGAATTAGTGTTCCCACGAGTATGTGTTCGTGTATGCCCTCCGTGTGTTTGCTTCTAAGTACAATTCTCACAGCAGGAAAAGATACGAATGCTTACAAGATGACACTTGAGAATGTGACTGAAAATAAAGTTCCAATCTATCTCACCCTTGTGCTAAGGGGATAATGTTTGGGCAGGGGGCAAAGAAAGGGTAAACAAACCAAATGCAACTGTAAGATCCAGAAATTTTCGAATTTCTCTTTTTTTTTTTTCATCTGCAAAAAGTCCAGGAGAAGGGTTCCACTATTTGCTGCGGATCTGCTTTACGACTAGACGTTCATAACCGAATGAGAAACAAAAAGCTGTACAAGCTTCAAGGCATGCAAACCTAATTGATATCTTTTTATCATCAATAGAATTGTAAAAGAGATGATTCTGTTCGACAGTTTGTGAACTCTGACTGAAAAACCGAAACGGTGCGTTGAAGCCAGATATTTGAATGAGGTACCCCTTAAACTCGAAGAAAGCGGAAGAAAATTCGGATTGTCTGCAACTTGATGATAATAATGAACGATGAGCCTTTGCGCTCATTCTTGCCCATATCATAAGGGATATAACTGAAGGGATATAACTATTGAAGTCTAGTTATAGAGTCGTGTCGCATATTTGATTTTTGGAAATGTGCAGAAGAAATCATTTTGGTTGAATCGAATTGCATTATTTTCTTTTAAAATGTGATTTATTGGGTTACAAAGTTGTCTATTGTCTTCAACATATGCCTCAAAGCAAAGTCTCCGAAGATTCGAACTCTGCAATCATAATGCTGTTATACAAAGAATGAAACAAAAAAAAACAACTACAGGCCAATAAGCCTACTGAACTGCAAATCTATAAATTGTTATCAAAGTGATTACCAACCAGATCACCAAAACGCTAGATGCAAACCAACTGCAGGAACTTTTCTGGCTTCAGCAAAACTACCCGACCACTGACCATCTCCATTCAGTAAACCAACTAAGAGAGAAAGCAGCAGAAAATAGAATGCCGCCTGTTGTAGCGTTTGTTGACTTTAGAAAAGCCTTCGACTCTGTGGAAATCCCTAAAATCATTAACTCAATAGTAAACAAGGTGTAGACCCTGTATATGTCAGAGTACTGTAACATATCTGCCAATGGAGCAATTCCTTCATCAGGCTACGTAGAGACTTTGAACCCTTTCAACTAGAAAAGTGTGGCAAAGTGATAGCAGCTCATCCAAACTCTGTGCAGCTCACCTTGAAATGATCATCTGAAACCTAGACTGGAAACAAGAAAAGGAATCAAAATTGACAGCGAATACCTAAGTAATCAGAGTTTTGCTGACAACAACATCCTCTTTTCGAAGAACCTTCACGATCTCCCAGAGCGAACTGAATGAAGAAAGCAAGGAAGTTGGTCCTTGCATGAATTTTAGCAAAACGAATATCATGTGCAACAAACATTTTGAGAACAGAGACACGGCAATGCAAAAATCGCAGAGCCGAAGAAAGTAGACCACTACATCTACATAGGACAGCAAATCTCCCTGAAATTCTGAAGAAAGAAGAAATAAAGCGAAGAATCACTCGATGAGTGGAAAGCTTTTGGTAGAGCATGCTCGACTTAGAAGAACTAGAAAATCTCACTAGTCCTGAAAAGAAGAATATACAACCAATGTATCCTTCCGATAGTCACCTATAGAGCTGAGACATGGAACCTTACCAAAAGATTAACCTTCAAACTGAGAACCATGCAACGTGTTCATGTGTGAATCGTGTCCAGCCTAACACGGAGATATCATAAGACAACAGTATATCAGGAGTCCGAGATATCATAGAATTGATAAGAAAAATCAAATGGTAATGGGCTTGACATGCTGCAAGAATGTCAGACAAGTCTCCTGAGATCATATGAGAAATTATGGTCGATAGAAAATAAGATGGCTTGACGAGCTATACAAATTCAGGAAGCGCTGGCTCCGTGATTCTCATGATCTGAAGGTCTGGCAAATTTAGGGGAAGGTTCATGTCTGATGACGGACGCTAAATAGATGATGATGATGATGATGATGATGATGATCATGATCATGATCATGATCATGATGATGATCATGATGATACCAAGGACAGAAGATTGAACTGAATTGTACTGGATTTCAGACAAAAACAAAATGAAAATTATTCACAGTAAGTAATTAGATCAGCCAATAAACAGATTGTAATAGAAATATGTTGCTGAATGCTTTTTTGAAATCGTCAACCAAAACTTTCATTATAGGTTTCTTCAGTTTTTGAATTGATCTAGCTGGCTACTTATTTACGTATCGTGCGTACAAGCCACATCGATTGGACTTGAGGGCTGGAAATAAAAACATTTACTCCTTAAGTCTAGATTAGACTTTTTTTTGTTTTTTGAAAATCTCCCTAAAATTTGCTTTCATAGGGAGTTCAATTTATAATATAAATTTATGTTGAATAGGTAGTTTAATTTGTTCCAAATAGTGCTTACGTTTGTTTTTTCTTCAACTTCGGACATTTTTACTGATCACCAAAGGCAGGAGAAATAACCTAATCATTGATCAACCCTCTTACCAATAATTGTGATTGATCCCCCCTTGATACACCAAGCAGCAAAAAGAATTTTGTCATGTGCTGGTTATTATTGAGCGACCAACCAGACCTGTCTTACCTTTTAGTTTAAGTTTTTCTCTTATATGATAACGTTTTCTTGCTTGTCAGCCGTGGTATCAAATTTTAATCTCTTTTCTCTGCTTTTTCCTTTATTTTTGTTTGACGACGTATCATAAATCATTATTATTTGAAAATTATTTTGACTACATTTTACCATCATCATAACTTTATCAGTTGCTTTTTATTGGAGAATAAAAGGTTGGTTACCCTCTGACAGCGGAAGAATAGCGTTGATTGGAAAATAAAGAATAAGCCTTTAAAAATGAAATAATATTGATTTAAATTTCTAAAATACCTAGACATAAGAAGAACAATTATTGATGTAATCATAGCTATATCGAATATCGATCTAAATTGATATCAATTAATTGAGGCTCATCGAGGAAGCGTGAGGGATTGTATAGAGCAAGAAAAATATTCGAGCTGATAAACATGATAACTTGATGATTTCTCTATCAGTGTTTGATTCCTGGAATTATTGATTTATTTCTTTGCCTATTAAGATGTTTTTATCCAATTTTACAAATTTTGAGTGATTACTTAATTCAAATAATTGAAAGCGAAAATTTGAATTTGTAATATTAGTCTCGAATTTTCGACAGAATTGGATTTTCTGACGAATCAATAGGCTTCAGCTTCTTTTACTAGAACAACCCAACCTCTTCTCCTCAACTTTGATGTTAACAAAAGGTTTCAGCCGATTCCCCTTGTGAATTATGTAATATCCATAAATAAAGAGTCCCTTTCATCGTGGTTACAAAACAACAAAAAAGTTATCGAAGAAAACATTTACACATTAATTGCAACTCTTGCCAGATAAGTTATTCTACGTCTGCCCACGCAAGGCCGATAAAAGACACTTTTCCCTCATGGATATTCTACATTACATCTGAGGAAGGCTGTAGAATTAATGTCTAAGCGTTGTGTTGATATCATCAAAGATAGAAAGGAGAAATTAGATTGTCCAAAATAAAAGTTTTAATGTTAACGACTCTCTTCAGAGGTGGAGACAAATCTTTAGTCTTATCGAATTTCGATTAATTCAATTCGACGTTATTAATCCTCATCGATCTTTACAGTTCATGATGTCTCAGGCTTTCCTCAAGTATTTAATTTAATTTTGCCAGCAAAGTTGGAAGGGATATATGTATTCGTTCGCGATTGCCTGTTTGTCAATACTTTATTTCGAAAAGTTTACGATGAATTTCCATGACGTTTTGTAGGAAGATGGACCGTGGCCAAAGGAAGAATAGATTTAATTTCAAGGTAGATTCGGGTATGCTTTCTTTGAGATATTTTTTTATATATAAGGATATCAGTGTGGAATATGGAGAATCAAAATTTATGCTGTCACTTCCCGTTCATTGTAGCTATACATAAACAAATTCCCATTCAGATTGTAATTAGTATACGCGATTGGTAGAGGTGTGCTCTTTCTAATTGCACTCCAGTTTACACTAAACATTCATAACCGATGAGATATTATTTATGTTCCGATTGGCGACTCTCCAGTTATGATAAATAAATCTTGTAGAAATCCAAAACCATGTTTTTCTTGAAAATGAACCAGAGAGTATCAAAATATGGAAATAAACGAACAGATTTTAATGAAAGTTCCTCGTGTACATGTCTCCCAGCTTTACGCCACTTTTACGAAAGAAAAGGTGAAAAGCAAAAATAGTGTTCAGGTTTTGATTTGCTGCAAGCCGTTATCTTCAATCCCTCTTCATTGCTCTCTGACTCCACCCCTCTCCAGTTCCCTGTACCTCCCCCACAAACTAACCCCCATCGACTCAGCCTAAGAAGCACAAGATACAATCCGCTATGTATAGTAAAATAAAAGTATACTATCATAATCTTCAAAGCCTGCAGAGCAAGTCAGATGGATAGGGTGATGCTTACAAAGTACTCAAAATTCCCAATGCAGTTTCAGATAAATGCCTTTAAAGTTTTTTGCCTCAAAATGCCAGAGGTTTTTTTCTGGGGAAAGTGTTCGTTTTATGAAATATAGATGCTTTTAGCTACATAACAAACAAAATAATGGAATATGAGCAGGTTTCAAAATTAGAATCTCTTTGAAGTTAAGAAACTTTGGACGCATTTTCCTCGCATTTCTATAATTGGCAGAATGTACCTTATGGCTCGAAGCGCCTCAAATAATGTCGATTTCGGATACAAATTCGATTCATGTGAATTTGATATTTTGCAATTTTAAAGAAAAAAAATGTACCTGAAAGGAAAAACTGAATATAGGAATCGAGTTTTTGAAGAATAATCGAGAGAATATGGTGTAAGTTTTAGATGAAATGATAAACCAGAAAATAAAAAAGAGGATTTCATTTTGCTATGTTTATTTTGTCTATCATTCAATTATTATTCAGTTTTCATATACATATATAGTCACCAGAAACACACACACACACATATATATATCGCCAACTTTATTTCCAAGTTAACATCTAAATTGATTTGAAACACTTAGATTCTCCAGAAATATAATACATATCATTCATAAATGAAATGTGACTTTTATCTTCAAAATGTATTTTAATGAAATATTAATTAGATTTTTACAATCATTACTTATCGTATAACAATAAATTGAATAAGAATACAACTAATATTACCAAAAATCATCCAAATACCAAATTTTGACACCCAGACGCAACAAAAAACATCTAGATTTAGATAAAAACATCTGAGTTGGCAATATATGATATTGACCTACACCCACTCGAATATAAAAACCTGTCATATAGAGAGAAGAAATGCTTACAGCACAAATAATAACATTCTTCAGTCAGTTTATTTTTTCCCTCTTCTTCCTTCTCGCTTAGCGAATTCAATGAACAGGCGACCTCCATAGAACTAGTGCTATGAACAATAGTCATTGAATTGTCGGACACGGCTATCTGGTCGCAGGTTTCGGTGTCGTTCAGGCAGAAGATTTTGTACAAGTGTTCCACACAAACAATTGAAAGAAAGGTCATTTGTTCAGTTCCCGTCGTTCACAGGGGGTTCCAAGAAGGTCTTTGATTTGCGTTTTTTGAGCGGGGTGTAGAGTTTGGTCTCCTCCTGGGGATGATTAATGAGATCGCATCAAGAGGCTCTTTACACGACCCCTAGCTGCTTGCAGCACCTGATGTTCCCAGACAGACACCCATTGAAATACTGACCGGACTCGAAGTTTCCTCACTTTGGTGATCGTATGAGAGCCAGTGTGCTCAATGTGAAGAAAGAGAGAGAAAGATGCAAAGGAGGTAAGTGATTACGATAATGATGATGGTAGAGATGATGATGATGATGAAAATGATAATGGTATTGATGATGATGATTATGGTGATATTGATGATTGCAATGATCATGATTATATTGATAGTGGTTGGGGATGATGATAAAAGAGAGAAAGAGAGAGAGAGAGCAAATAAAAGAAATTTCTACAGAAAAAGAAAATAGAGAAAGGGAATCAAACGATGAGGAGTAGGATGAGAGAGAGAATGGAGGCATGGGAATGGAGGGAAGCGCAAGGTACATTAATGATGCTTGTCTATTCAGAATTTGTAGTTTGTTGATAATCACCATTAGTGTTACTATTCGGTAATACAAACAAAGAAACTAACATGGCTGGCCGACTTTCAAGATGGCCACCCAAACATCCCTATGAAATTAACGGTACAGGAACCACTCATTTTAAATCTTGTCAGTCAGTGGGGTTTACTAGATTTTATAAGTGAATACAGAAGTTGCTCTTCCTCCGAGTCAGTGTGAAGGAACGAACTATATGTGACGATTTCTTATTTTGTGCATTCATCTTTTTCCTTGTCTTATGACATAAGCAGGACAAAATTCAATATTGATGAGAAATTACACTTCTCGGGGTCCTTTTTTTTATTTGGCTTTATTTTTCAAGTAAATCAAAATAAAAATGTAACATCGATAAAATCATTGTTTGTTTTTAAGTCATTTATGGATCAATAAACAACCTCTGTGTAACATAACAAATCCTCAAACAAATTGAAACCCTAGAAATCACTGAAAAACTTTTAAGACATATTGAGGGGCTCCAATATTCTGGGAGCCCTGGGCAGCTGCAATGTTTACATAGCCTCAAGTACGGCGCTGTTTATAAGAGTACCAAACATTCTTCTAAGATTGAACCCTCGCATCAAGTTGACAAACTCACATTTTCAATTGTTTTATCCACATTGCAGTAGTTACTGGATACACCAGTTCTGGTGCGATCATCGAAGTTAAGCAACGGCAAGCCTGGTCAGTAACAATATGGGTGACATTTGGGACACCAGGTGGTCATAAGCGAGAATGGTGAAGTGGGTAACACCACCTCGGTAGCTTGACACTTCTACGGCCATTTCACATATCGAAAGCTTAGACGAGAAACTTGTGATCTTGAAAACCTGGACGGCTGATACTGCAGCCAGCGTAAGAGAAAACATTTTGTTAATTAGTGATCCGTAACAGTCTCCCTTTGTTCATTTCTACGCACGCAAGTTCCCTTTCAAAAAATACGCAAAAACAAATTTTCGTCACCTATTATTCAGCAATGCATGTACGAAGATCTCTCCTAATCCAGACAAGGTCATGAGCCGACAATTGAAGTTCTTGCACCTCTTTCACTTGTTGACTGATTAACACTGTGTTAACATTGTAACTGTAAACAAATGTTGACATCAATACCACGATCAAGGAGCTCCAACAGGCAGGCACATGAAATTACCTGGGTGTGAACAAAGGAGGCGGCATACAACACTAAACTAGGAAAGATCAGATCTGAAAAGTGTACTTCAGGAGAATGTGTATGATATTGAAAACCAAACTCGATGCAGCGAAAAGACTTGAGGCGACCAATGCCCTATCGAAGCCTGTAATGACGTATAGCTTCAATATCATTAACTTGAACCTGAATGACATCAAGAGGGAATCAAAACCAGGAAGATGCATACCATGTAAGGAATGCATCACCCGAAAGCAGATGTTAACAGGCTACCAATTGT
This sequence comes from Thysanoteuthis rhombus, assembly GCA_963457665.1. NCBI lineage: Eukaryota > Metazoa > Mollusca > Cephalopoda > Oegopsida > Thysanoteuthidae > Thysanoteuthis > Thysanoteuthis major. Next base: position 2,466,963 of record OY735231.1, read on the forward strand.
TTCCAGAGGATGAAGCCAAGTCCAACTTGAACTGACCTTTAAAACTACCTGCCATCGGGTTGGACGCGTATCCTAGGATAACTGATAACCCACTCCCCCGAATAGAAAAAAAAACAAATCTGCTCTATTCTAAAAGTTTGACGTCCATGGAACTCTCGAAAAAATCACCCAATACAGGTCTGTAGACCAGATCTGATTGTCTTATAAAAGGGGAAAAGTGCGTGCCATTTGGTTCTGCAGTTTCAGTAGACCTCAGAGGGAAGCTGAAAGAAAATGAAAAGCTAGACAGGTATCTTGACGTCGCTACAGAACATAAAAATTACGGAGCATGAAAGTAACAGTAGTACCAATCGACGTTGGATCACTGGGAAGAGCCCAGCGAAGAGATTGGAAGAAGTGGTAATCCGGTGAGCAACCAAGAGGATTCAGACAAGAGCACCAATAGAATCAGGAAGAATACTGAGGAGAGTTCTGGAGTATTAAGGAGATCTTCGGTCCTTTCATCTCTTGAGCAAGCTATCAGTCACTGCTGGTTTGAAAATTTACTCAAAGAAGTAATAATAATAGAAATGATCTAATACAATAAAATATCGTACCATGGAAAGATAATCCTTAAAACACCCGGGAAAAGGTTCATCATTCCATAAAGCATTTTCTCACTGTTGATCTCTCAATCCATAAACATCCCAATCTTTGGTAAGGACCATCTAGATCTAGGTGAGGAGTGGGAGAATTCTCAAGAGCAAAAATGAAATCCAGTTGTCATTTGGAAAAGCTCCCATACTGAACCATCTACCTTACAAATCATTCGTCTCATGTACTGTAACTCATAAATAGTGAAAGAATATCAAGAGAAGAAAGAACCTAAAGAGATTCCCATCAACCACCAAAGACGCAAACATCTTGAAGCCAAACGGTGGCATGAATTGAACGAAGAAAGCAAGGGAATAGATCTTCATATGAACTCCAACGAAACAAAGATCATGTACACGTTGGAAATAAACACACAATGATCAAAACCTAAAATGCAAAGCTGGACAAAGTAGACCAGTACATCTACCTAGGACAACGAGTCACCATGAAATCCTGAAAAGAAGAAATCAAGCGGATAAACACTGTCGGAGAACTAGGTTCCAGTTGAGCAAACTCAACCATCAAGAAAAAGAAAATCGCATTAGTCCTGAAAAGAAGAGTATACAACCAATGCACCCTCTCGATAGTAACCTATGGAGCTGAAACATGAAACCAAGAGACTGACCAGCAATCTGAAAGAATTGTGCTCAACATCACATAGAGAGAACACAATACAGCAATGTATATTAGAGGAAAAACAGGATTCCGAAAGATCATAGAGACCATTAAGAAACTCAAATGGCTTACCATGTTGCAAGAATGGCAGACAACTGACGGACGACTCACAACATGGGTCCCCAGAGATCAAATGTGGAACTGAGACTGGCAGAATATGAGATTGGTGAGACGAACTGGACAGGTTCAGAAAATATCCGCAACGCCAACGATAGAGAATTGTGGCGAATCCTAGGAAAGGTCAATGTTAAACGACGGCCAATAAATAAAAAATAATAATAATAATAATAATAATAATAATAATAATAATAATAATAATAATAATAATAATAATGATGATCATGATGATGAATATTGCAGTTTTCAAATGGAACAAATCGTTGTAAGGTCCATCTGAAATATAGACAATATGAATAAAGAAAGGTAGAAACAGGATTGGTCAGTTACTCAATAAAAACCAACACTTGACCGAGGTTTTTGTGGCAACTTACATGATATAAACAAAGAAAGGTAGAAACAGGTGTGTTTAGTCACTCAATGAAAACCATCACCAGACTAATGTCTTTTGACAGTATGCTGTGTTGAGGGTTATTAATCAAAAAGTTTCGAATAAGGCTGACCAATGAGCAAATTAATTTTTTTCGCTTCTCGTTGAGAAATGATCGCAATAAAACTTATAATTTAAAAAAAAACGAGCGTTAATGTTGCTGGACACAATTTAAGGGACAAATTTAGAATAAACTTACATTGCAAATTGAACACTAAAGTGAAAATTTAGTTTGTGTTTTGGATCAAAAAACGAAAAAAGGATATTTCTAGACATACTAAAGAATATACATTTAAAATACGTACATAGCCAGGCTAAATCACCTAAATACTGAAGAAACGTACGATGATGGTTATGGTTGATGGTTCCTTATAACGGAGTCGGAGTATTTGACTGATGGCTACAGAGTTTGTTATTTAGTCGCCAGTGTCAGCTTGGCTAGAATTGATACAATCAATTGATTTCCCAAAGAGGATTAAAAAAAATTCATTGGGTTGTTAACGTTTTTGTGATGTTATGTTGGTTTTCAGATCATTCTATTCGAGTGGGAAAAAAGATGAAAGACATCAAAACAAATTAAGAAAGAATTTCAAGCCTTGGTATTTCATTACCACGTTACAGTTTTGGCCGTATCGATCAGTGCCGGGTCTCTCGAGAGCAACTTCTTGGGGTAAATGTACAGCTGCGAAAAAAGGTCGTGGGCGAAAATATGGGCTGTGAAACTGCAAGTATGATCTGTCTGATACTTTTACTGTACCATAAGGCAAATACGTTGCATATGATTTTTAAAAAATCCTGCGTTTTATTATTTGTATACACTGAGCGGAATATAGTGCATTGGGAGTAGACAGTACAAAAAAGGAATTGATATCAAACTCAGGTTTCACATAGAAGTAACTCTTTTGCTTTCTGTGTCTCGTCTCCCCTAATCTGGTCCCGTCCCCTGTCATTAGTCTTGTCATCGCTTGTTGATGAGCCAGCTGACTTCTGACTCTTGGCTGATCTGCTGGAATAAAAACTGTTCCCCTTCTCCTTGTCATTCCTAATTCCGTCTTTCCACCAATCCGTGGGTCACAATTCACCATTTAGTCTCTCATCGATCAGGGGCTGCAGCAAACTCTGTTATCATCTGACCTTACTTAGTTACATCAGATTTTTAGATGAAATTTGACGAAGGGTCAGAATTTGCGAGAATAAATTTACAAATTTTAAGGACAAAGCTTTTATGGAAGAGAATAAAATGACAGAATTCACAAGAAAATTCTAAAATTATCTTTGAAATTTGACACTTGGTAGGTAACAAATATTTGTAAATCATATTTTATATGATGGTCAGCAATTTATTTGTTTGAAGCCAGGGAGTTTTGTTTGATTACAGAAAATATAACACATTTACATAGTTGTAAAGCTATTTCAACTGAAAAAGATCACACAATTCAAATATCATTGTGTATAATCCTCTTTATCTTACAATAAACGGAATAATGAAAATTCCCCGAAGGAATCAACTGTTGCGTGAAAATATGCTCGAGGTTTGAATATGAAAGATGGACCGACCAACTGACGAACATATACTCAGGAGTATATAAGTTAAATCATGTTAGAAAAAATATCAATAGTTCAAAACATGCCTTTACAAAAGCACAATGAGAAATATAGACACTTTAGTTCATTCTTTAATGAAGAAATTTTTTTTTCATTATAATCTCCACAAAAAATACCAAATAAACTCGAGAATTGATGGAGTTTTGAAGACCAAAATTTGGGGACCACCTCTACATGAATAATGATTTTGTGAGGTTATATGTAAAAGACAATGTGATGCCCTCCCCCCTTCCCGAGTGTATTCCTTGGATGATCCTGGGCTGTCCAGTCGTCAAAATTCCCCTCACGGACTTGCTGATGTAGGACATTAGAAATTTTTGAACGCTAAATACATTGAAAAACTTTTTTTCAATAATTTTATGTGTCACTTCAGTCACTCATCTCTCAATGCAAAACATGTAATTTTCCCCCGTGTTAATATATATATATATTAATATATATATATATATATATATATATATATATATATATATATATATATATATATATATATGTACATATATATATATGTATATATATATATATATATATATATATATATGTACATATATATATATATATATATATATATATATATATATATATATATATAGTACAATACACAATACAAATCAGGAATACATATATATATATATATATATATATATATATATATATATATATATATATATATATATATAGTATAATACATAAAACAAATCAGGAATACAGTATAATGATATGATAGAATATCCAATGTGTACTGGGTTTATTTTATAAAGTGCTCCATACATTCAACATTAAACATGAAGTTGATTCAGAGTAGAGCTTGGAGTACGATGACAGAAGGATACGTTACACAAACATGTTTGTTTCTGTCTTGTTTGGGCTTCTTCACGAAATGGGAGTCATGTCTGTTTGTCAGACTCAATGAACCCTCATTGTTAAAAATGCTTTTAGGGTAACCTACGTAAGTAAGTCTCATTTAAAAAAAATAAATGTCTGGTATAAAATAATATCAAAATATGATAGACATAAAACCTTTTATAAACTGTCAAACATTTCTCTCCTCTACCTCAAGCATGTAAGCAGCAAAGTTTTCTCTGCACCGTTGCAAGTTTTGTTCTGAAAAAGACTGATGACACCCGTCGAAATGCATATTTCCATTTTTACATATGAATATACATGCATGCATATATTAGCAGACATATATTCATTCGTGTGCGTTTATCTATACACTAGGTGATCCCTGTGTGAAGGTTTGTGGGTATATTTGAATTTTCATGTAAGTTTTTAGAAAACCAACAACTGAGTTGGTTTCTGTAGAAGTGTCAATCATTTCAGGTGGTTGATTGGAAATTTTAACGTTTTCACTTTCAATCAGACAATTCCATTTCTATGGACTGTTCACACTGTTCATTACTATTGTAGATTCATTATTATTGTAATTGTGCTTTTCAGTGTATGGCCCTTGAGGGCTTGAGACTTGATTGGACTAACTCACATTCAAAAGATGCCCAAAGCAAATATTTTTATAACTATTTCTGTCGGAATCTAACTTTGCAAAAATGAAAATTATCGTTGATAAATCAGTCTTATACTGTTGCGAGTCTTTTTTTAAAACAAATTCAGCTGCTGAGTAGGTGAGGATCCGGATCACGTCAGCATTCTCCCGACTAGATGGCCATTTACCCCCATTCAATTTTATCAATTGAAATCCTCCCCCTAAAGAGGTCTCAAGGGGAGATGAATGATAGCACACTCCCATCTCGCAGTATCAGAGCGGATAGTAGCTCAGAAAATTTTGACAATTACAGTTTGTGTTAATTTTCTTACAAAAGGCATGAATCAATCTCTACATCCCAACCATGAGTAATAAAGCATTATGAGGTGATACCACTTCGGGTGCTTTCCCCTCTAAGTCTATTTAACAGATCGTGAACAGGACAAAGGAAGTAGTGATATGATATATGGAAACTAAGCTTTGAGAGCTAAAGCTGTAGCCAGCGTGAGGGCACGACCAACACACCGTTGACCTGTCTGGTGAAGGGAGATGTTCAAATGACTTTATTATGTTATGGATTCCTTTGAAATCAAAAAAATGAATGCATGTTTTCTTTAGGGATTACAAGGACATATGACTCTTTTATAGATATTTATTCCACATAAATTGTGGCGCAGAGTAAGTTTATGAGGCAAATTATGTCCATCGCAATCCGAGGCAACATTGTGAGTGGTTAAGATGCTAATTAATGTATTAAATTAGGTCTTAAACCAAGTCTGGTAAAGGAACATATTCGCAAGTGCATTTGGTGACATTCAAATTTACTATCAATGGCTTGCGATGACAATTTGAATATTAGTGTACAACGAAGGATGCAACTGAGAAACAGTTTTCCAAACTGAACAGTAAAAACTTCCAAAAAATGTTGAATTATTGAATGTGTGCAAAACTTTCCATCGAAAAAATAGATATCAACTGCGTATTCAGTATCCCCTTTCGAAAATTAGAACTGAGAACTTTTGCACATACCCAATGCATTTGCAAAAGATTTGTTGCAAATCACCAAATGTAATTTTCTCACAGACGAATTAGGGTAAACAAGACGATTGATAAAACTAGCGATTCCATATGTTTGGCCCAAATCAGCCAATCAGAACTGCAAAATTCTTTCGATTCACTTTTATGGATTCCTGATTTTGTTTCGTATTTAATTATAGCAGAAGAAAAATCAACATCGATATGCCGACTACAATAGATGTATAACATCACGTATGACTTCCGGTCCAAAACATTGAAATTAACCATAAAAAACTTAAAAAAACAACAACAGTATGGCACAAAGAGCTATGGAAAGAGCAATAATAGGGATAACTCGAAGAGAAAAAAATTCACATGGATCAGAGGGAGGACTAAATGGAGAATATTGTAAAGATAATCAATCAACAAAAATCAACATTGACTCTACACTTAGCAAGGATAAATAACGATAAATTGAGCAAAAAGTCAACAGATTTATTCCCAATGGACAGTAAACGCCGTTGGAAAAGACCAGTCACAAAATGGAACGATGCAATAAAAAGGTTTGCATAGGTTAGCGCTGTCCCTCTTTCTTTAGCTGGGCTTGGGACCGGAAAGCTGACCAAAAATTAACACTTTGTCGGAGAGTATAGTTTCATTAATGATCTTTGCTTTGACGTACATCAAGTTATGGTGGTGTTTAATCAACAGAGTAACTCAAAAAGCCGTATGTAAGTTCTAAAAGGTGTGCTGTTTTAAAACTATAATCAAACAACATATTCATCAGAAATTAAGGTAATAACAGAATTAAACGTATGCCTTTATTGCACATCATGAACTGGTTAATACAATACGGAAACAGCGCATCCGTTGTAACAAACTGTCTGGATCATGGTGTGCGAACTGATAGAGATGCATTTAATTTCATTATACATTGATTTCTCACGGCTTCGCTGCTTAATAATACTTTCTGATTCTGCGAAAAGAATATTTTAGAGCTTTTGTATGACTTTTGGAATCTATTCATGCTGCTTAAACACAGCTATTGGTTTATGTACGTCAAAGCAAAGATAACTATTTGACATTAAATCAAAATGAAATAATCAAGTCAGATTGTTTATGTCATGTCTCTGTACTTGCTATAAGGATTCCTAGAATATCATTTTTTAAAAACCTGATTGGCGATGCCTTTGAGGCATACAAAACAGAGCAGGACTTAATTTGATGGGATTCAGTAAAAAAAAAAAAAAAACATCAATTTTGTTACCGGCAGGATCTGATGAATCAGTCCAATGGGTTTCATAGATCTTTTTTTGTAATCCAATTTCACTATTTACATTGATATATCTTTGATGTTCCGAATGTTACAGTCACGCACGGAATCCTTCAATTACATGCAAGAATGCATTCGTATTTGTTCAGAAGCTGAGAACAATGACTGCATTAGATGCATGCATCAGAGAAACACAGATACGCGACAAAAGCTTTCATTACAAATTGTCCGTCGTACAACAAGTCTTGTAATTCATGTACCATGATCTTACAAGCTGTTTTTCCTTGATATTTACTGAAATTTTGAGATTATAATTAAGTAAAACTAATGTTTGTAAGCAGATGAATGAAATTCTTTTGGCAAGACATGGAATTCTATATGGTTCAACACCATCTACTGCATCCCTCCTTTGGAGTATTTGAAATAACTGCTTTGTTGAGAGCATTCAAGCCAGGCATATTGGGTTCGTCTTTGAAAGTATACAATGTCTAAACGAACAACATTTTTTATCCATGGTAAATTGAATATTTAAAAAATGATTGCTAATAAGTATTTGAACAAGTGCACAATCTGTTTTTATTTCCTGAGATTGCAGAGGTCATTACGGATTTTGAGCTGGGGAGTGGGGCCAAAATCAACTTACTAGGTTGGCAACTCTTCCATATTACAATGTGAGTTCACTTTTATAATCCCCTTGATAAATCCTGAAAAAGATTTTAGAAGGATGGGGAAACAAAAGCATTCTGAGCAGCAAAACATGACTGAATACCTTGTAGTGATTGCAAAACATTTGGTTGTCCTTGCATAATATTCCTATTCTTGACTCTCAAATCCGAGCAGTTAAGAGCAAAATGTCTGTTTGTTCAAATACTTATAACAGGTACTGTATTTTAATGTGGTAGCGAATGGCCTGCTTATACCCAAACCCTATCATAATTGGAAGTAAATCTTGAATTTAGCCTTAATCTGACAGTATAAGAAATAGTACAGAGCTGACTGATGCTTGTTTTTTGAGGACCATCATCGGGTAAACATCATTCGCCTGTTTGTCTGCATGTCACACTCCAATCTTTTTTTTTGAAGTTCTTTTTTATGTTCAAAGTGCTGGGGGTAGAGAAGTAGTTCTAGGAATGGAATCAAAACAAAGACCTCAAAAATGACGGGGAGAGGGGGAAAACAGGTAGAGTTACGTAGAAGAATAGAGAGAGGCAAGACTATATTCACCAAAAGGAGACGGCTGAACTCGGCCATGAAGAAAAGACGAAAAGCAAGTAAGTTGAATGAAGTAGAATTGAAAATACTTTCTAAGTGAAATATTCGGTCAAGTGCTTCATGCATCTTTATGATTTTTTTTCAATGCTACAGAGTTTTCGATTTCCACCTCTGAATAAACTGTCTGAAAAACAACAAGATAGGTCTAATTAGAAACTTCTACATGACTAATATCTATTAGTTGCACGCTTTGCTGGTGATCAATCTAAAAATGGGTGATCAATGATTTAGTTACTTCTCTCACCTTTTGTTAGACAGTGATCACTGAAAAATTCCGAATTTTAAAAAGGACCCACAAAGTGAGGGATCAATTTATCATAAACTTACATTGTAAATTGAGTCATCCGCTGAAAACCCAGGGAAGAATTTTCAATGAAACAATTTTTTTTGTTGACATAAGGAGTTAAAGTTCAATTGTTCTGGCTTCTGACTCCATTGGTACAACCTGTACACATGACACACAGTCAGTTACCCAGCCGGACTATCTTAGAAACTGAAGAAACCAATGTTGAGTTTTGGTTGGTGGTTTCTAATATCTGATTGGCAAAGACTCAGAATTGATGAGATTCATAGAAAAAAAGGTAGTATCGGTATTGTCACGTTTTGATGAGTCTGTTCATACCATAATTCCCTCGCGCACGCACACACGTTTTGAGACCAGTGCACAAATCAAATGCATGTGCGCACAAAATATTTCAAATCATGTAGATAGCTTACAGGGTTTTTATTGAAAAAAATAATTGCTTCCTTATGCCGATTTCAAAAGTGCACTCATACTTTTGTCTCCGGAAAAATGTTTGCACCGCGTAAGATTTTTGTGCCTGCGGATAACAAAAAAAGACGGAGGAAATATTGGTTCAAAGTCTTTTCAAATCCGTGGTGAAAAGGATTCATAGAACATTTTTGTGATTCAATTTCGCTATTTTCATTGATATATCTTTTTATGCTCCGAATGTTACAGTCGTGTGTGCTCTTCTTGAATTACTTAGAATAATGGATTAGCATTCGTTCAGAAACAGGAAACAATGACTGCGTGCAATGCATGTCTCACAGAGACACAGGCACGCGTCAAAAATCTTCCCCACGAATGAATAGTTCGTCGTATATTCAGAGCTGGACACACGAGGTACTAAGTGCCTGGGGTGCCTGTCATGTGTTCGAGACAGCAGGAATTTATTAATACAAATGGGAAAACGGATAAATTAAATAGTCAGATTTGTCAGGAATATATGACGGTTGAATACCTTCTGCTGTGGTAAAACTGAGAGAAGCAATTGGCGAAAGGAAATTCTTATGATCAATAACAAGCTCATTTAGGTTTAGTTAGTTCGATGAGTTTATAGTGACCGTGGCATAAGCGCTTTGTGGTTGCTTTCTGGTTTACCTTTGTCAACGAAGTTGGAGTGGTATGTTTATTTGGCCACGTCTCTCCGTTTATCCACACAGAGATTTGCAATAGAACTGAACAAATTGCGATGGAATTTCGTTGGAGTATGGACATTGGGAAAAGGGATAGGTGGTTAAATTCTGATTAAGAGATATTTCCCAGCCTTTTCCCCAAAGATTATTGCATACGCTCATGTCTATCCACACGATATCTCCAAAACTTCTCAATCAATTTTCATTGAGCCATGTGGTAGCATTGATGATAAGCTACTAAAGAAGTGACTCAATTTGGAGACGAGCCCAGTTACACTTACATATCCCTTATGTCGTAGTTATGATTCTGCACCACATAATACCGCCAAAATGTCCTGCCTGTCCTCATTATATCTCCAATAGCTCTCAATGAGAGATCATTGGAAGAACTGATTAAATCTAAGGGGAAATCAATGCCCAATTACTTCCTCAGCATTAAACTTATACGTCGCAATCACATAATACCACCAAAATTCATTGTTGTCCACACGATATCTCCAAAAGCTCTCAATGAACTTTAATGATTTTTTGTGGATGGATGGACAATAAACTACGGAATAGATAATCAATTTACTCTGAGTACTGTCTAGTTTTAGGTGCAATCTTCATAAGGAGATTAATAACGTTCTCCAGAACAAAACAATTAGCCTCTTTATATCAAGATTCACTGTCTGTCAAGTCGTTCATCAAATGACGCATTGTTAGTCAGAATGAAAATATCGAATCTGAAACTTGAACCATTTTCTGTTTTTTTCCTTTTATATGTCTATCATTATGAATGATCTATCAGACAGATATTGATTTTTATTTATCATTGAACCTTTGAATGCCGATCAAAATCAATGCAAAACATCCTGTTAAGAAACTGTGGACCGTGAAATAGAATAGGATTCGCAAGCCTGGAAATTCCGGCCTCCCGTTTCCTGAAATAAAAGAAAAGAAATGTTGAAGGGAACAAATCAGATGGAAAGAACTTTTTCTCTTCGCGTGAGAAAAAGATGGAACTGATTCAATTTACTTGGTCGATCAAGTCTAACAATTGAGTTGATACTAAAGAAGGGGTCAGCACTAAACTGATACTCAGAAAAATTTGGTAAGTCATTGAATTGAAACCGTGACGTGACAGACGTATTTTGGCAGCTTGCTGTGTTTGGGGTGAACAATTAGACATTTGGGAGGGGGAGGTGATGATAAATAAGTTATTTCTCTCATTTTGTCGACTTGTTATCACTGAGAAAAAGTCTGATTATTTTTAGAACAGGCGTGTGTGAATACTTTAGGACCATTTTAGCATAAACGTATATGTCAAATGGAACAATTGAGGTTATCAAAAAGACATAATAAGAAGTAGATGTTCGGAATTTCAGCCCCCTAATACCATTGGTGCTACTTATACACGTGATAGTCAGGCAGGTAGACCAGCTTAAAAACTAAGAGCGTATACTTAGTGTTGTGTGTAACTAAAAACTGAATGAAAAACATAGACGGAGATAATTATACAAAAAAAAATTGAGTTACCTCCCTTGAAATTTAAATCCAGCCTTTGATATTGGAGATATCTCTTAATCGGTGATTGTTTCCTAGTTCCGTCCCAAATTTTGATCATCTCTTTTAGTGCCCACACCTCCTAGAAATTTCATAAAAAATCGTTGAGAACTATTAGAGATATTGTGTAAACAGACAGGCGGACCAGTGAATACAGATACCTCTTCAGAAATTGTTGGCAGAAGTTATAGATTTATAGACTCCGAACAAATCCCTAGCGATTCATTTTGCCAGAAGGTCGGATAACAGCTTGACATCACGATTCACAACGTGACGATTTAGACGTTCAGAAAATGTGAGCTCCACTACACCAACGATCGAATGGTCTTGGTGGGCTATCTATCCAACGAGGACGATGAAAGGCTGATGATGATTGCCCAATCCTAGATTCACGACAGAAAATATTCTGAAAAAATTGTTCCGGTTGCGGTAAGGGCAATACAGGTTTCCCTTGTTATCCCAAATTATCTATGAATTCTTTTCTCTAAGCCAGAATGGTGAAAAACATCGAAGCAATAACCTAGGGATTACAAGGGGAACCATTGAGCGTCACCAGACCCAGGGAATGTTATGCTTAGTTTTGGGGGGTCGGGTGATCGAGAGAACAGGATAATGCAGCGTATGAGGGGAAAAACGTGCATGTTGTCTCTATAATGATTCGCAGCAAGATGAAAGCTAGACGGTACTTTTGCTTTTGGCCTTTCTTGTAAGAACGAAAATGCAGCGCCTTGCAATAGGGTTTCTTTATTTTTAGAAGAAGAAGAAGAAGAAGAAGAAGAAGAAGAAGAAGAAGAAGAAGAAAGAAAGAAAGAAAGAAAGAAAGAAAGAAAGAAAGAAAGAAAGAAAGAAAGAAAGAAAGACAGACAGAGAGGAGAAGAAAGGAAATAGATGAATGACAAAAAAGTTGAAGAAATCTTTGAGAAAGGATAATAAAAAAAATGTTTGTTACGAAGAAAAAAGACACAGCAAACAGACTGATAAATCAGATGGAAAATTGAATTACTTTTATCTAAATATCCCAAAAGAAAAGCAAGAAAAAAAAGGAACCTTTCTATTCTAAACTGTTTATCCTTCTCGAAGAAACATCACTGAAGCAAGGATCAACAGCAAAGCAAGGATCAAGCCAGAAATCAGCTCAAAGGCAAGAATTATTACAAAAGCCATGATCAGCCCGATGATCAGCACTAATGCAAAGATCAGTACTTGAACCGATAATTGATTCGGTACTGTCGACCTTTATCAAAGGTATCAGTTTTGTCAATCGGAAAGATGGTTGGAGCGACTTGAATCAAACTCTAACAATTTGTTTTATCGGAATATCTTAATCACCGGAAGATATAGAAATCAACCAATACTGCCGAAACATTATTTCCCAGATCATCCAATTCGAGCGTCCTCTTAATCGAATTCAAACCAATTACTCAAATCATTCGCACCAGAAAACATGGATTTGATCAAATAATCGTTCAAGACGAGTGTCTTCCATTTCTGGTTACGTAGCGTCAGAAACTAACGCTTAACATTGTCAGTATCCGAATGTCATCATTTCTTCTTTTTTTTTTTTACTTCTGGAGGCTCCTCTGCTGAATAGGTTAGGTTATAACGAAGATAAATAAAACAGATCTGGTCAGTCACTCAAGAGAAACTGTCACATACGGCTTTTTTGCAGCAAGCTGTGTTGGGGGTGATCAAATAAAGAAATAGGAAAAAAGGTGATCAATAAATGAGTTACATCTCTTGTATTTTGTTGGGCAATGATCACAAATAAATTTGAATTTTTAAAAAAAAAGAACAAGTATGAATACTACAGGACAAAAACTAAGGGAAAATTTAGCATAAACTTACTTTATGAACCCTCAATTAAAAAACCGATTTAGGGGAGGATTTCAGGTTAAACAAAAAATATTTTGTTCTAGATATAGATATAATATGGAGTGAATATTTCGATTTTCAGACCCCTAGCTCTCTTGTCTGCAGTTGGTGATTCTACTAACCAAAACTGAACGTGAACACTAATGAAACTGTGCAGTTTGTTTGTGTTTTTCAAATCATATGATCTAGTCTTTTGGTAACAGTAATTTAGCCCTTATCTGAATCTCTCAAATCCTTCTTTTAACAGATCAGAATGAAATACTGGGGCTGGCTTCCCTGCTTATATAACCAATGGTTTTTATGACACAGTTGCTGTCATTTTTTCCACATTGGTCGTATTGTTTTGGCTCATCAGTGTATGTTTGAGTTTTCCCATAAAAGTTTTGCAAAATTCAAAAGTCAGATAACAGATCAGAGACAAGGAGAAGTGTGAGGCGGATGGAAGGAATATTATTTTTCGTCAAGTTATTGAAAATTGGAAAAGATCTTTCTTCGTTGAGTTGAAATATTCATAAATGGATTAGCTATGCGAGCAAGAACTGAAAAAATTAAATTTGACAATTATGTTGTATCCGTAAACTGTGACAGTGCTTCGTCAAATTTCCACGGGTTCTGCTTGTTGATTTTTAACCAAAAACCCCATAATATCAAAACTATTGTCATTTTTCGTTGGTTGGTTTGTTAGTTTGTTGGTTTCTGTCACGCTAGAGCAAACAGAAAGATAGGAAGGGAGTGAAACAAGGCTTTACTGTGACTTCTACATCACTAATGTAACTGCTGCTGATATCTCAGAAGTACGACGGTGAAATTCAAATAAATGAAAGCATCTCTGATTCTTCAGAAATGAAACCGATGTTTTTTCTCATATCAAAAAAAGAAATCCGTTTTTACCCAATTATTTTGACCAACTGTTTTTAAATTATTCCGTCAAATTCAAATGAAACACAGAAAATATGAAGAAATGTATATCATCGAGGTAAAATTTTCCTAAGTTCGAAAATGGATTCTAGTTAATAGGGTCGTATTGGGGCCGATTTTAGACGTTATACCCAGCTTGTCCGATTGACAGATCAATTTTTCATGCACAAACCCCTAGAGGTCTTCTGAATTCAATGGGAACAACTTTCACAAAAACTAGAACTAGTCAAGTCCCTTTATTTTTCTGCATTTTCTTTCTTTTGAAATTTGAATTACAAGCAAAAGTATTTGAAAGATAGTGGTTTTGAGAACTGGAAAATATATTTTTCTGATATTCTGTTAGATTTTTTTAATGTTAATTCTTTGCTGCTGCTGCTTGGCCTAAATAAACGGCACATTGGTCATGATAAACGATGAAATTAATCTGAATAAGGGGATTCCTCTTTATTCGTAATTCATTCATACTTGAATATTCTGGTTATTTTCATGGACACTCTGCTAGTGAAAAATATATTAAATTGTAAAAATATTTAATTTCCCAGAAAATTCTGATATATGCCTTCTGGGGATAGACTTGATGGTAATTAAAACTGGTTATTTCTTTACATTTTTGGACTTTTTATGGAGGAATATTTCATTCATTTAACGAAAGTGAAATTAGATTCTATTCAAAGATTTTGATATGTTTGAGCAGGACAAAACAATGGCCCAGACTTTCCCCGAATAATCAACTTACATAATGAATTGTGAGATTTTCTTGGTTGTCTGTTTGTAACAATGGACTCTTCTACGTAACAATCCACATATATAATTGACAGTATGATTTTCTTGATTATTTTCTGTAACCACGGACTCTTCCACTTGAAGATTTAAAAAAATCTACTTTACCAAAAAGTGTGATTCTCTTGGTTCTGTGCTGGTGACTATGGATTCCTTCACTTTAAGGTAACTGTCTGAAACCGTTGAATCTTCCACTATGTGTTAACAATCTCTCCGTAACCATGGACTCTTTCACAGGTAATAATCTATCTCATATAGTGAACAGTGTGATTGTCTTGGTTCTCTGTTCAATGTAACAAGTTTGTGGATAAAAAAGTTTCTAAAAATCAATTCAAACAATGAACTCTTCCACTGAAATTAGTATTTTCTTTTTTCCTCAAGAAAATAATTTTATAGAAGTCAAGTACACGTTATCTCCGCTTTTATGCCACTCGTCACTCTTTCAAAGGCAAAAATTAAAAATAGCGTTCAGCTGTTGTTTTATTGTGTGTCATTGTAGAAGGTGTGCATACCTTCTTCCTCTCAATTCTTCTATCCTAGTGCCTCTCACCAACACAGCCTCTGTTGACCCAGCTTGATATAACATTTCTTGGATCTGGGGACGCTCAAAAACATTCCCACATATATTTTAATGGTAATTGCTCCTTCACTTTAAATAATTTCATCTTACAGAAAGCTTTTTTACCGCAAGTTTCAGATAGGAGGACCAATCTATGTGATAAAAACAACGATATAATCTTCTACAGAACCGAATTTTCCGTCCAACTCCTGGGAGGCAGTCACTTTTGGTTGAAATAACTTGGGAAAACTTGCATCCAGTATATTCATCACGGGTAATTACGTCACTTCCAATTTCATCGCCTTGGGAATTCATCGCTAGGTGATTCCATTGTGACAAAATACATTGTCCCGGATAATTACGTCGCCTTTAATTTTATCACCTTGTAAATTCATCGCAAAGTGAATCGATAGCGACGGAATATATCGTCCTGGGCGATTACGTCAGTTCTTGTTTCATCACCTTGAAAATTCAATACAGGTTTATTCGATCGCAAAGGAATACATCGTCCCGGAAAATTACGTTGCCACCTATTTTGTCAACTTTCCAATTCATTGCAAGGTAATTCCATTGCGACAGAATACATCGCCCAAATAATTACGTCACCTGTGATTGCAGTATCTTGTAAATTAATCGCAAGGTAATTCCGTCGTGACGCAATATATTGTCCCGGATAATCATGTTCATTGATTTCATCACCTCGAAAATCTATCTAAAGGTAATTCCATCACAATGGTATATATAGTCCCAAATAATCATGTTACCTCTCATTCTTCGTCTTGTAAATTCATTGCAAGGTGATTCCATTGCAACAGAGAATACTGTCCGGGATAACTACGTCACCTCTGATTCCAACAACTTTTTAATTTATTGCCAGGTCAATCCAACGCATGAAAATACATCGTCACTATGATTACGTTGCCTGTAATTTCATCATCTTATGAATCCACTGAAAGGTAATTCCATCAGGACCAAATACATAATCCTGAGTAATTATATTGCTTTTGATTTCATCATCTTATGAATTACAGAGTGATTAAAACGCATCAGAATCCATCGTCTCTGATAATCATGTCATCTCTAATTCAATCAGCTTGTGAACCATTTGCAATACACTGTTCTGGATAATTACGTCGCATTCTGAATTTATTGCTAAATAATTCCATCGTCCCTGGACAATAATGTCGTTTCTAATTCATCACCTTGAAAATTCATTACAATGTAATCCTATCGCAATGGAATGCATTGTCCCTGATGATTACATCACGTTCTATTTCATCACCTTTCGTGCAGATTAATTATATCACGACAAAACATTGTCTCGGATAATAATATCACCTCTAATTTAATCACCTTCAGTGCGAGATCATTCCATCGTGAGATTACATCGTCCCGGATAATAACGTCTCCTTTAATTCATTACATTGTAAATGCATTGCAAATGAATTCCATTGCAAAGGAATATAGATAATTATATATCATCACCTTACAAATTGATCGCAAGGTTATTCCATCGCGACAGAACATACTGTCTCGTGTAATTATGTTGCCTCTAATTCTTCACCTCGAAAATCCATTGCTTAATAATTCCATTATAATGGAATACATCGTCACAGATAATTACGTCACCTTTAGTTCATCTCATCATGTATACATCGCGAAGTAATTCTTATGAGGAGGAATACATCGTCCAAAATAATTACGTGGCCATTGATTTCATCACTTTGTAAATCCATCGCAAAGTGATTCCATCGCAACGTAATACATTGTCTCGAATAATTACGTCATCTGTCAGTTCATCATCTGGTAAAATCATCGCAAAGTGACAAAATACATCACTCCAGATGATTGAATAATTCCATCGCGATGGAATACACATCCTGGATAATTATGTTGCCTCTAATTCATCAGTTTGGAAATTCATTGCAACGTAATTCCAGAGTGATAGGATACATTGACCCTGATAAGAACATGGCTTCTAAATTCATCACCCTGTAAATTCATCGCAAAGCAATTAAATATATCGTCCTGGATAATTACATCCCATCTAATTTATCATTTCATATCACTTTCAATTTCATAACCTTACAAAATCATTGTTAAGTAATTCCATTGTGAGGGAACATGTTTTCCTGGATTTGCCTTTGATTTCAACACTTAGTAAATTCATTGCAAGGTAATTCAATTTCGACGGGATGGATGATTACGTTGCCTTTAATTTCATCGTATAATAAATTTATTGCAAGGTAATTCCATGATGATTGAATACATTTTCCCTGATAATTACGTTGATTTTAATATCTTCACCTTGTTATTTCATCGCTATGTAATCCCACTGCATCCGGATAAATCGTACGAGATAATAATGTTGCTTTTAATTTCATCGCGTAGTGGATTTATTGCAAAATAATTCCAACGCAATAGAACAAATAATTCTGGATAATTACGTTCTTTTCAATTTCTTCCTCTTATAAATTAATTGCAAAGAAATTCCCTTGTGGATGCATACATCGTCCTGGATAGTTATGTTGCTTTCAATTTCTTCTCCTTGTAAATCAATCGCAAATTGATTCTATTACGACCTAATGCATGGTCCCAGATAATTATGTTGCTTTTAATTCCATTACCTTGTAAATCTATCGAGAGGTTATTCCATTTTGACGGAATACATCATCCTGTATAATTAAGTTGCTTCTAATTTCATCATCTTGTGAATTTATGGCATATTGCCAGATATTTGAGTTATCTTTACTTTTATCACTTTGCAAATTCATTACAAGGTAATTTCATTGCGAAGGAATACATCGTCCCAGATAATTACATTGTTTTCAATTTCATCATCCTGTAAATTCATTGCAAGTTTATTCAATTGTTCTGAATACATTGTCTCAGATAATTACATTGCCTTTAATTTATTCATCTTGTAAATTCATTGCAATTTAATTCCATCGCTACAGAACGCAACATCCCAGATCACGTTGCTGTTGATTTCATCACCTCGTGAACTCATTGCAAGGTAATTCCATTGAGATGGGAAACATTGCCCCATTTCGAAATTCATCATCTCAAGGTAATTCAATTTCGACGGAACACATCGTATCATATAATTAGGTTTACTTCAATTAGATCGCATTGTATATTAATCACAAGTTAACTCCATTGCAATAAAACCAAACGTCCTGTGCATTACATTGGCTTACATTTCTTTATTTTGTAATTCCTTTGTGAATTTAAGGCAATTTATTTCTTTCTAATTGCGACAGAATACATAGTCCTGCATGATAACGTTGCTTCTGATTGCATCACTTTGTGAATTCAATACAAAGTAATTCCGTCACAATGGAATACATTGTCCCTGATGATTCTGTTGCCTTTGATTTTTATCCCCTTGCAAATCCATTGCAAGGAGATTCAATTGTGACGGAGTACATCACCGTGGATAATTTCATCACGTTTAATTTTATCTCCTTGTAAAATCATCGCAAGGCTATTCCTTGGCAACCGAATACATTGACCCGGAAAATTACGTTGCCTTTATAAGATGATGGAATTAAACGCGTTGAAATCATCCCAGACAATGTTTTAACTTTGTAAATTCATTGCAAGGGATACATTGTCCCAGATAATAACGTTGCCTTCCACTTTTTCATCCTGTAAATTCATAGTAAGGTAATTTCATTGCAACGAAATACATGGTCCAAGATAATTACATTGCTTTTAATCTATTCACCTTCCAAGTTCCGTTGTTTGGGAATGTATCGTTTCAGATAATTACGTTGCTCTTAATTGCTTCACAATATGAATTGATACCATGACGACAAAATACATCGTCCCGGATAATTCCATCGCCTTTAATTTCATTACATTTTAAATTCATCGCAAGATAATTCTATGGCAATAGAAAACATCGTTTCAGATAGCTACATCGCTTTGAATTTCTTCAGCCTGTAAATTAATCGAAAGGTGATTTAAATACGACAGAATATACCATCGCGGATAATTACGATGCCTTTAATTTCATAATCTTGTAAATTCATTGCAAGCTGATTCCATCGCGATGAAATACATCGTCCCAGATGATTTCAAGGCGGTTAATTTCATCACCCTGTAATTCGTCGCAATTGCACTGCAAGGGAATACATCGTTTCAGATAAGATATGTTGTTATTAATTTGTTCTCACTGTGTAGTTTATAGTAATGACGATGAAATACATTGTCCCAGGTGATTTCGTTGCGTTTAATTTCATCACCTAGCGAATTCATTGCAAGTTAATTTAATAGCAATGGAATACATTGTCCTGGATAATTCCAATGTATTTAATCATATCATCATTGTAGGGTAAGTTTCATGCCATTTGAATACATCGTCTCGGATAATAACGTTCCTTTAATTTCTTAAACCTTGTAAATAATGGGTGACCGAATACATGTTGGATAATTTCGTTGCCCTCAATTTTTCCATCCTGTAAATTCATCGCAGGGTGACGAAATACATCGTCCGAGATTATTTCATTGCATTTAATTTCATGACTTCATTGTTAGGTAATCCAATCACAACAGAGTACATCGTCCTTAATAATTTGTCCCAGATGATTTCATCGCGTTTCATCACCTTATAAAATCATGGCGATGGAATATACCGTGTCGGATATTTACGTTGCTTCTGATTTGATAATCATCAAGATAATTCTGTTGCAACCGAACACATAGTCCTAGCAAATTACATTGCCTTTATAAGATGATGATAATAAATGCGATAAAATCACCCCGGTTGATGAATTTACAGAGTAAAATACTTCGTCCTAGATAATTACGTTGCCATTCATTTTTTCATCCTGTAAATTAATTGCAAGGTGACTCCATTGCGATTAGATGATAACGTTGCCTTTAATTTCTTTAATTTCTTTACCTTGTAAGTTCATTGCAAGGTAATTCCCCGGTGACCGAAAACATAGTCCTGGAACATTTTGTTGCTTTTAATCTGTTCACCCTGTAAATTCATAGCGAGGTAATTTCCATTGCAAATATATTGTTTACGATAATTAAATTACTTTTGATTTTCTTCACCTTGTAAATTCATCGCCAGTTAATTTCATGGCCATGGGATACTTTCTTTTTCTGGCTGATTACATTTCTTTACTCTCGTGAATTCATCAAAAGGTAATAACATTCCGACTGAATACATTGTCCAGGATAATTATATTGCCTTTATTTCATCATCTTTGGAAATCATTCCAAGTTAATTCCATTGGAACTGAATATAGCGTCCCGCATAACTATGTGGATTTTGATCTGATCACCTTATGACTTCATTATAAAATTATTCCCCTTGAAACGGAATACATTGTCCCAGATAATTATGTTGGCTTTAATTTCATGACCTTGTGGATTCATTGCAATGTAATTCCATGACGATGGAATATATTGTCACCGGTCATTACTTTTTTTCATTTTTTTCCGCCTTGTAAGTTCATCGTAAGGTAATTCTGTATCGAAAGAATACATTTTCTTATATAATTACAATGCCTTTAATTTTCTCACCTTTGAAATTCATTGCAAAGTAATTCTGTTGCAACGGGATAAAACACCCGTATAATAACGCTGCCTTTAATTTCTTTATCCAGCAAATTTATTGCAGAGTAGTTCCATAGCTATGGAATGCATCATCCCAGAAAATTTCTTCTCCTTGTTGATTCATTGCAAGTTAATCCCGTTGCAATGTATTACACTGTCCCAGATAATTTTGTTGCTTTAAAATTCATCACCTTTTAAATTCATCGCAAGTTAATTCTTTTACTATTGCATATATTATCTCAGATAATTACGTTTTTTTAAATTGTTTCGTCTTGTAAATTCCATTGAGACGGAATACATTGCCCCGGAAAATGACGTTGCATCTTATTCTCTTGCAATGGAATATATCATCCTGGATAATTATGTCACCCTCAGTTTTATTTCCTTGTAAATTCACTGCAAGGTAATTCCATTGCAACGGAATACATACTCCCGGGTAATTTCTTCGCTTTGAATTTCATCACCCCGTAAAATCATAGCAAGATTATTTCATGGCAAGCAAATGCGTTGTGCCTGATAATTATGGCCCGATTTTTCATCACCTTGTGAATTCATCGCAATGTAATGCGATGGTATACATTGTCCCGGATAATTACGTTGCTTTTAATTTTTCCATTTTTCAAATTCATTGCAAGGTAAGTTAATCCCGTTGTGCTAGAATGCATCGTCCTGGATAATTATTTCGATTTTAATTTTATCACCTTGTAAGATCATTGCAAGGTAATTCCCTGGCGACTGAATACATTGTCCTTGAAAATTACGCTGTCTTTAATTTCTTCACCCAGTAAATTCATCGCAAGGTAATTCCATGGCGATGAAATACATCATCAAACATCATACATAGATGACTTTCATTCGGTATGTATTTATTCATTTACACTTTTGAGTATATTGTTGATTCATTTGATTGAATTGAATTCAGGTGGAAGTGAACAATGAATAGATCACCTACACATCCCTGGTTCCTTTTCTAATGGACACAAGTTTTTAAATGTAATAAACGTATCTACGTTTATTACATTTAAAAACTTGTGTCGATTAGAATAGGAACCAGGGATATGTAGGTGGTCTATTCATTGTTCATTGTTTTTGTATAAAAACAAACAATTCACTTTCTCACTGATCAAACTTGAAAAGGTTGATAAGAGAGAATAGGCGAAAAAAGAAAAATATTTTTACTTTCTTTACGTTACACTATGCTGTAAAATTTTTAAAATAAATTCTTTAAATAAAAAAGGTGTAAGGTGAGAAATCGTTCAAACTTTGAGGAGTTTTAAGCATAGCGTTGTGGAAAAAACAATTAGATACGCACTATGTATTTACTGCAATTCAATTACTGGTAAAACCCCATTTGGAGAATAGATTTTGGAGAACCCCAATCACAAAGCCAATAAGGAAACTGACTACATTTTGGCTGACAGGAGCAAATATTAATCAAGGCTCGAGAAAAAACAGTTAGTGTCCATATTTCGTAATCTCTTTACAGCTTCACATCATTCTTTCTTTTAATCAAATGGAAAGAAATGGTTTTATTACGGAAACAAATGTTGTTACATGAAATCAAAAATTTACTGGAACACTCATTTACAGATAATGTGTTTACCTCGATGTAATTACCTCGTAATGAATTTAATGGCGATATATCTGCCACGATATAATAACTGGCGTTGGATTTACTGGGCCATGGATTTACAGGCAATATCTTCACTATTTTATCAGGATATGAACGACGTAATTAGCGGCGAGGATTCTACTGGGTCACGAATTTACAAGCGATATATTAAATGCGCTGTAATTTACTGGCCATATATCTACTTCGATGCAATTACGAACAAGAGCAACACCGTGAAATATATTCAAGGCCCAAATTAAGTCGATGTAAGAAGTGACCACGGAATGGTAAGATTGAAAATCTAAATTAAGACCAACAAAGGACGCAGGGAAATATTCGACACCAAAGAATAACCACTAAAAGTACTTAGAGAATTCACCTGACCCATCTACTGAAAAACAGATATGAACTTCTTACCAAACGAGAAGAGAATGACAACGAGTTTAAAAACATAAAAACCTTTCTGATAGAAGACGCCAGACTAAAGAGCAAACAAACCATCAATGAAATCTCAGAAGAGACGGAGAATCTCATTGGAAAACGCAGGAATCTCAAACCACAGACAACAGCAAGAGAAAATTGAAGCAACCTGAAAGAAACAAAGAGAAGATGAAAGACAACAGTCTTGAAAAAAAAAAGCAAAATAGAGATCTCAACAACTACAGGCCAATAATCCTGCTCAATTGCATCTACAAACTTCTCACCCAAGAGATCACCAACCGAATCACCAAAACGCTAGATGAAAACCAACCAAGGGAACAAGCTGTCATCAGAAAAAGCTATTCAACTATCAACCACGTTCGGTAAATAAACAGAAAGTAAACAGAATATAAGATGCCATTCGCTGTACAATTCGCAAACTTCGAGACAGCCTTCCACTCCCCGAATCTCAAAGATTGTTCATGCTATCATTCAACAGGGCCTACGCCCAGTACATGTCAGTACCGGAACAGCAGTTCCTTCATCAGGCTACAAAAACCTTGGACCCCTTCCAGCTCGAAAAAGTGGTAAGACAAGGAGATACCTACTCACCAAAACTCTTCACAGCCTGCCTCAAGATGATCTTCCGGGAACTAGATTATTAAAATAAAGGAATCAGAATAAATAGTTAATACCTAAGCAGTCTCAGAATAGCAGAATACATCGTCCTCTCTGCCAAGAACCTTCCTAAACTCCAGATTATGTTGGACAGACTAAACGAAGAAAGCAAGAAAGTGTGCTTCGATATGAACTTTAGTAAGTCAAGCGTCAAGTGCAACGAATATATTGAAGTCAAAGACACCGAAATCAGAATCAAAGACACAGAACTGGAGAAAGTAGCCCACTGCATCTACCTTGGACTGCAAATCTCCATGAAATCCTGAAAAGAAGAAGAAATCATACAAAGATTTGCACTAGGTTGGCAAGGCAAGAACAAAAAATTCCGATAATGCTAAAAAAAGGGTTATTCAACCAATGCATCTTCCCAATAGTCACGTATGGAGCTGAAAAATGAACCTAGCCGAATGACTGACCCTTAAGCTGAGAACCATGAAACATGCTCACGAGAAAAACATGCTCAACCTCACTTCGGGAGATCACAAGACAGCACAGTGTGTTAGAGGAAAGACAGGAGTCCGAGACACCATTAGGAAAGTTAGCAATGGGCTGATCATGTTCCGAGAAAGGCAGACAGTTGCTGGACAACACAAAGTGGAACTTCAGAGACCACTTGCTCAACCTGGGTTGACAATATATAAGATGGCGTGACAGACAAGATAAGTCCAGAAAGTACTGGCCCTGTGACGCTCACAACAGAGAAGTTTACCTAATATTATTGAAGGTCTATGTCCAACAATGGACGCTAAAAGGTAGCTGCTGCTGCTGTTGCTGCTGCTGTTGCTGCTGCTGTTGCTGCTGCTGTTGCTGATGATGATGATTATGATGATGATGATAATGATGATTATGATGATGATGATAATGAAGAATTATCGGCAATGAGTCAACTGGACCATGAATTTATATGAAATATACTTACCGCGATGTAATTACCTGCAATAATTTTACCGGACGATGAAATTACAAGCAATGTATTCTTTGCAATGTTATCATCATCATCATCATTATCAGTCTTTCAATGCCTGTCGTTGGACATTGACCTTCCCCAGGTTTCGCCACACGTTTCTATCATGGGCATCGCAGAGCCAGTACTATCTGAATTCGTCTAGCCCGTCTCTCCATCTAATACTCTGCCGGCCTCTAATGCGCATGTGATCTCGGGGGATCCATGTTGTGAGTCACAATGTCCATTGGTTATCCGTCATTCGTGCAAGATAGCCAGCCCACTGCCATTTGAGCTTTCTAATGGATTCTATGATGTCCCTGACTCCTCTCTTTTCCCGGATGTACTGTGCTGTCTTCAATTTACCGGGTCATGAATTTACAGGCGATTTAGTCACAACGATGTAACCCATGATGTATTTATCGTAAATCTTATACAAAAAAATATATTACCATTATTCCATATTTTACCTAAATATGCTTTCCATTTCATAGGCATCCACATGGAGAAGAAAAGTCTACGATAATTTTTTTTATCAGGATTCCTCTCGTTGGTTGTGCGTTCGAATCACAGCTCCCCAAGTGACAAGTATCCGATATTCCCTCTAATTTTTAGCAGTCAGTGTGCACACAAATCTAACGTCATGCAAATGGATTCCCTCGGTAGAAGTATGTGTGCGAATTTTCCAATAACTTTCTCACCATCAATATGAAAAATATATTATCACAGTTTCCAAATGATGCACAAATAATCTTTGAAACTGAACGTTCATAACCCCAAGGGCTTTCGGTGTAACAGTTCCAACTTCAAACTAAATTGCTGTTCTTTTGAGCTTCACTCCTTTTGCTTCTGTTAGAAATTGAAAAGAATCTAAAATTGTATGAACGATGGGCGCCCGGCACTATAGGATGGTTGGAGGATAAATGGATCTATTTTTAGGGAGAGGAGAAAATGGATTCGTACAGAATATACCTTAGTAGCAACCCTGTTACCAGCGAAGAATAATACTGTCTTTTTTATAAGAGAACATCAAGTTGGAGTTACATGGAAGAATTGTACTGTGCCTCTATCATTTAATGACTATAAAGTTCCAACTTCCAAACATCTTCGCTTCAGGTGAGAAGGCCTGATTTCCCCTCCCATCCCAGCAGATGCCCAGGGTATGAAAAGGGTCCCTTAAACATGGCTGCAATCACGCTTTTGAAACTGGATCAAGAAATAAGTGAATTACAAATAGATTGATTAACTAGTTGACAAACAGATAAGATGATGAATCAAATATAATACAGTTCCGATTAGTCACAAAATAGAAACCGTCATGTGATCAACATCTTTTGGATGCTGTGTTAGGGATGATCAATTAAAATATTGGAAACAGGGGTGATCAATGAAGATGTCACTTCTTTCACGTTTTGTTGGGTAGAGATCACCAAAGAAAGTCTCGATTTTCGAAAAACAAACATGAATGCTGTCAATTCAAACTACGGGATCAGTTTATCATAAACTTACATTGCAAACTGAACCCCCTCCCCAAAAAAAAATCATGTGGAGGATTATTTTTGAATAAAAAATATGTTTCTGTCGACTTAAGTAAATATTAAGCCAGTAACACCAACTTGAAAACTGAAGAAATCTATGTTGACAGTTTTGACTGACGGGCTTAAATTTTACTTTTATTACACAGACAGTTATAAGTGTACGTTTAATTATTAACCAAGAGACAGACCCGTAAATTGAGAACCATGCAACGTGCATATGAAAGAATTATGTTGGGCCTCACATGGAGAGACCACAAAACAGCACAGTACATCCGAAGAAAGACAAGAGTCAGGGACATCATAGAATCCATTAAAAATCTCAAATGGCGGTGGGCTGGCCATGTTGCAAGAATGGCAGACAACCGATGGACATCACGACTCACGACACGGATCCCCCAAAACCACATGCGCAACCGAGGCCGGCAGAATATTAGATGGAGAGACGAACTAGACCAGTTCAGAAAGTACTGACTCCGCGACGCCCATGATAGAGAATTGTGGTAAATCCTGGGGAAGGTCTATATCCAACGACGGACGCTAAAAGACTGATGATGATGATGATGATGATGATGATGATGATGATGATGATTAGATTATCTCATGTAAGAAACGTTTTGTGTGCAAATTATTTTCTTTGTTGCAAACCGTATGAGCGCGAGGATATTTGCAAAGCTTAGAGGAAACTTTAGAGGTAGGTATTCTTAACTACCGAGGGTTGGCGATGGTAACATATCCACAGTAGCCTACTTTCGATTAATGATGTTCATTCGCAAGCGTGAAGATCAAAAGCTCCAAGATTTACTGCAGGAAATAGAGATACATAGGTCGTTTGAATAATAGAACAACCGTAGCCACGAAAGATGACAGCGGGGTCACTTCCTTATTATTCATATATGCTTCAGTTTTCCCCACTTCAATGACCATAATAATAGTCTTGATCAGTTCATTTGTTTGTTTGTCCAAGCACCTAACTATACCAGTTCTTTTTTTTTTAGACTTAAGATTTGGCATCAATACTGTACTAGACAATTTTTCAAAACCTTTTTCTGATATTTTTAGAAAAAAGCCGCTTTGACTTCTTGGGAACCTTATTTTGACAGATTTGTTCGTTTGTCCCAGCACTTCCGACTTGAAAATTTGCATCAGTACTCCATAAGATTCCTTCAGAAAAATATTTTTGATTTCAAAGAAAAAAGTCTTTTTGACCTTTTGGGAGCATCTTTCCGTCTGCCTCTCTGATAACATCAAGATTTTCCAAAATCTAGATGTTCCTATCTGTTTTTGTTTTCGGGATTTTTTGTTTTTGTTTTTTCACTTTAGATGCTTTTCAGTGGAAAATACCTGTGATGTCATAAATAGAATTTATTCGGACCATATTCATTCTTTGATGGAATTTATTTTACATGTTTTTTTAATTTTTAAGCTGCGTTGTTCCATTATTGACCATGATGACGAGTAAAAATAGTCTATTACCCGTCTCTTCACTTACAGTTATCATAAGACGTAGAAATGTTTATGATTTGGGTAGAAAATTGTCAAAATTGATGTATTGTCTAAGGAGCAAAGAGTTTAACCCAACAACACTTTTATGACATGTTAGTCTGAATGATTTTTATCTTTAATCAACATACATACATGTTTGTCTTATTTATTTACATGTATATTGACCAATTATATCTCTGTATCTGCTAGTTTCCTCTTTCCTTTTTACGTATTATGAAGTCTACGTATTTGAACAAAGGCCTCAAAAGTCTGACAGACATGGCTCTTATTACATATTTTAAAATAATGTTGCCTTGCAACAACAGGCCTGGCTGATAACCCTTCCTGATACTATAAATAAGACTGACACGGATCTCATTACATATATAATTATGATGATGTTATTGGCTGCCTCAAATGAAAGGCTTCGGGACAAGACTTGCACAATCGAATCACAAAAGACGTCTGAACTTTCCAAACTCGTTTTAGCCTCAACAACCAAACAATCAATTCGAACTGACAGCACATCAGGGCAAAATTAAAAATTTAGACATCTTTTATTCATGGAATAATAGAGGCTGTGTGATATGTGTTTGTATATTAATTTTAAGATGCGTATCGGTTAAGAGCACGAACAATGAAAATCGGCGAGCTGAGTTCAAACTCCGGTCGGGACTATTTGTGTTCGATTCACACTAATGCCATTGGGTAAGATATGAATCCATATATATGGATGAAATAACGAAGTAAAATTGTCTCTATAGCCAAGGGGAGACAACCAATCTAGAATGATTTATCTGATTCCAATCCTTGAAGTGAAGCCCTTCCGAGGCTGATGGATTCTATCTTTTACGTCCCTCAGGCAGTTCTTGCAGCCAAGTCAGTGTCAACGAGGTAGGAAGGGTTGTTCTGTTGACTGGGCATCCAAGTATCTCCATACGCTTCACCCAGGCTGACGACCTGGACAGATCAATTCATCGTCGTTTTAGTAGTTATCCAAAAAAGACTCATTAATTAAAAGAATTACTATATCAGGTACATGAAAAGATTTCGTCACATATTCTGCTAGGGGACATATATGAGGGTCATAAAAAACAAGACCGTATATTGCTGGGAAACGTATTTTAGTTTCACGAAAGAATAGAGATTATATGTTATAGTGAAGGGCACATAATATACTGTTGGAAGAATGAAGAATAGAAACTGTTAATTTGTGTCATGGAAGGAGGGGCCATCTATTATAACAGGACCCGTTAATTGAAAGAACGGGGGGCATATAATGTTGTATGAGCCGCAAATTCGTTTCATGAAAGAAAGGGGGCCATGTATTGTGGTATGAGCCGTAAATCATGTCATAAAAGAAAGGGGCCGTATATAATTGTACGAGCCGTAGATTCGTGTTATGAAAGAGAGGGGGCCATTTATTGCTGTAAGAGCCGTTAATTCGTGTCATAAAAGAAGGGGCCGTATATAATTGTAGGAGATTTAAATTCATGTAATGAAAAAAGGGGCCATATATTGTGGTAGGAGCCGTAAATTTGTGTCATAAGAGAATGGGGACCGTATATTGTGATTGAAGCTGTAATTTTGTGTCATAAAATGTATGAGGACAATATATTGTGGTAGGAGCCGTAAATTTGTGCTACAAAAGAATGGAGCCCGAATATTTTGATAGGACCCGAATATTTGTGTCGTCAAAGAATGATGAACGTATATTGTGGATTGGGCCGTAAATTTGTGTTTTAAAAGAATGGAGACTGTATATTGTGGCAGGAGCCGTATATTCATGACATGGAAGTAGCAGGGTCACGTATTGCCGTAGAAGCCGTAAATTTGTGTCGTAAAAAAATGGAGCCCGAATATTGTGTTAGGAAACGAATATTTGCCTCATAAAAGAACGAGGAACGTATACAGTGGTTGGAGCCGTAAATTTGTGACATGAAAGAATAAGGACCATGTAGAGTGATTCGAGCTGTAAATTTGTGTTATAATGGAATGTTGACTTTATATTGTGGTTGGAGCCGTAAGTTCATGTCATGAAAGAAGGGGGCCGTATATTGTTATGGGAGCCGTAAATTTTTGTTATGAAAGAGGGGGGCTATATATTGTGGTAGGAGCCGTAAATTTGTGTCAAAAAAGAATGGGGGTCGTATATTGTGTTAGATGTCATATATTATTGTCATGAAAGAACTGAGGTCGCATATAATGATTGGTGTTGTGTAATTGAGTCATGATAGTATGGGAACCATATGTTGTGATGGGGTTACATAAGACTATAGACGGTGTACCATGGGAAAGTCATTAGGAGGTCTTTTTATTCTCTCCTTCAGTCCAAATGCTTAATTTCCGGAATACGTAAATGTTTTCATTAAGTTTAGCCAGGTACATAAATAACCCGAAAGACCAAACATTCGATGAAGGTGAAAATTTCTTTTTCCTTTTTTCTTTCTTTCTTTCTTTTTCCTTTCTTTCTTTTCACTGTCCTTTTCTTCATTTTTTCTCTCTTTCTTTTCCCTTTTTGTGCTTTCTCACATTATTTTGTCTTAATTTCTTTTTTGTTTTTTCTTTTCTTTTTCTTCCAATTTTGAGCTCTTTCTTCTCTTATTGCCTTGTCGTTACTGACTATCTCTCTTTTTATCACTTTTTCTTTTTTCTTCTTTTTTCTTTCTTTGTTTTTCTTCTTCTTTTCCATTCTACACTCTTTTTTCTTCCATCCATTTTCTTTCTTTCCTTTTTAATAATCCTTTTTCTCCATTTCATTGTCTTCTTTTCACTATGACCGTAAGAAAAAGAGAAAGAAAAAGAGAAAGTGAAAGAGAGAAAACTAATCAGATGCGCCCCAACCAATAATCGAACAGAGAGTCTCCGGCTTTTTTCCATCCATTCCACTGCTCCCCGCACCCATTCAGACCCCCGACAGGTTCTCTTCTCCATTTCATCCAAGCAATTATGACAATAATGGCAAATGAAATCTGAGCCAACCCTCCCCCGTACTCATAATATGTTAGCTCGACGCCCCCCAGGGGTGACAGACATTGACCCTGACATATCCTGCCGAGTGTTGCCTGCTCTTTAGAAACATTTACGAAGCCTCTGAATAGTGACTTATTGAAAAGCACCTTGCCAATTTGCTTACAGCGTAAAGTGTCCAATGAATGTATATTAGCAGCCATGACGTACAGGTGTGAAGCACAGAAACTGAATAAATCACTTGAAAACAAACTTAGAATCACAAAATATCAATGGACAGAACAATGCTAGGGAAAAGTATCAATATTCGAGAGCAGACCAAGGTACGGGATAATGTAGATGGTATTGAGCAACAAAAATGGTGGTGGACAGGGCACGAAGCAAGAAGGAAGTACATGGTGCAAAAGTTTGTTCGAAATGCCCAAAAGATAGCAATCGCTGCAGAAAACCAGACAGGAGTTGGAGAGGTGAGATTGTTTTGCTCGTATGTCATGGCAGAGAATAGTTCAGTCACGGCTGTCATAGAAAGACCTTAGGCCTTTGTCCAGCAGTGTGTCTGAAATGGATGATGATTTTTAACGTTGGAATCGGCTTCAGAGACCAGAACCACAAAAGATGTGGCTACACACTGGAGGACACTGATTAATGTGTCTGTCTTGCTTGGCCCTGGAAGTGGGTTTGATTACCTCAGAACCATGTCGTCATGCCAGACTTGCTATTTGATGCTTATGATAACAGACAAAGAAAAGATAAATAGATATAATATACTGAAATATAAAAATAAATATGTATAAGCCGATTGGTGGACTTGTCCTCGCAGTTAATAATTGAACAACCGTAGCGTCAAAGTGTGAAGTCATCTAAAATAGAGTAGAGAAATAAATTTAGAACCATCTAGATTCTTCTGAATCTAGATCTTATTATTTTAGCTGTCAAAATATAGCCCAGACAGGAAAAACAAAAAATTTGGTTTTTTTTTCTAAAATTAAAAGTATCATTTTATCAAAGGGGTCTCTTGGGGTACTGATGCCAATTTTTAAGTATTCAGACGAAACAGTATGGCCAGGAGCGCTAGAACACACACACACACGCATAAAAATAACGGATAAAACACTTCGCTTTCTTTGATAGCAACGGTTTGAACAACTGTAGATGGATGTCAATAACTGTTCAATTGGTTTTTGATACCTGAATGCTTACTATTCCATATCAATCGAATGTTGTGTGTACATAATTTTGCTCACTTAAGGTAATAGTTGGAATTCTGTGCCTTTCTTCCTCTTTGTGTGGAAGAGTCGTCCGGTCTGTAATCAAATTCTGCTCTGTCGATTATTCCTCTCATTTGCACACAGAGAAGATATTTATTCCAATTTCATATTTCTCTTTGATTTCATTTATTGTAAAAAAAATTTCGTAATTTCCTGTTTTACTTACCTAAAATAGTTCCCCAAAACCAATCTTTTTTTCTTTCAATTTTAGATGCTTTCAATTCATTAGACCATAGAACCATCCGGAATTATTTTTTCAAATTTAAATATTTATGAAGGTTTCAAGAGGGTGGTGGGTTGTATAAACAATGATTATGCAACTCGCACACATACTTATATATATATATATATATATATATATATATATATATATATATATATATGTGTGTGTGTGTAAGTGAAATATATACCACTAGTCGAGTATATTAATCCGAAAAATATTCATCCCAACTGTGCTGAATATTTAGAGTAAAAACAAAATATCGATTAAATACATAATATTTGTCTCTGATAAAACAATATCATATAATGCTTTCAAGGTAAATAATCGCAACTTACTTCAACCGTCATATTTTAAATCATAGAATCATTCATTCTGAATATATAAACAACCGTAAGGCCCATCGTCCATCTGATGAGCTGAATGAAGCAAAATGAGGGCATATCATTTTCATAGACAAAATTAATGTAATCAGTTACATATATATATATATATATATATATATATATATATATATATATATATATATATATATATATATATCACAGTACAAATCAGGGATGCAATATAACATAATATATCATAATGCAGTATTCGATGTTTGATGGGTTTATTTCATAGAGTGTTCGATACATTCATCTTTGAATGTTTAGTTGGTTTATAGTAGAGCCAGGGATATGGTAGAATGAGGATTCTCTACACAAACACTTATTTTTCTGCCTTGTCTGGGCTTTTTCAGGCGAATGATTAGGTAGTAATACGCCAGAATAAGCATAAGCATAGACAGGACAGAAACATAAACGTGTTCGTGCAGCGAATTCCCATTCTACCATATATATATATATGTGTGAGTGTGTGTCTGTGTGTTTGTGTGTGGGGGTGTATGTGCGCGTGTATGTGTGTGCGTGTGTGTGGTGAGTTAACACTCAGGAAACACAAGTGTTTAGAAACTGGACTAAATTTATGTCCGTCGCATGTTTTGAGAAGCCGTTTGCTATCGTTGTCAAATGTCAAATGGGAAAATGATAAAATTCATGAATAACAAGGTTTGGAGAAAGGTTGGGGGATGATGCCAGGTGTTTTTTTTCCAATTTGTTATCTTCGATGGCGAAAAAGTAGATTTCTTTGGGTCAAAGTTGAAATCACTCATGCAAAGCTGAAATCGAGAAGAGTTTTGTAGTTTAATCTTTCGATTGTTATTGACAAAAATGTATGTGTGTATGTTGTGTGCGTGTGAGTGTGCAGTGCCAGAATTGTGCTGTGGAGAGGCTTACGATATTGTTACATTATGTAAATACGTGTGTGAGTAGTCTGAGATTGTATAAAATTGTATATAGTGCATTTTTTATTTAAATTTTTCACGATGTGTTGATTTTTTGTATATTTCATTTTTTTTTTTCATGAAAGATCTGGACTTTCACCTTTTCGACAATGAGGATAACAAATTTAGAAAAACAATAACCCTGCATCATCTCTCATCTCTTTAAACCTTGTTATTTGAAAATGTTATTATTTTTTTTTCCCATTTGATGTTTGACGGTTTCCTGAAACCTGTAACGGAAATAAATTCAATCCAGATTCCAAACTTTTATGTCACTATATTGTCTATCAAATTTTTCATCATGTCAAATAAATCTCATCCATTTCCTTTTATATATATATATATATATATATATATATATATATATATATATACATATATATACATATATATATATACATATATATATATAAATATATATATGTATATATATATACGTATATATATATGTATATATATGTATATATATATACATATATATATATACATATATATATACATATATATATACATATATATAAAAATATATATATGTATATATATATATATATGTATATATATGTATATATATATATATATACATATATATATACATATATATATACATATATATATACATATATATATATATATATATATATATATACATAATGCCAAATATATATATATAATGCCAAATATATATATATATATATATATATATATATATATATATATATATATATATATATATATATAATGCCAAACTGAGCACTTCCTTTCTGCCATTTTACGGGAGTATGGACGAAACTATGGCTGACATGACACCCATGTTAAAAATCGAGCAGATGGTGTTTAAAGAAGAATTAAGATGATACATGCAAAATAAAATCAGATTCGAAGGAAGGTATTTCTCTTTGGAGTAAGATTTTCCACAAAAGCAGTTAAAATATCGAAATCAAAGTAAATAGAAATCAAAAATAATTATTTTGATTCATGTTTATATAACACTTATTTTTTTCTTTTTTTAGATTTGAACTGGCAACGAAAGCCGAAAAGAGTAAGAGAGAGAATGATAAAGTACAAGCCAAGGCTGAGGAAGAAAGCAGAGGCAGGAGATAATAAATAATTTTCGTCGTCAACACCCGTGGAATTTCCATTCTTTCAGCCAGTTGAAATAAATTAGCGAACTTCAATCAAGCCCTAATAGGATTCTTCAGTAAAATCAAAGCCTAAACATTAACTCTCCAACGGTTGAAAATAAACTCGTAAAATGTCCGATGTTAACTGGATATTTGATTAATCCTAACGTACGTACCATCCTTCTCTTCTTATACTTTCATCGAGGAACACACAAGAAATTGTCAGTAAAACCCACTTCCGACTTACCAGGCATGAGAAAGCTTCGTTCTGCTTACAGCACATAGTATTTCCCAATGGTCACCCAATGGCCACTAACAAGCTTGACGTTGCTCAACTTCGAGGATCCAATGAAAACCGATGTATCGGATCTAATTTGTCCTTAACACTTGAAAAGATGTTCTTCAATCTTAGTCCTTCTGCTTAGCAGATAGGCATTGGTGCTATCCTAAAACTTTTTGGTATAAGTCGGCGATGGATTGAACCACAGCCCACCAAAGCGGGGTTGGGGCACCGTACCTCTTGGCTTCGGTGATCGGATTCTTGATATTCCATTAATCGATTTGATTCGTATGTTTTATGCAGCAAGGGTCACTTGAACTAGATCTTATTGATATTTTTTCCTTAAAGAAAGGAGAAAGCAATGTTAAAGATCGTCAGCGTGTGAGTGTTTGGTTATATTTGGAAAAGAGTTAATGGGTTGTTTTTAGATAGAAAATAAAGTGGTTGACGAAGAGGGAATTAGAGAGTGAAGAGAAAGAGAGAAAAGAGGGAAATAGAGAAAGAGACAGAGAGAGGCGGGTAGATATATGGTGAGAGAGTGAGGAAGAAAGTGCGTCAAGTAAACAATAGAGAGAGAGGGTCAAGTGGATAGATACAGAAGAGAATGTAAAAAAAATGAAGGAAGAAAGAGGAATAATTAATTGATATATGTGTGTTTGTGTGTGTGTGTGTGTGTGTGTGTGTGTGTGTGTGCGTATGTGTGTGTGAATCCTTGCTGGTGAGTGCATATGTGTGACTCTGTGTGTGTGTGTGTGTGTGTGTGCGTGTGTGCGTGTGTGCGTGAGTGCGTGACTAAGTGTGATTTAATTTCTCTCAGCTTCGGGGCAAAATAAATGATTTGGAAAGAAAAATGATTTTTCGAAACATTTTCTAACTCAATTTGTTCACTGGAGTCAAAAGAGGGAAAAAGAGACGGACTGAATGAAAGGGAGGGAGGAATGAAAGATAGACTAAAAAAAAAAGAGAAGGTAAGCAAACAATACTGACCAATAAAGCAAATCAAGTAAGACACAGAAAAAGAGACAAAGGAGGCGAGAGAGAAAGAGAGAGAGAGAGAGAGATGGTGAGAGTTAAAGATTGATCGAGAATGAAAAGCGAATAAGAGAGAGGGCAAAAGAAAGTCCAAAAATAGCACTAAAGAGAAGGTGCGAAAAGGTGCATATTGAGATAGGGGGGATAAAAGATTGACTTTGGACTTAGAAGGGGAAAGAGAGAGAGATAGAGAGAGAGAGCGTGTCAGACCACTGAAAACCATCTCGAGTCTCCTCCCAATTTTTAAAAGCTGTCTTTATTTCAATATGGCGCTTGTCAGCCCATTTTATGACCATCGCCTCATTTCACATGTAACTCTCTTGCCAGACAAAAGCTTCACAGCTTCTTTCCGGAACGAGTATATATATATCTATAAAATCTTTTGAATGCCATTCAACAAGCGTTAAACGTTTTCAGGGCCATTAAAGCTCCCATACCCAGCAGACAAACTGAACATTTAGCTTCACGTTAAGCTGACTCAAATGGTCTTCGCTTGGTTGAGCGTTGGGCGATGTCTTGGTTATTCTGGTCGATACAGATACTTGTTAAAACCTCAAGTCGCTTGTTACGTCAAGAAATTGCACTCCAGCCAATGATTTCGAGACGGGCAATTGAATGGGAGAAATTAAGCTCAACTGGGCATATGAGTGGCTCATCCGATAGAAACGAGCGACTTGGTCTCAAATTGGAAGGTTAATTTCTGTGAAATACGTATTTTCTTCTGCCTTTACAGAAAACGGAACATCCACAACAGGGCACGTGCGTGGACGAAACTCTTGGAGATCTCGGTGTAGCTGATGTTTATACAGAGGAAAGCCGAAAGAGATCCGTCTGGTATCAGCTTGGCTACAGGAGCTGCCGGAAGGACGTCGAACACCTAGGGCGTCAACTCTCTTGAAGAGGGCTCCATTGGCTTCAAATCTGAGTTGTTCTCATTTTAAACTGCTTGCCTCTCAAAGGTCAGAAAGCCCGAGCAGCTCTCTTTTTTAACGATACATGCTCAGCTGATATCGTGCGGCTTCGATAGATGCATACATAGACAGCCAGTCAGTCACTCAGACCGGCTTGAAAACTGAAGAAACCCATTTTAATAGTGATGGTGACAGTTTTGCTTAACAGTTTCTGATAGTACCGTACATACCTATCCTACAGTTATCGCAACTCGGTTAAAACGCAGTTGGCTTTCTTGGACCCCAACACCTGCGTTATTACGGGGACATAATAATCCGATACCCTATGACAAAAATATAAAATTTCTTAAACTTTCAATCAATTAATTTACGATTACTTGGAATTTTATACACAAGTTCAATTTTACATTTCCAAAATTTTATTAATTATCTCGTGAAAGAAAAATATGTTTGTATATTTGTTTTTTTAATGAGATAAAGTTGAAATGAGCACAGTATTCGTACCTCGCATAAATGAATCACTGTAGTCCGTGCGGACTAATTATTTAGAAAAAATTCTCAAATTATCTGAAGGAAAGGAATATAGGCTCTGTTGATCCGAAATGACCATAGAGACCCCAAAAAGCATATTTGGGGAAAAAAATAAGTCAATAGTGGTATATTCACGCAGATTTCCTAGGTTGGAGTCCCCGAAATTAGACCAAGGTGCACCCGGAGATGTGTGCGTACGCAGAGATACTGACTAGCAAAGAGAAGAGAATCCGCAGCTCTTTTTACTTGTTGTTTGGGTGAGCCCCTCGTGTGTGATTCATTTAGGAGCTAAGAGCTTGATGTAGACATATAGGAGCTAAGTATTCTAAAAGACGTTTAATGACTCCTGCGTATTTATATTTCTAATCCCCACCACTCGACTGTCTTCTTATACATGCACCAGAGTCTCAGCACGATCCTATGTGTATTCATGAATTACCCATGGGTTATAATTGACGCTGTGTTGAGGTGTTCGTATGCCTCTGTGCTGTCAGTCTAATTCGGGGTTCTTCAAAGTACGGGTCCCGACCTAATACTGGGTCACAAGGTTCAACTTGACCGGGTTACAGGTTCACATGAAATAAATGTAAAGATAAATGAAGAAAAAATAAATGAGAAAAATATTGGTGGCAATGAAATGATAAAGATTAGAAATATGAATATATCTAATAATCTCATTAACTTTGTCATCAATTATTTATTTCTAAACTCATTAAATCATAAAGGTAATATCACCATGGGAACGGCTGGAAAACGACTCGAGTGATTTAATGAGAGAGAGGGAATTAGAGGGTAGATGGAAAGAGAGGTGAAGATAGAGAGATAGAGAGAGATTGGATGACGGCACTACACGATTCATACACATTCATTAAGACGATTACGTTCAAAACATCAACACCTTTGAAAGGAACATATTTAGCACCATTTGAACTTTGGGGGTGTGAATTTTTTTATTGTATTAATTTCACATCCCAACCATGATATAAAATGTTTTTTTAGATTAAACTGATCTTGATTGTCGGCGAAAAGCTTTTAAGAACCTTGATCTAATTTACCTCCTTAAAACCTTTTGCAGAAACATGTCGAATATATGTTAAGCGTGTCCGGAAAGTATCCAGCCACTCAATATAAACGAAAACATGCCTACCTAGGGCAGTCGTCTTCAAACTTTAATTACTCGAGGAACCCTTTTCAACAATCAATGTTTTAGGGAATACCTTCAAAACCAACTTCTCATTCTACATTTATATGTATACCTATGTATTATAACTTGGATTTTGAATTCGTTTTTAGAACTATTCAAATAGATCACACACCTTCGAATGGAAAAATAAGGAGGAAGCTTCTATGAAAGAATGGATATGATTGACTTCTGACTCATCATCCTCCCTTTCATGTAAACAGGTAAGACGTTTTTGATTTTGATGATGAAAGTGTTAAAGAAATAAGTCTTTGGAATTTGGTAAAGATTTATGTGTTGAGAACATTACAAACAATTAGTTATCACACAAGATAAATGAATTACAAAGCCATATTTGTAAATATGCAAAAATTTTGGTTTGTTGATCCCTAGAAAGATCATGCAGAACAGTATGAATTCCCCGGATCTATCCCCTCCCTGAAGTAACCCCTTGAACCCCCAAACACTTATAACAGCGTCCTTGCCATCTCTCAAAATAGTCTGCGAAGTCTTCTTGTGTGATCACCATCAGCTGGCTCGTAGCGTTTCTCTAATCTCTCCTACGGTTTGAAGTTTGAGGAAGAGCAAGAGGTAGCTGGGGGCTAAATCTGGTCTGTGGAGAATGGCTGACAGACCTGGGCGATGCGATGTTCTGCCCTTCCACCCGAAAAATCGATTGAGACGTGAAGAATGGAAGAGGTTCGGTCAGTGTGTATACAACGAAGTACACAAGATCACTCAATATTGATTAATCGCCGACTGAACAACCCTAAAGGGGAGTGTCTGTCAGTCAATGTGCAGTAAATTATCCTCTGATTGGCTACCGGATACTTTCCGGAAGATTTTGTCTGTTATCGGTATTTTGGCTACTCGACTACGAAAGAAATGTATGCTAGGGGAATGAATGGATGAGTAGACACTTCAGGGTATTTGTATGAATAGTAAACAAGATTACATACCAAAGGGGGGTATGCTGCTCTGTGAATAGAACTTTATATCAGTGTAAGTGTCTCCGTAAAGGAACAACATAGTCATTTGATAATATATATCGCCAGATATATACTTGAGTGTGTGCCCATGTGCGTGCAATAGATTTCGTAAGTATATATATACATAAAAAAATATAAATACTTATATGTGAGAGAAACAGTTTTGAGATACATTTACACATTTTATATATGCTTGCGTCTATATATAATGTATGCATTTGAATACTTGAATACATACATATATGTGTACAAAAATATATAGATATAAACATACATATACATATATACATATATATATATATATATATATATATATATATATATATATGCATACATGTGTTAATATTAATAATTCGATTTCGGATCATTAGGTCCCAATTCGCTGACCAATTTATTCTCTAGCGATAATGGTTCCTGGTTCTTTCTTTGGACATTCTGCCAGACGTTACTGGTCAAAGATCAAGGAATGAAGTCAATGGATAGAAACGGGGAAATTTCTTCGCAAAAGTATTTCACTCTAGCTGAATACTGTGGCCAATACCCCCAGCTACGCCACATCAAAGTATTACAGGCGTTAATTCAGCAAGGGGGGTCCAGGGAATCAAGACCCCAAGCCCTGCTCAGGGAAAAACATGTTTCTTTAATATCCAGATAAAGGAATTTCATGAATAAAATTTTAAAAAGCAACAAATATTCCCAAATAATCATTAATCAACCTAATTTGTTTCATCCATAGTCTAATTAGATAGATAGCAGACAAAAAAATTACCCCCCCTCCCACTGCTGAAAATGTTGGATCTGCCCCCTGTGTTAATGCATACATTTCATCATAATTTAAACGTCCACCGTCAAGCTATCTTATTTTCTGCCGATCACAATCTTGCATTTGATCTCTCGGAATCAGATTACGAGTCTTATTTAGAGCTAAGATATTTGACGTAGGCAAATCTAAAGTGTTCGGGTACCGATGACACAATATTCAGATAGAAAACTACAATTCTGATCAAAAGAAATACACGACTAGAAGATGCAGAGTGGCTGAATGGTTAATGGCGCCGAGAATGGGCGTGCCGAGTTCAAACTCCGACTCGAACAATTCGTATTCACTTCACTCTAATATTCTTGAGAAAAGCATGAATCTATCTTTCCCCCAACTATGGGTGAAACAATGCATCTAAGTCTAATTCTCATGTTGCAAGTTAGAAGTGAGGGACGGCTGAAGCCGTAGCAAGGGTAAGGACAAAATAGAAATTGATATCTCACACAAAGAAAATATCGTTGAGTTCAAAGTACTTGGAACTTCAGAGGTTAGAGTACTGACAAAAAGATTCATAATAGATAAAGAAATTTCTTTTTACAAACCAAAACGAGTCTCTTTGTAAATAGACAACAGTTCAGTGCTTTTGGTTGAATACTTGTCCTGTTGGATTATTTAATAACAACAAAAGTACACCAGGGCGGACATTAGCACGCTCATGCAAAAACTGTTGTGTGTGTGCTGTACATTTGGTACTTGGAATCAAATGGAGTCCGCTATTTCATCGATCGGGACTCGGTCTAAATAGTTACCACACACTGGCCCGATCTTTTCTCATTTCAAGTATGGAGGCAATTGGGGAGAATATTTGTACAAATTGTATCATTGTTCATACCTTCACCCAGGCTGTCAAAGAGTTAGGTATACGAGCGATCGCTCAAAAGGCTCACTTCCAGTTTGCCAGGATTGTTGAAGCTTTGTTCTGTTTACAACAACTGATATTTTCAGTAGGTACTGAGCAGGATAAACGTTACTAAACTTTGGTGATCTAACGAGAACTGAGATATATATATATATATATATATATATATATATATATATATATATATATATATATAGAGAGAGAGAGAGAGAGAGGCTCGGGGAGAGGTTCCTCAATCTTAGAACTGTAGCATACTAAGCGGAGAGGCATTGCGTACCATTTTGGAAAAAATGGTATGACTCAGCGGTCGATTGGGCCAATATTCTACAACTGGGACTCGGTGATCAGTCTGAGAATATAAGATTAGGGTAAAAAGAAATCAGTCCAATTACCAATTAGGAAAACAAATAAATAAGCGATAATGAGGGAAACATCAAGATTCCTTTGGCTTCCATTAAATAACAATCATACTCCCCTTTCCCCATTGTACTTACGTGATAGACTTTGTAGTTCCTTTATTAAAAGACACTTGAAACAATAATTTTGTTTCCATCATGAACAATCTGTTATTCGTAGCGGTTGTCGGTTCTCACGAGGTTTTACGGATGCTAGCCCGATGCCCAAGATGGACTCCCTTACAGGGTTAAAAGGTTCCAAGAAAGGTTCCCTAAGGGTATTAGTGCGTAATGGACAGAAACTGCCCAGTTGCATTTAGAACTCGGATTGCTGATTCTCCGTGTGGTCGACCGTTTGTCTACCCACGCCTTTACTATAATACCTACTCATATATTCATCCTACTTGTTGTGTCACTTTAAAACATGGTCTAAGATAAGCATCTGAGAAACTTAGGATTGCTTGGTAAGTGTTGGAGAGTGAATACGGTGGAGGTTAATTCTCCACGTGTATATAAATACAGGTAGATAGGATAAGGTAGGATTTATAGAAGGCAATCGCTCAGGGTTGGCCTGTTGCCCTGCCCCTTCCATCCAAGAGTGTTATAATTAATATCAATATTAGTTTATAAAATAAGAAATAGATTAATAATAATCCGACGGAATTCATTTCATATAAACGCCATCAATTGTTTCAAATGAGTCAATGAAATGTCTGTTTGTAATCAGGTCTACAGTAATTGGAGTATGAGTTACGAGGATAATTTTGTCTTTTTGGAGTTTTGCTAGCATTTTTTTTAAATGTAAACATAGATTGACTTCAGATATATAACCCATTTAATCTTTATGTATTTTTTATTTTTCAGTTCCAAATAAATGCAACAACGGACTTAGATGTGTAAATTTATGATTAGCCGCGCATTCTAATTCATGTGTATGAGAGGCCCACTGAAACTGGAGTGACTCTGATCCCCAAGGTCTAAGTCTGGCCCTGAATTGGTTTGAGCATGGGTATCTGTTTAAATGTAAGGACAACTGATAAGTCTATTTATTAACGTAAGTATACTTCTATTAATTTATTCATTTTCTAGTTCCATCCAACGACTACTCGAAACCAGTTGGGGGATTGATTAT